>VZRI01011242.1:1695-167204 GCA_013397515.1 Upupa epops | reverse complement strand
TTTCCTCATAAAGGAGGTGCTCTACTTCATCATCTTTGCTCTACGCTGGACACCCTCCAGCAGCAATTTGTCCTTCTTGAACTGAGGGGTCCAGAACTGGACACAGTATTCTAGATGTGGTCTCACTGGTGCAGAGTAGAGGGGGAGAAGAATGTCTCTCCATCTGCTAGCCACCTCCCTTCTGTTTTCACAAATCAATGGTATGTAGAGAGCAGAAAAATAAAATGTATTGTAGTGACTGCAGTTCTAAAATATAAAAGAAAGAAAAAAGCTTCAAAAGGGTACATTTACTTTATTTGAAGATTTTTAGAATCTGATGAGATTATTGAGATCCCTGGGCACCAACTATTTTCTTGCTTTCATTTCCAGGACATTAAAAACCCCAAGTTTTGTCTATCGTTTTTTTATTTCTGTCTTTCATCCACCAGAAATATTTCTGAGGGGTTTGGCGTATTGCAAAATTTGCATGTGATGTTTTAAAGATTGCTAGGGCTTTTTGGCAAACAAACAAACAAACAAACAAACAAACACATCATTGAGAGACAAATTCTCAAGCTTTAAAAAGGCTTATGACTACCCTCTGATTTGAATGTTGTTTGTCACAGACCAGACACACAGTTAACTCAGAAAATGGGCATAGCAGCTCAGTAGTTTTGCCATGTTTCACTTGGCAAGGCAATAGATTCGCTTACTTATATTTTCAAGTTAAAGCAAAAGGCAATCTATAGGCATTCCAGTATAAGATCCTCAAATGTTCACTATAATTGCACAATTTGCTAACAAGACATTTTAAAGAACTGTGATGAGAGATTTAAATGCAGATAATCCAAGGCGTTTAGGTAGTATGACTTCATTTTAGCTCTCTAGAATAAAACTAATCTCCATCTAGTACTGAGTAGCAGTTTTTGATCCTTGAAAATATGTAGCTCAATTTCATTAAAATGCCTCTGTGGTGAATTATTTCTGCTTAGTTTTAGCTTATCTGAACTGGAGATAAATAAAAAGTCCTTAGCAAGTCACTTCAGAGTGGTTTATTGTGCAACATAGCATAGCTGTAATTTAACATGGGCTAGTAAGTTTATTTGCATAATATAAATTTTAGCCTGATTTTGTAATGGATGGGCTGTGTGGGTGCGTTGACCCACAGCTGGTTACGATACTAAGTTCAGGAAAAGTGGTGACATACTACATTTCCTTGTAGCAGCTCAGTGGAAAATAGCAAATAAATTAGCCAAGAGCACGTCTTTCTGAAAGCATCTGGGAGTACCATCGCTAGTGCAAATGGGTGCTATCTAAGGACATGATTTTTTCGTTGATGCTTTACTGTGGTCTTTTCAACTCCATTTTTTCCCCTTGTATTTTCTATATAGTTATTTTAGATAGCAAAATAAACATGGGAAGCATAGAAATATTACTTTAAGGTGATGAAGCACTGGTGCCAAGGCTAATCAAGTATTTCATCAATATCCAGTATTCATACTTTTAATGCACACAGTGATAGGCACATCTGAATTTTTCTTTACTGTATATGAATAAGTGAATGTATGTTTGGACATTACAACATGACAGAAAACAAGATACAGCTACTGAATCCAGTATCAAACAAACTTCTAACTTTCTGACAACAGTTCCTGACATAGTGCAGCTGCTGAGGGCCTTAATGACCATCATGTCAAGCTGAATCCTCTATTAATATACCTCACTACTAAGGAGGAAGTAGTGTGGTTTTTATCCTGACTGTGAAAGGTCCATATTTCATAAAGATATTGAATCTAGCTGAGTTATTAAAAGGCTTCACGTAAGGAAGGATACAGGTTTTTTTTCTTTTTCTTATTTTTTTTAACAGTTTCTATCTGCTGAAACTTTCTTTTCTTAAAAAAAAAAAAGTTTAAAACTTGTTTGTGTTTAAATTAAAATCCAGAATCAGGTCCTGCAAAAAACTGACTCTTGTTTAACAATGTTGTACACGTGGCAGAGAGTAGATCTGAGGGTCATCTTCATGTGGAGCCTTCAAAAAATTTAGCAGGACATTAATATCTTCCTAATGATACATGGCAGGAATTTGTGGGGTTTTTTTATTAATATCCTTTCCCAAAGAGGCCAACAACATCGCTTATACACCAAGCAAGAGTTGGTTAGAAACACTTCTGGAAAAGACAGATCATATTTGAACATTTGAGAAGAGGCTGAGAGAGCTGGGCTTGTTCAGCCTGGAGAAGGGATGGTTCTGGGATGACCTGATTGTGACCTTCCAGTGTCTGAAGGGGGCCTGTGAGAAATCTGGAGAGGGACTGTTTGTGAAGGCCTGTAGTGATAGGGTGAGGGGCAATGGTTTCAAATTAGAGAAGGATAGATTTGAATTGGATGTTAGGAAGGAGTTTTTTAGCAAGAGGGGGATTGAACACNGGGCTTGTTCAGCCTGGAGAAGGGATGGTTCTGGGATGACCTGATAGTGACCTTCCAGTGTCTGAAGGGGGCCTGTGAGAAATCTGGAGAGGGACTGTTTGTGAAGGCCTGTAGTGATAGGGTGAGGGGCAATGGTTTCAAATTAGAGAAGGATAGATTTGAATTGGATGTTAGGAAGGAGTTTTTTAGCAAGAGGGGGATTGAACACTGGAACTGGTTGCCCAGGGAGATATTCAAGATGAGGGTGGACAACATTCTGGGCAACCTGACCTAGCTGAAGTTGTCTCTGTTCACTGCAGGGGGACTGGACTAGACGACCTTTGCAAGTCTTTTCCAACCTAGGGCAGTCTATGATTTAGTGATTCAGTTTGGTGGATCCAGAAGTGGAACATTTCTGTCATCCAATAATTTTAGGTGGAAGTTCTTCCTGCACCTCATCTCCTTCACCTCTCTGCTCAAAGCAGGGTCAAACAGTTTGCTCAGGACCTTGTCCTCGCAGCCTTTGGAAATCTCTTTCAAGAAGCTATATCATTAGACAATGAGCACTAAACCTCCTTGACATTCAGCCCTGATCCAAATCTTCTGAACAATCACTCAAAATAGATGTGTGCCAAATCATTCATTCCTTCTAGAGATCTGGTCCCGGATAGGCTTGTCCTGTGTGTATACACAGGATACGATTAATAGAACCTACTATTGTGCCAGGCACCCTTTGCTACCTCTCTAATAATTGAATTGAAACTGAGCGTTCCTTGGGCATGTTTCATCTGTGTGTGCCGCAGATTTCTAATACAGGTCAGATGAATAGTGCCCCAGGGTGTCTTTTTCTGTGGAATCCATTGTCAATAAAGGGATCCTGGGGAGATTAGCTCGGATGTAGACATGTACACCATACACATCTGAAATTAGGTAAGATAAATTTCATCTATGGACTTTTCTTGAAGTGTGGCAAAATAATTACCTGTCAAATTCCAGCTTTATTGGGTTACGGTGGAAGGGCTGTGTGTTACAGGTTATAGATGAACTCAGTGTCCTTCACAAAGAGTACCATAGTTTTTCTGAATTTATGTTATATTGGCAAATAGTTCTTTTACTATTTCCATGTATTTTTTTAAGAAATAAGTGCTTCTATTGGTTTATTTTTCTATAAGAAATAAAGGAAGAGACATATAGCATGTGACTGGAATTATTTTTAATATATTGAGCATGTAGGATGTTGGTAATTCACGGTCCATTGATAGAATGAATTTAAACAAATGAATTTGCCTCATATTTTCCTGTTTTCATTGCAGGCTGCATAAATGAGACCTGAAATAGATGGGAGAAGAATCTTTTGAGTATTGTGTGTGAGTGAGGAAATATAAGCATTTTGTGTGGGGAATAATGAATGTGATCATGTTTTAAAAGCAGGGTACAAAGTGCCATGGGTAAGTCAATTTGAACCTGTTTTTTTTGACCCATGACAAAGCCAGAGGTTTAGGTACACTAAGGTCTGAGTGAAAAATGGTGTGCATGCTCTCCTTGCATGCATAAAATCCTCAAATCTAGGTTAAACTAGAACAGTGGAATTAAAGCACTTATGTGTGGCTTTTAAAGGTAACTGAAATAAAGGATATTTTGAACACATTCCTGAAAGGAAATGGAGAACGTGAAGAGGTTATTGAGAGAAACAGGAGATCCTGAAATTTCTAGCGCACAGTAGCGGCTGGTGGTACCTGATGTGACATGCATAGTGTTCCCATGGCATCTCATGGAAAAGGCAGTCTCAGACTGCAGTCCCTGAGAAACTCTTCTTCATTCTTTACAAGTACTCTCCTCTTTCTCACAGACTGCACCACTAGCTGTTTTGGCATGTGTTCCAGGCCATAAACTGGGTTCTGAAAATTTTACTGGACAGGAGTTAATGTTTATTTGATTTGTAAGAATCACACGGGGCTCTTAACATTTTACTTCTGTAGCTGTGCAGTTGTCACAAAGATTACCATTATGCCATCCACTTAGAATGAAAAAGAATGTATGTGTAGCACATTTTTTGTTGTATGCATTGCCTTTTCGCCCCAGGTCAGTTATTATGGAAACTAAGGACCTACTTGTCCAATCAAATGCGTTTTTGTGGCAAACCTGTCAGTCAAGCTTTCCTATGTACTTGCAATGATTTGGTGGCTACCAGAAACATAATTGTGCCTTTATTTTAAATTAAATTGTGATGTGTTGCTTTGTTTTGGTTTGAAGTATGTACCATCTCATGCCACATTTCTGATACACAGACCAACTCTTGTACCAACCTCAGACAGCATAACCTAACCTGGGGTGGTTTATGTTGTTGTTCGTATTCGGCAGTTCAGGTACTATAACACATCAAAAGCTGATTCATTCTGCTGGTATAGGAAGAATTGAAGCAAGTAGTGAATCTCTCAGGATCTTCACATCTCTATTTCCTTCATAGTTAAGGCCAATGACTGGTGACAGTTTTGTCAGCTCATCACATAATGTCATTGGAGATTCCACATGGCTGCGTGACAGTAAATTTTCCCTTCCATTTGGCAGAAGGTACCAGAAGCCTGAAGAGATAATTTTCTTATGTAAGTTTGTATTTAAAAAATATGTACATGGAAACAGCCTGGTGTGCTTTATTTTTTCTACGCCATAATACGTTTTTAAACTATTTACTGCTTAACAATATTGAAATAACAGTTTTGAACTAGCACCTGAATATAGAAGTGCAACTACTCGGAACGCAGATTTCCTATTGCAGTGTTTTCAAAGCTTCACAGACAGAGTTGAAAATATTTCATTTTAACTTCCACACTCCCTCATGCTGTGATGTTTTCCTCATTCCTTATGGGCAGGTCATTCTGCATATTTCCCACAGAATTCCCACAGAGGACCTTTGACATGCTTGTGAAGTTGCAGAAACATTTGGATGAGCCAGTCTACAAAAATGGATAAACATACAAAAACCTTACTGAGTAAAATAATACAGAAAGCTCACCAAAGGAAAGTTGATTACCTTTGTAAGCCTGTCTTTTCAGCTTCCTCATTGTAGGTCTTTCTACAGTGACCCGGTGCTCACAAAAGACATCCTGGAATAGCTTTTTCAAAAGTAAAAGTATACTAATAAGTTATACATAAAAGCCAATACTAGCATGTGGAATACTACCACTTGCTTCTTTGAGTTGATTGGGTGGCTTAAAAACAACACTTTGTGAGACCTAGGCTCAACAAGAAAATGAAGAAATGTCTTTAATATCCAAAAGAGTGGAAATGGCACAAGTGTGACACATTATTCACCTTTAACAAATTAAAGAACAGTCAAGTGTACTATTTGAGCATACCTTAGACAGTCTTGAAGGTGACAAGAATAAATGATAATGAAAAAGGTTTAAGAATGGCAACTGCAGAAAACTTTAAACTGACATTTAAACCCAAAAGGGTACGTGAAGCAAAGTAACAGCAGTAGGATAATAACATGCCTATTTGAGGGAGCTACTAAAAACTTCAAATGTTTCAGGTTTTATATACATTCCATATATAAGCATATGTATGGCATACAGTTCTACATTCTATCTGCATAGATTTTGTAATTGCTCTGGTGTAAATTTGTGGACAACTGTGTTGTGCAATCCCACTTATTGCTGCCTTAGACAGCTCCAAATATAATCCTGCACTGAGGTACAGCAACTCGATTTTTAACCTGTAAAAATCAACAAAACAAAAGTTAATGCTTATTTTAATCAATCAATTGATCAATGAATCAATGAATCAATATCATTCTGCAGGTGCTGGGTCTCTTGAGCTTGAAGAAGAGGAGGCTGAGGAGTGACCTCATGAATGTCTATAAACATGTGAGGAGGATGAGCTAGGCTCTTCTCAAGGTCATCTAGTGATAGGACAAGGGGCAACGGGTGCAAGCTGGAGCAGAGGAGGCTCCATGTAAATATCAGAAGGAATTTCTTCACAGTAAGGGTACCGGAGCGTTGGAACAGGCTGCCCAGGGTGTTGTGGAGTCTCCTTCTCTGGAGACGTTCAATACCCGCCTGGATATGTTCCTGTGTGACTTGGTCTAGGTGATCCTGCTGTGGCAGTGGGATTGGACTAGATGATCTTTCGCGTTCCCTTCCAATCCCTAATGATTCTATGATTCTATTAGGATATAATATTAATATTTATAATCATTCACTGTTCAAGCTTGTTGTTTCTGATTTGGCTTTAGTAGGTCACAATTTATTAGGAGCCCTTGCTTTGTGTTCTCTCCATGGTTTTAGGTGAAAACATGTTCCATTATTACTAAGTTTTATATGTAGACACCCCAAATCTTTTAATTCAAAATTTAGAGATCTTGACCATTTTAACTGTAGAAATGAAGAAAGAAGGAATTCCAATATCCATTCCAAGATCTGCACTGTGGAGGTTTTTTGTTATTCTGTCAGTTTGCAAATTAATTTCTTCTTCCAGGAACAGGGAAGGTGAGAGAACTGTTGGCGGATTTGCATTTATCTTTCCAAGAGAGAGCTAAACTTCAGTCAGACAACAATCTGACAGTCTTAAGGGAAGTCCTATCATTTCTTCCAGCTATATAAAAAGAATACGTATATGCCTTTGCATAGATTTTCACATCTATTCCATGGTTTCTCGAGGCTGTGCACAGATAGAATAGAATTTATTCTTATTCCAACAGGTTTACCTTATTATAGTCAGGAGCTTTTTTGCATCTGACATGCTAGTCAGTGCCTTCATTTGGAGGACCCTACATCATGATTTTTTCTTAATATTTGCCTGAAATATGATGGAATGAGATTACAAGAAGATGTTGCTGTCACAGTAATTTGAACTACTAAGATTTATCATAACACTGATTAGATAATCAGACTCGTGAAAAGAATGTCACTATGACATTTCTGGAGACATATTTATGCATTATTATTATATTATTATTATTTATTATTATTATTTTAGTTCACTTGTATTAAGAAAATGTTCTCATTTTTGCAGATATAGCTAAGTTAGTCATTACATTTAGCATAACATTATATCAGTATCCTGAGGTCGTTGACAGATGATCAGCAGTATGAAGGAGAAAGATTTTGATTTTTCAATATTTATCTGACAAGAGATATAAATTTTCAAATCTACTTACTGATTTACCAGTCTGACAGGACATCGTTCTGTACACTGATTTGTTCCTTCTTGTAACATAAATGGGCGGGCTGCTGTTACCTCATTTACTGCTCAGGAGATAAAACTACTATCTGTTTTTCACAGATGGTCAAGTGAGAACTACACATCTGCATCTCACAATACAGTTTAAACTATGCAGTATGATGTTAGAACAAGGTATTGACTCAGTGCTCTGGCTGAGGACAGTGTAAAACAATACAATTGAGCACCCGATAAAAGGACTCAGTCATTTAAGCATCTGCCCTGAGTAACTTGGTGAGCTTGATTGCAACTGCCTGTGGTAAAGTCTTGCCACATGCAAATAAATCATATAGGCTGACAGTCAAATCTGTGATGAAAAAATCATGCCTCATGGCAAAGCAATTCTATACCTAAGACTGATAATCATAATGAAAAATGCAGAGAGATTGATGCTTAAGCGTGCCAGCCTGTCTACTCAGTGGCTACTAGTGTTTTTAGTATGACAGGCATCCACATAGTTTCATCATTCTCTGTCCAGCCTCCAAGTTGCATGAAAGCAAACTTACCCACTATGCTCAGATCTGCCTGGTTTGAGAAGACAGGCAACTATGTCATAGATTCATAGATTCCTAGAATGGTTCAGGTTAGAAGGAACCTTAAAGATCATCTAGTTCCAACCCCCCTGCCAGGAGCAGGGACACCTCCCACTAGACCAGTTGCTCAATCTGGCCTTAAACACTTTCAGGAAGGGGACAGCCACAACCTCCCTGGGCAACCTGTGCCAGTGTCTCAGCACACTCATCGTGAACTAAACCTCCCTTCTTTCGGCTTGAAACCATTCCCCNAGTGGATGCAGTACTGCAGATGGGGTCTCACAAGAGCAGAATAGAGGGGGAGGATAACCACCCTCGACCTACTGGTCCCACTTCTCTTGATGCAGCCCAGGATGCAGTTAGTTTTCTGGACTGCAAGCGAACATTGCTGGCTCATGTTGAGTTTTTCATCGACCAGTACCTCCAAGTCCTTCTCAAGGCTGCTCTCAGTCTGTTCCCCACCCAGCTTGTATTTGTGCCTGGGATTGCCTCGACCCAGAGGAAACTAATAGCATCAGTTTTGGGGTTTTCTGTAAGTTTTTTTCCCGTACCCAAATACCTTTATTTACAGAGGCGCTGATTTGCCAGAATGGAAGATGAGGGAGAGCCTGGAATTCCAAGCTGCTTATTAAAAGATATCATAGTAACTTTCCATTCCACAGGATAAGATCTGCCAAATTCAAACTACAACAGTCATTTTAGGAAATAACGTATTCCCACTCTAAAAGCGATGCCTAAGACAAAGAGATTGAATGATTTTCTCTGGAAACAATTGATTATTAAGGCTTTAAGTTAGGTGGACTGATTCTTGTACCCTTATGCCAAGCCCCCAAAATTTCAGTCACATTCTGTCGTACTGAGCCTCAGTAAGATGGTTTAGTGTCATCCTTAATGTCTGTGGCATGCTGACTGCTTAAATATTTCACCCATACTGCAATGTTTCTGACATGTGAAAATGTGTAAGAATAACTAATGGTGAAGTGAGAATGTGTATTTGCACTGGTACCATTTGCTCTCATCACTCTGTTTTAGCGTTTTAGTACATCAGACTAACTCTCCTCTTTTTCAAAGGGAGATGAGATTTCTTGGTACCCTTCAGCCACTTGGCAAGGGTCAAACACACATTTTCCAGGCTTGTGAAAGTCTTCCTACATGCCTGACTAGAAGAAGCACCCTGAGGGGGGCAGATATCACCCTTTGGTCAATATTTGAATGGCATGCAAGGGTAGTTTGGCATTGAGAATGTATTCAGTTATCAAGCGAAGCAGATGTTCTCCAGTCGAACAATTCTTGCCGTGCTTATGCATTTTACATTACGGAGAATAAAATACACAAGCACTGTTCAGGGTTTTGTTTAACTCTCAGCTGAATGGTGAAAAACTCAACTACTTGGATGACATTTACTCTTTAGGAGTTAGCGATGTTTCATGGCAGTTGGCCTCTGATATGACTTAGGCAGATTTCCTTTTTGAATCTCTCTCTCAGCCAAATAAACATAATATTGTTAAGGTAAAATACTTATAATTAATGTTTACTTAAATTTATAAACAATTTGCCCTTGTTGTTTAATACATGATTTCTTCATTCTAGTCTTTTCATAAACTACACCTCTTAGGAGGGGAAAGGAGAGCTTGTTGGTTAATTCAGGAACAGAAGAGTGCTGGCTGACTTTTTTGCTTCTATTCAATGCTCTGCAACTTCACGAATCATCATGTTTTGTTTTGGCACCTGGCTATCCAGAGGAAGTTCTATCCTCAATATGCTATGAAAAGCTCTTAAGCAAAAGGCTGCTAAAATTAAAGAAACTAATGACACAGAATCTCAAGCATTCAAGGGCTTCTTAACATTGTTTAAGGAACAATTGCCATGATAAGTACATTTTCCTATTTTTATTATGAATGTTTTGGTGAAATGTTGTGTGATATTTCTTCCTTATCCACCTCTGACTTTATCCATATCACAACGATGCAATTGTAGAACATCTAAGTGTACAACAGCTTTCCTGACTACTGAATATATATGAATTCTGATTTATTGTTATGACATTTAAGCATACAAACATTTATCTATGTGTAAATAGACAGAGATTACAGAGAAAGATCTGTGATTATTTTTTCATAGGATTTCAAAGTGTAACATTTAAATTTATTTGAAATGAAAGCTTTTGCTTACCTTCTACGGCTCTGAATGACAAGGATCTTCGACAGACTAAAAAATTACTTATAATAGTATTTTTTTGAGTTAATTTGAAAAGTTTAGCTTTCTTCTTTATTATTCTACCTTAAGTTCTGATTTGCATCAATAAACTGTAAATCTTTGATCAAAGAAATGGCTAAAGGACCATGGAAATTATTTACAATAAAAAAAATGCAATTGACAAGGCTTCCTAAGAAATGCATATTCAAAGTACTCCTTTGCAAACGGCACTAGCTTAGAGCTACATTTCCTATACTATGCATATTGATTCGAGAACTCTTTTGACCCTAATTACTATTTCACTAATCTGGTGAGGAAAGGAATGAATAATAAGGATCTAATAAAATTATGGAAAGTCTGTTTATATAGAGTATGCCAATTGACAGAAATTATCCTTTGCAATGTAGTGAACACCTCATTAGTAAATCCCGAGAAGATTATGGATCTCCTAATGCTTCCTTTCACGTATTTGGCTGCTGAGCTTTTTGATAGACAAGAGACTCCATCACTAATTATCCATTATCACCTATCATCTGGCATTCTAAGTTGTCTCTTCCTGCATAGTAAGCTAATGACAGCTTTTTGCGTCATTTTCCTGACAGTGTGCATTTAAGAGCAACCATTTACTTTTTCTTTTGTCTTTTGAATAATTGACAGAAAAGCTTTGCTATTTTTTGTTTTTCTGTCTTCAAATGTCAGAGCTGGGTTTGAATGGTCTTATTAAAATAAGTACATCTGTCTTCCTTCCCTTCCCTTTGAAGGGTTTCTCCCCATCTTCATTTTCTCTCTTAGAATTCTTACTTCTCCATAGTTCACACACCTGGATATATTCCTGTGTGACTTGGTCTAGGTGATGTTGCTGTGGCAGTGGGATTGGACTGGATGATCTTTCGAGGTCCCTTCTGATCCCTAATGATTCTATGATTCTATGTATCTTGATATTTCCTCACGAGACTTCCACCAGTAATACTTCTAGTACAATTTCCCCTAGCGAGGAGTCACATGTGAACCTGTAAACACAGAGGGTCAACTGTTTGGAAAGCAGCTCTGAGGAAAAAGACCTGGGGTTCCTGGTGGACCACTTGAATATGAATCCTTATAGAAAGAAAACAGCATCCTGGGCTGCAGGAGGTGAAGCACTGCCAGCAGGTCAGGGGAAGTGATCCTTTGCCTCTGCTCAGCAGCAGTGAGATGTCTGAGTAGCTGAGACTTGTTCCTCATGTGAAAAATGACATATGGTAATGTATTTTCCCGCTTTAAAAAAAGAAATGAAGTAATTTTGTAGGCTTTTCAGCATCACCAGATATCTCAACTTTTCCTCATAGACGTCCTAATTTTCTGTAATTATTTTATTTATTTCATTAGAGTTCTTATCACTTTACTCCATTAATCTATAAAATCCCATTTGTCCTTGAAATTTGTACCCTTCAGCTATTATAGATCTCCAGCATATTAATTTTCTGTGGGTACTGACAGAAGCTATCTAATACAAAGGATGGCTTTTCCTTTTTAATGGCTTCTATTTCATACCAACAAATTGTGGTATAGAAAATGTTTAACTACCTACACAGCCATTTGTGCCCATGTCTGAGATGTCTACAGAGCTAAAAGTTTGAGTCAAATAATTTCCAGGTAAAAAGTTTGCTTGCAGGATTATGGGCAGAATACTAACATTCAGCTAAGCTGTTGGACTCACACAGTTCTCCCACGCATCTGACAATATAGATAACAGACCCTCAAACATGACATTTACTGTATGGGTCAAGTGATAACTAACAGATGGTGAAAGGAAAACTGCACACTTGTCCTCCTAGTTTCAAATTTAACATATGTCATGTGTGAATAAACCATAAAATTCCTTGGGCTGAACTATTTTCAGTGAAGACCTCGTAAGTGTGGACTTCTAGTAATTATTTCCAGAGTTAAGCTATATTTGCTACATGTCTGTTTTTCTCCACTCACACATAGTCAAGTCACCTTTAGACCACACTAGTGTAACAGTGAAGCAAGAGTAAAAGCCAGCTTTACTCATGACATGTTGCCTTGAGAGACAGCTCTCGAGAAGGGACAGTGGGAGAGGTACAGCACAGGTAAGCCCTGGACCTGTGAGCACTGAAGAAATTACTGGGTTTACATCTGGCTCTAAACATCTGTTACTGAGTGTAATTTGCTACCCAGACCCATTTGTAGGTAGTTTATATAACTGATTAAGTCAAAGGACAAAGATTTACTGGAGAGTCCAGCATAGAGCAACTAAGAAAAATATCTACTGTGAGAGTAACAGAGCAGTGGAACAGGCTGCTCAGAGAGGTTGTCCACATCCTTGTCCCTTTTCTCTGAAGACATTCAAAACATGGCTGGATGTGTTCCTCTGTGGCTTTCCCTACGTGATCCTGCTCTAGCAAAGACTAGATGATCTTCAGAGGTCAATCCCTTCCAAAAACTACCATTCTATGGTTGTGCAAAAATGGTGATTAACAGCTTGACATCCAGGATCTGACAGTGGAGTGGCAATCCCGTAACTGTTTGCTGTGCAGTGTCTTTGAAGGATGCACTCTGAAGAAGCAGTAGAAATAGCTTATAAGTTAATCCATGCAGATTTAAACCTGAATATATGGGAAATACATGTATCCCTGTGAAGGAACTTCTCACCTGATTTACCAGAGAAATTTTAAGCTTGTGCAACTCATGGAGCTTTGAATCCTGGACCAAAACATCTTCCTTTCTAAAAGTGCCAATATTTCATCCACCTCATTTTTGTAAACAAGTTATGAAATATCAGAAGTAGCTATACTATACCCTTCTCAGCATCAGGGGCATGATACTTGTGCCCAAGATATTTTGCTAAGCAGGAAATGGGGAGAAACCCTGAACAGGTCTGATTTTCTGAAACTGAGTGTCTTTGTGAAGTCTGTAACAAGAGCTCTGAGCGCAGGAAGGAGGGCATGAGAAAGCATGTCCCAAATTGAGGAGGTATAAGGAGTCTAGTACTGCCCTGTTTTTCAGAGCTCACTCCCTCTTTTTGCCCCTTGCTGCTTGAAGTGAGACCTGTTTGAGCTCCACAGGAGGCTGAAAGCTGGAGACATACACCCACAGCTATAATCAGACAGGTATTTCCCCACTGCTTTCCCAGCAGACT
The DNA here is from genome assembly GCA_013397515.1 of Upupa epops. Taxonomy (NCBI): domain Eukaryota; kingdom Metazoa; phylum Chordata; class Aves; order Bucerotiformes; family Upupidae; genus Upupa; species Upupa epops. Next base: position 153,731 of record VZRI01011242.1, on the reverse strand, counting down.
AATGGATTTTGAATTCCTGGCTACAAACAGGCAAGCCTCAGGAGAAGAAACAGTAAGTTCCTCATTAGGATTATTTGTGACAGTGATCAGATCACTTTTGATGGTTATAAGAGTGATAGATTCAGGCCCTGAAATACAATCAGAGCTGGGAATGAAAACCTCTCATTCTTCAGTGAGCACTCAAGCCACTAGACTATTAAATGTAAGTCAGTGTCACCTTACCAGAAGCTCAGAAGAGAGTTAAAATGCTCAGGACCCTCAGTGGATGCAAGCACCTAGTATTTTCTATTAAGTTTTTACGCTCTAAGTGGAAAAGAAACTTAAATCAGGAGTGGCCTCTGCTTACTTTCCTAGATGTGGAAGGCAGACCAATTGTCAGCCTCCTGCTAAGGCCAAATATGTTTTTGTGCATCAATATTTAAATGAAGTGCACAAGATTCTGTGCAGGGAAATTAAATCCTTTCAGGCATACAATGCTAGGACAGTGACACTTGTCACTGTTTGCCCATAAAATCCTTAGTGAGTCCTGTGCAGAGATTTGAGACTAGCGCAGCATCACTTTTGACCTTAACCAATACTGAATTGTTCAAACTTCTTTTGCTTGGGTTTTCCTCATCCTCCACTCCGTGCCCCACTGCGTGATAAGCCTCAGAATAGCATTTGTCAGGTTCATACCAGGACCTCGGCATCTAAATCCATACTTATGTACGCAAGAAGTAATGAGTTATTCAGAGTCAAAGGGCAGGCAAAGTCCCTGTCAACTTAATGAATATTTGGAGTATAAATGACCTCTGAAAATCAGGCCATTTATTTTAGCACCTAAAAATAGATTTGGATGTTTAATTTTACATATTCAGGTTGGAAAATTTTGGCTGGAGAGTAAATTAATTGCCTAAGGTCACACAGTAAGTCAATGTATAATGAGAAAGTAATAATGAATGAGGAAAAAAAAAAGGTATTTTTAATCTCTGTGGATTTATTGAATCCCAAAACTCTTTTCATAAAACTAGAAGTCTTCTTGAATACAACCCTAGAATTTTAAATTTTGGTCTGGTTTGGGGTTTTTTTTGTTTGTTTGTTTTGGTTATTTGGTGGCTTAGTGTTCTTTTTAAAAATGAAAACAGCATTTTTCTCCATGTTTCTCCCTGATTGGTAGTGCATTCTTGTTGCTATGAAAACAAAAGATTCAGTCAAATCTTCCAACAGCAGATATTTTGTGGCACAGGTAGTTAATGAAGGAGATATTTGATTACTAAGGGATAAGTAACCTCTCTGTAGCCTGCAATTAACATTTAACTTGATATGGCAAATAGGCCAAGTGAAGGGAGAGTAAACTGAATAAAGAGGATTTTTCTCTCATTAAAGGTTCATCACAAAGATATTCTAGCAAAGCACACTGTTGTGATGGGTGATTTTATTTGCAGGTTCCTATAAAGCTAAGCTTTCATCTGCTGGAAAAGAAATAAAAGAACCCATTTGCCCTTTGGAGAAAAGCAATATTTTAAACTATTCAGGTTTCAAGTGGGTGAAGATAATTTATAATGCCAAGCGCATTATTAGGAAATAATGATATATCAGGAAGTTAGTGGGCTTCTGTTCAAACCCCGCAACATTGGAGTGCCTAATTCCCTCACAGGCTTTCTAGTCTTAATGAGTCCTTGCTTACACACAGACAAAGAAATAGTATCTGCTGTATGCTTTCCATGCAATTTTAAGCTAAAACCTATGTAATATACTCTGATTCAAAATACATAAAGTATCTGTCTAAAGTTCAAATTCAGCTGAACTATGTCTTTTTCCTGATACACAGAACTTCTCAGAGCTGTTTATCATAAACCCAGAAATAAAGTGAGAATGGGTCCCAGATTAAGGTTTCAGATTTGGGAAATTCAGATTGAATTCCTTTCACTGCTGCCAGCCTTCTGCATTACCTTGGCCATATCTTTCATATCACAGAATCATAGAATCATAGAATCACTAGGGATTGGAAGGGACCTTGAGAGATCATCTATTCCAATCCCCCTGCCACAGCAGGATCACCTAGACCAAGTCACACAAGAATAATTCCAGGCAGATTTTGAACATCTCCAGAGAAGGAGACTCCACAACTGCCCTGGGCAGCCTGTTCCAATGCTCCAGTGCCCTCACTGGGAAGAAGTTTCTTCTGATACTTATATGGAACCTCCTCTGTTCCAGATTGAACACATTGCTCCTTCTCCTATCACTAGATGACCTTGAGAAGAGCCTGGCTCCATCCTCCTGATCAAGGCATTAAAGACCACACACTTTTCCTCAGCTGACAGAGAAATTTGAGTTTGCCAGATTAACTCACTCTTGGTTTTAAGGTTGATTTTTCCTGCTGAGAAAATGAAAACAAACGAAAGCCCAAACTGCTAATTTCATTAAACCTTAGCTGACAGTACTAGGCAAATGAAGAATAATTTCTTTCACATGCTGTTATCTAGAATTCCGTAAATATACATTTTTCTAACTAATTTCCTTTTCTATTCTCTATGCTTTTCACTAACTTATTCTTTTCAAAAGCCTTGTTTGTTGCAGAACTCCCTAGGGTGGAATAAAGTGATTGGAATCATACTATGGTAAGTGGTCTGTTTTGTATTCTATGCTTTCCATGCAAAGGATTTGCAAATAGGCAACACCAACCACTACCTAAACAAAACTGTCAGTCACTGGGTTCACATCATTTTTGGCATGTGGCCTTCTGCTGGTTCTCTTTGCAGAAGACATCTCTGCAAACCAGAGGAAAAGGAGGGTTCTTTTGTCTGCACACTCTGGTTGCTTTGTTCATAAGCTGAGTTTTGCTCACTCTGAATGTACTGCACTTTTATCTGTGGAAGACATGCCTTGTCTCAGAGTTTGTGAAAATGAGTACGTGACCATGTTAAGCGTCACCTCTCCGCTGTTCTTTGTTATGAGCCATAATGTCCTGGCTACCACTTCAAGAAATAAGTGTTAGTTTAATCTGCATCAGCCTGTTTGCTTAAATGAAACCAACAGTAATGTTTTAATGGAATAGATTTTTGCTGTGTGTAATGGACATTGTTCAAAATGAAAACTGTTCAGTAAAGGACTGGCACTGGGTAATAACACTCAGTTTCTGGGGTTGTTGTTTGGTTTCTTTGGGCCTGCTGGACGTATGCTGTGGTTTCTGGACTGAACAAATACTTGAGTCCTAATAATATATTTCAGAGCAAGCATAAGGTACAAACACTTTGGATATGAATGTTATTGCCTACCCACAGCTTTAAATATGAGTCATTGGTGAAAAGAACACAGAAATCCTGTGCTTTTCTCTGTTTGCTTTGTCTATTTCTTTCTATGCTTGAGCATCAGAACAGTTTTAAGTCTCATCTTTTGAAACCCATCTTTAACATCTGTTGTCTGTCAGGTGAGAGCACAACATTGGACTTCAGCTTTTAAAAGAAAAGTATGTCCAGTTGTGGAATGCATTGCTAATGCTGTCCCTAGTCCTCTGTGGTATCAACAACTGGGTTCTAACAGGTGTCCTAAGGGGAGGCTTCTTTGGCCAAGTCAATATCTCTCTTGAATAGTGTTCGAGGCACAAACTGTTGCGTCCCATAGGGAGACACAGATGTGAACATGGATACAATGGCATAAACCTCAGAAAGAAAAATTCCACGAGATGTATGTTTCTATACTCTTAAAACCAATATAAAATCAGAGTTAAATAGATTTATAATTTATTTATAATAATAAATACTGTTAAGAGAGTGTGTGATTACAATATATTACAATATCATTTTAATAATGTATTTTGCATGTTAAATTTTAACAAAATACAAACAAGTGCACACAGGAAAATGTACCTCAGTGCAAACCATCTCTTATGTCAATGCCAGTGAGAGATACTGCCTTCACTGTTTTTTGATTATTTTTATATAAAATTTGTGCTGTTTACCAAACAAATGAAGAAGTGGGGTTTTTCCTACTTGTCACCACTGCAAACTAAACCTGGAATATGAAAGAGAAGCTACCAGACTTTTTTGTTGTTCAGACCTCATCCCTGACAAAAATATTCTGAAGGGTAAAAGTGGTCTTAAATTACAGTATTGGCTTTCTTCTGCTTATGAATTCTACTCTGGGTTTCTAGTGTAAGTCTATGCCTTCAATAGGGCTACACAGATGTATGCATCCAGGAGCATAATTTGTACACTCAGGCTGAAGAGTGAACCTGCCACAGGGATTTAATGCTGTGGATTGATGCATTAAAAAAACCCCACCAAACAATCCCTTTCTCATAGCTCTCTGTTTCTGTAGGACTGTCACCGGTAAAAAGTAAAAGCTAGTCTGTGTCAGTAAATGGATATTATACTGAATACACACAGGAAGAGTCACTGTGCTGAATAAAATAGGGGCATTTTCAGTGGCTACATTAGAGTTGCAGTTTAGGCTTTCAACTCTACATGGGTCAATAGCAGTAATTAGTTCTATTCCATTACATTCTTATACTGGTTTGCTCACCATAATACCTGAGTGCGTAAGTCCTGCATGGTGGAATGAGATAAACATTGTGCTGGTAAGGTTTTTATGTTTTTGCCATCGCCTATGCAGCCTAGGGTTACTGCATGTAGTGAACATTCCACTGCTGCCTTTGTTTTTAACCATACTGCTGGTAAAGGTCCATTACTGTTATAGACCCATTGAGCTGATGAAATTTCAATTAGTGAAGAAGCATAGCTTGTGCTCCATGAGAACATAGGAGACACATAATTATGCTCAGTTTTTGTGAGGGTTCACAGTTTTGAGGCAGCTTTCAAAAATATTTGCCTCCCCTTTTGGTGAATTTTACCCTCTTTGGGTCTGTGCAGTTCTCAGTTCTTGTTTCAGTTCTCAGTTTTTGTTTCTATATCAGAACTTAATCTTCCAGCCAGACTGGTTCCAGCTCATTGAGTGCTTGAAAGAGATATGGTTTGCGACACTGACCATGACTGAAACCAGACACAGCTATAGGCAGTGAGGCAATCAGGGGTAAATGCAAGCAAATGGAGTTTGCCCACATTCACTGTCAGTAATACAGACCTTACCCACTCCTTGCTGCCTTGCTTGAAAAACAAAACAAACCAGCAAGATTACCCTGTTTCACCAGGGGCTTTTGTCTTGTTCTACTGGTTAAAAGCCAGAGGCCTCGGTGAAGAAATAAATGGCAGCTACACTGGTAAAATTACAAATGAGAAAATTACAGCTCTCCACACCCTGCAGCTCATTTTCTCTCTTCTGTATCTTTCTTCTCTTTTCCTCTGCAATCAGCAGCAGCACCAAAGGCTAGCAGCACGCTATGGTTTGCAAAGATCACTGCAAGCTGGCTGCCTCTCTTGCAAAGTGGAGCATGCTGCAGGCACATCTGGACAGCTGGTACGTGCTCCAGAAGTTTCCCAGCTCACATCATGGGGCGGTAGTACCACTGTGGTTGGGACGAGGAGTGAATTGAACAGAGCTGAGCTGCGTCACTTTACATAGGAATTTGTATTTTTGGGTCCTGGCGGCACACCAAAAACTTTAATTGCCATGTCACTTTGAATTCAATTAGAAGTTTATTATTTACTCAGGACTTTGATAGTTCCAAATGTTAACCATTTGCCCTTCATTTCGGGTGTTGTTGATATCTCCATTGCTACATGATATATACATAGTGTATCTTCATGAAAAGATTGTCCTTACTGTTTTAGGTAAGATCCTGTAGGTTTTTCCTTTACATTTCCACTATTATCTCCCAGGGGTTCTATATCCATCTATATTCAGAAACAAATGTTCTTTGACTGTAATTGCAGACATCATGAAAATAATATGGAATCTATACTAAATCATCCCACACACACTTGTAAATAATGTGATTCTTACGTCATGGTGGGACTTGATGATCCTGAAGGTCTTTTCCAACCTAAGTGATTCTGTGGTTGTACATACATAGCTGATTCATAACTTCTCTGTATTTCTGTATCCAGCGTTTGCTGACAAAATTCACTTTCAAAGGCTGACACACTATTGTGATTTTTCCCTTATGTGAGTATTGCTGCAAAGTAATCTGACCCAAAGGTTGTGTCTTATTCATGTCTTAAACAGCAGGGGTACAGAAATGAAAGAGATGTTACCTCAAAGAGCTCAAATTTGTGAAACAAGATAAATAAATACATTAGATAGATAGATAGATAGATAGATAGATAGATAGATAGATAGATAGATAGATAGATATCGACAGGCAGACAGATAGATAGATAGATAGATAAAGAAATGAAACAATATTTCCTTTAAAAATCAGGTTGCATAATGACATAGCAAGGACAATTACTTGCCATGATTTAAAGTTTTCCATTTTGTACAGAAGAAGTGAGTTGCTATAAATAGTTGGAATGCAGAAGGTAAGACCAAAATTACTACTAAGTAAGCACAAAGCAGGCCAGAAGGAAGAACAGACAAGAATTTGTAAGAGAGTGCATGGAGAGCCATGAATGAAATGGAACTCGGGCTAATCTAAATGAGCCATCATACACTTGATGACTAAAAACTATGAAATTGAAGTAGCTGATCAGTACTGGAGCTTGTTGGGAAGAGAAATATGCCATTCCCTTGCTGTGTAATCTCATCTACTTTAATGTAATCTACTTTATTACATATGAAATCTATAGAAGATGATGTATGTACTGTGTTACTGGAACATATACATCTAAACTAAATGCTTACACACCTAAAAAAAAGAAAAAAGCCACAAACCCCACAACAAGATAAGAATTAGTGTAGAGTTTCAATCGTGTATGGTTTCCCTGAAAATATTTTTCTTATTTTTTCTTAATTTACTTAATCCAAAACGCATTATTTTGTAATCTACTGTCACAAGGCAAGAAAGCAGCAATCAGGTAAAGTTGGAGAATCCAGAGATTCAGACCCAACAGTTCATGCTTGGCAACTCAAATCCATCTATAGATGTTCAGCATATTTGCTTCTCTAGGACCTTTGTTATATCAACCCATCAAAAGCAGGATGGATCAAACACTTCTCTGTGAAGGCAGTTAGCAACTGGTTGAGTTTTGTGAGACTCTAAGGATCTTTATTCAAATATTTGTCCAGAAGTTATGTGATCACATAGTGTCCTGTGTGAGTGCTCATAGGTCCTGTTTCAAGCAACTTGAATAACAGACAAAGAAACAAACACTGAGACAGTTTACCCCTTGGTTTCTCTCTATGTATTTAGCCTCTGTGGCCTCCTGAAGCTGATGTGAAAATCTTTTAGCTCTGTTGAAATGTTTTAAGGAAGATAGGTATTACACATTTATGAGAAAAGTGAAAATACATGCTCATCGTTCCTAGCAGTGGTGAGCCTATTCAGATTTCTGCCACGAAGCACGCTGCTCTCATGGAATGATAAAAGGTATTTGACAGGCTGCATGTCAGTTAAGCACATAATTTAAAATGCTTTATAAATTCAACTTTAATATTGCATCTTTCTGCTATGAAAGGGTAAAAATCCTCTAGTATTAGCTTTTGTATCACATGAGCAAAGTAAATAAAGCCAAAATAATGAATCAGATACAGAGCAACACATTCACACTAAAGGTATTAAAGGATGTTCTATTTTATATTATTTAATATTTTCACTATTTGATAACAGCTATTTTCTTCCACAGGAAATAGGAACGAGGAGACCAATGATAACAGCCACTGCACTACAGGAGAAGGCTTTCAGTACAGTTTATAAATCATATTGTGCTGTTTAGGGAGCCCTAAAGGTACTATATTGAAAGCTTACGATGTACTAGGAGCCTTTCAGTTTTATGCACTTAATGTTTCTCTTTGGTGGAAGGAAGTACACATGTACTCATTTTGAGTAGTTCTAGACTATAATTCTATTGCTAAAGAAGGTGCAGTTTCATTGTTTTACAATACAGGACAAAAGTGTTCAATTGAAGCTAATACAGTCACAAACATCCATTCAGTCATTCTGTGGTAGTTCTGGTAGAAACACACCCTGGTTTTGAAAACTATGGTTTTGCTTTGTTGTTTAAGGATGTCATGTTTCTTTTTTTGTGAATCCTTGTGTGTTTTACCCCAGCAAACGGAGATGAAAATAAAAGGAAGTGTCAAAAAAAAAAGCAAACCAAACCAAAGTGACTCAGTTCAGGGAAAAATAATAAAGAAAATCAGAACTAACAAAGAAAGTTTGCTTCCTCCTGAATTTTTCCCATTTTAAGTTTTAGTTTTTTAACCCGTAGTATTGGTCTCTTCAAAGGAGTGAAATACTTTATCTTCTTGACAGAACAAATTGAGTGGAAAATTACATAAACCCCTCAGCAGATGTTCTTTCCCACATTGTTTGGGAATTTATCCCCATTACACAGTGCTTCTGAGGCCTATGCCAAACTGAATGAGGACATTAGCAAACTTGTTTAGGTGAGCAGTATGTAAATATTCTCTTACCACCTCTTTATTATTTTTCAATGCCAGTCAACTTCGCCATGGTCTTCTAATACGTTTCCATCACGAATATCTCTGTGTAGGTGCTAGACATATTATATTTCCATTGCAAATCCAATAAATGAGAACCCGTGCTTTTCCACTGAAGGAAAAGCCCAAGTCCAGACTTCTATAAATTCAGTTTGCTATAATGAATGGGTCTTGGAGTCAAAGCTGTCAGGCAACAAACAACAGGAAAAAATAAACCAGTTCCAGTTCCTACTGCCTGCAACATATCTATAGCTGTACAGCATACTAATCTCTGCAAATCAGATGGTATCTTCAAAATTATAATGCACACCATCGAGTTAAGCATCTGTATAACAATAAGATTTGTCATCCATCATTCAGTGAATGGCATAAGGCAACTTAGTGTCATTTAGTGCCAAGTGACATCTATCTACGTTGTCTGGCTATCTGACTCAACTCTGGCTGCAATCTTTGATCCATCCCTTTTATTTCAATCTTGTCTTTAGTGTTCTGTGAAACATCCATGACATTTGTGAATGAAAATGAGACACGTTATACCTAATGCACAGTGATAATCTATTCAAAAAATAGCAATTTTCTCTGTTTATTCATTAGCAAATGAATTTAATTTCAGCACTGCATGTCTCAGCAGAACAGCAAGAGAGATTTATAGCCCAAGACCAAGACGACACATCTGCAGCTGAGAAGTGCATGAAGAGATGCACAGGAATCTCAGGATAAATCAACAATCTCATGCTCTGGGGGACATCCACAAAGAAATTAGAGACTACTTGCAGAGAAAAATGCCTCAGCTGTTATCCCTGTGCTTCCTTGCCTCTAAAAATACATCATGAATTGGGACAGCAGAAAAAAGAGACTGAAGAACTGTAACAAGAGACAAACAGTAGTAGAAGTTCTCTCCATTAGGATTAATTAGTCTTTCTTGTGCTAGGAAGAGTGGTATAGAGCAGTTTCACTGAATCTAAGAATCGGACAGTGCCTAATACAGGACAATAGTAGTAATTTACACAGGAGAACATTCAGAAGAAACATTAAGTCCTCTACAACAGATAGGAGCTGTTTGTGGTGCTTTCTGTAACAGACCTAAAAGATATAATTTTGCAAATGAAATATTCTTACACTGATTGGTGGTTACTCTGAAATGATTCCTGGAATGCTTTATTGATGAGGTGAGATTACCAACAGCATTGTTGCCAAACACAGTAACACAAGAGTCCATAAAAAGGACATTTTCAAAGGATAAAGGACATTTTCAATAGTATCGGTGTCAGTTCAAAGAAGAAATAACAGTTTACATGATCATCATCTGATATTATCAGAGTGAAACCCTGAAGATACACACCATGCTAAAAGGGACAGTAAAAGCAAATGATTATGCTCAGACATCTCAGCCTTCACTCTGGTTATTGGTCTAAGTTTTGCCAGTGTAACTGTACGTGTTTAGGCTCTAGTGGAGCCTAGTTAAAAGGGAGCTGTGTTAATAAAGGCCTGTTACTCACAGAGTGACTGCAAAGACTTAATCCATCAGTTGTGGATCCAATATGAGGTTTTCATCTTCCCTTCTCTCTCCCTCAACCCCTGAGGAGAGGCTGATGGAGCTAGGTCTGTTTAGCCTGGAAAAGAGGAGGCTCAGGGGTGACCTTATAGCTGTCTATAACCATCTAAAAGGTGGTTGTAGTCAGGCAGGGGTCAGTCTTTTCTCCCTGGACACTGGAGACAGGACAAGGGGTCACTGTCTTAAACTCCACTGGGGGAGATTTAGACTTGACATTTGGAAAAAGTTTTCCACTGAAAGAGTGATCAGATTTTGGAACAGGCTGCCCACGGAGGTGGTCGAGTCACCATCTCTGGAGGTGTTCAAGGTCAGTGTGGATGAAGTGTGGCATGATCTAGATGTTAGATGTTAGGTTTACTTGGTTTATTTGGATTTAGGTTGGACTGGATGATCTTTAAGGTCTTTTCCAACCTCATCATTACTCTATGATACTGTGATACTTTGAAGACCACAAGCTCTGGCTCAACCAGAAGGCCAAATGCCTGCTAGCGCACAGTGTCAGAAGGTGACAAGGCAGTCAGTTATCAGGTGTAGAGCCAGCTAAAATGCAGTTAAAAATTTTTAGCAGTCTAGACATTCCAGATTGTTATCAAAACAGGCCTCTAGCTTAAGACTAAGAGGATCTAAAAATGTAAGAAGTAAATTATAAGCTTTTTTACAATGCTCCCCATCCATAAAACTAAAGATGCAACTTCATTAACAAAATAACAACTGCTGACAGATAAATTTAGGTGACAGAGCTCTCTTTTTCTTTGCATAAATTAATTAGTAAATGCCTTTTTTATGGTGCTGCTACTGGGAAAAATACAAGCCATACAATTTTAAATAAACAATAAAAGCTCAAAAGTGAGCCAGGCTTAGCTATGCAAAGCACTTCTGATATTTCTTCACCCCATGTGGCAAAATCTAGGGAGCTTGATCACTAAAGCCTTTTCCTGTTTGTTCATTTAAGTTAGATTCACAAGAGCACTTGTGCTGAAGACTACTGTTCATTTAGCTTTCTTAATAGAGCTGTTTGTCTTCCTCACTCCAAGCTACTCAATCAGTTGAGTTTCATGTTAAGGTCATCATAAAATATGTGTAAAGGCTTAGACCCTTGGGAGATGAGGGACAGTATGCCAAGAGATGCCTGCAGTAATGGGTATAGGAACAGTATGTTACACATCCTGGTACCCCAGGCATGCACAGTTCTTCAGCCAGTTTTCATTACTGTTAGATGCTTCTGGAAGTTTTCAATGACTTCAATATAAGAAGATAGGCACTCTGATGATTCCTTCATCCCTAGACCAGTGACCTAGACACTAGCCTGTATGAACATGCTTTAGTGTTTGGCCTACTGAGAACATCTTCTGAAGGAGTGAATTGTTTCTCTAACATTAAAAGTTACTGTTTAAGAATTTTAGATACCAGTTTAGCAGTTTAAGTAGAGGATTAATCTGGATTCCAGACTGAAATAATTTTACGGAACTTACTTGAAGAACCCAATGACTTGTTTGAAATACAGCACGTAATCAATGAAGGACAGTTCATATGTTTCTACCCTGTGTTATTGCAGTTTCCAATTTGCTCATGAGAAGAACAAGGTAACGTAAAAGAATTTTATACCGAAAGAAAAGGACTGTTTGTCTTTTGCCTGAAACCTTTGTCCCTGCTCCAACATGGAATTTGTTACCAAAGCAAAAAAATTAAATAAAATAAAAATTGAGGTGAGAAGACTGGACTGCACTGTGTGTACAGGCTAATTTTGACTCAAAATTATACAGTTCCTGAAATAAAGGTCATGAAAGTAGCAATTACATATATTCGATGTATTAGTACTTAGCTCTACTGTCTTCAAATGAGATGTCAGTTTTCATCACTTCAATCTGAACACCTCTTTCTTTCTCTTTCTTTCTTCCTTCCTTCTTTCCTTTCTTTCTCCAGATCTTGGTCTATCTGAAGGAAAGTGAGAGTATTAACTGTGAATTGGAAATACTTAGAATGGAGAATCAGATATACCTATATCTCTATAGAATCTAAATATAGCGAAGCCAAAAGATGAGATCATATAAGGGTGTCTATTAAGAATTTTACTTACTCTATACAATGAATGCTCCCCGCCTGTTCTGTAATAAGCAGACATTTTTGTTCAGTAATTTTGCCTGCTTTAATATTCAGCATCCCTGAGGCTAGAAGATTATATGCAAACAATGTTAATAGCATAATTTCTCTCCATATTTCCAATGCAGCCTGACAATAAATCAGGTTTAAATAAATCTCTTTTCTGTAAGAGAAGACAATGTTTGTGATGTCTCTAGTTGCGCATTGGATATTTATTACAAAATACATGTAACTTGAAGCATCAGAAATGACTTTTGGTAGATAAAAGGAAAATATTCTATCCCCTATAACTTGAGACTAATTCATAGTTCAACAAACTTTCATAGGGAGCTGGTAGAGATAATTCAGTAGTAAAATTGTTGAGATATGGTCTAGGCAATGCATATTTTTTCATGACTTCTGTTTTACCTACCATGAATATGAAAAACCTGTGAATATTATATGAACAATCTACACATCGTTTGCAAGGCTTTCCCCTTCCTCTCTATATATCTGCTTCTGTATAGTAGAATCCTTGAAAACATCCTTTGCCAACTAATTGTTTGAACTCACTCTAGACCTCTCTGTAACAAAAAAGAACAGCATCCTGTGGGACAGTAATTTTGTCAGCAGCCCTTTAGCTAATACGCAGAATGAAATCCTCTACTGACTCTCATTTGCAAGTGTGAGATGTTTTCCAGGGACTGATAGAGAAATACAAAAACTCTTCTCATCAGCACACTGATTCCTTATCTAGCAGTCCCACAGATACCACACACCCATAGTTTTGAAGCTCGAGCTGAGGTCAGTGACAGCCACTTAGCTTAGTGTCATCCAATAGCCACATATTCATTCTCCTGTGTACCAAAACAGTAACCTTGGATTTTTTTTTTGTGAAACCTTCAAGTAGGATTCTACTTTTATCATCTGCATTCAGAAATTCATCACCGTTAATTTGTTTTATTGTTTTCAATAAAATAATTAACTTTCTTGTCTATACCCCAATCTATTGGTGCTGTAACCCTACTGGTGTGCTGGTTAAACACAGGTTATGCTGATTAGATATTGGTGATGAATGTCTGAGATAACCAACTATGTAGTTGATAGCACTGTATATTCACTCTTTCAGGGCACTGTTTATGATATCCCACAGTAGGTATCTGAAACAGAGAAGATAAATTACACCTGTGTTGAGTCTGCAGGGAGTCCAGGCTGATTACTTTAAATGTTGATGTCTCTATTAGAGCTTCACAGCGATAGCAGAGAAGAGTCACACCAAAGGAATGCTTGTACAGTAGTTATGCCATCTGTAATGTAATCCAACATGCAGAATTATCTTCTGTTTATACAATTTTATCTACACCATGGATGTTAGCATAGTCTCTTTACCTAGAAGCTGCACTTTTACACCCCACTTACATTAGCTAGGCTAATAAACATTGCAGTGATTCTTGGCCTGCTTTCATGGCAAGATGCAATCAAAAGGGATATTTTGAAAAGAAAGTTTTTATGGAGTTTCAAATGAGCATATTTTTAGGGTCAGGGTAGACATAAATATATGAGCCTCCTATAAGAAGGACAAGTTTTCTTAGGTTTATAAATTTGACAATTACTTGTTGAACTATAACTGAAATCAATAACAGCAACATATCTGAAGGAATGAATAGTTATCTATTACTTGCATCATATAGTTAGTTAATATACAAGCACGTACATTGCCCGTAAATAGACAGGCATGCCACTTTGTTCCTGTCAAAATCTATTCCTGCTATTACTATTTATTACTACTTCTACCATTTTATAAGATTCTTTATCTCCTGTCTACTGGAGATAAACTCAAGCTACAAACATGACATTTACCTTCATATTTTCTTGTTTGCAGCACCTGGGTAGATTTTTGAATTTTTACGAGATCCAGAAAAAAACCTCCCAGATATTGTCATCAATTTAGAAGTGTTCTCCACAAAGTGAATAGAAGAATAGAAGTTGTGAATGCGAAGGAAAACATGAGTTATCCTTTACCAAATTCTGCATGTCTTAGGTAAGAAATCTGAAAGGAAAAGAAGAGAAATGAGTTACAGGTGCTGTGGTGGCCTCTACCCTTCCTGTCCCAAATGTCAGGTTCTGCACGAAAGTTTCCTTACTGAACTTTACTAGAGAGCTGTTACGTCTTGCTCGGTGAGGATGTTTGGCTCTGGAGTATGTCCTTACACCCCTTTACAAAGACACATGCTCACACTGCCGCAACTGAGAGTCAATAGCACTCCTGACATTGTGATTAATGTGACTGTGCTCGAGCTCAGTGAGAGGTAGAATTTACTAGCCTGGGATTATCACAATCATGACAGCATTATTTTTGGATCCCAAGAACAGGCAAACTGCATTTGTATATTGTATTATTTCAATATATTCAGCTTTTTGAAATAAAATTTTTAAGAGTAAATCAACAGAAAACAGGGCTGTCTCCAAATTCTTCTGACAGTGGGTTGTGGTAATGAGCATCCTCAGCAGCCTGTTCTTATGATTAAAATATAGAAGCTCACTAAAGGGGGCACAGTCTTCAAAGGAGTCCATTGCAAAAGAGCTGCACTTTTCATAAGCCCTTATGTAGATAGGTCATTAATTAGAAATTAAATATTCTGAAGGGCTTGGAGCTTGAATAGGAGACCACTGAATGCAATGAAATAACTTCATTTAGACTTTTGCAAAAGAAAACATGTTTCTTTTTATTTAGCTTCACCTTTTTGGAAATGTTGGTGTTTTAGAACCTAGAATTTTAATGAAAAATCCTTTTGAAAGGAAATTCTTTACCAAGTCTCTCTGGTTATATTTGGTTCTATAGGGCCTGTATATTTTCCTTTGCTGTAGACTTCACTAAAGTGATCTAACTTTCATAAAACTCTTATGAGAAAAGCAACTTAATTTTTAGAAACTATTTTTTTCCTGCTGACTGAAATCCCAGGACTGTGAAAACAGTGACTGTCAGTGTCCAAAGCTCTAAGTCAGTAATGGAAGAGCCCTGATGGTGCAGCTGTATGCTGCAGACAAGGGCTGAAACAGCTGTGACAGCAGAAACCTCTACTGTTCCTCAAGCACCTAGGCTCAGACCAGAAGCACAGCAAGTGGAATGTTTTCATTCTACTTATGAAGGGAAGATTTGGCTGATACAGATGCATCTGCACACAAGACCTTTGCCAGTGCAGTACTGAAGCAACTGTACATTCATAAGCTCGAGCTGTATGAGCTGCATTCAAATGAGCAAGATCTTGGGGAAAAAGGGCTGTGCTATTAAATCACTCACAAGCAGTTTTGAATGGTGATCTTGGAGCTGGTGGGAATCAGGCTAATCTGTAGACAAGAGATACAGAGAGAGAGGAGATTGCACTGCCTCCTGAGCCAAGCGTAGGCTGTGTCTCACAGAAATGGAGGTGCAGAGAGGTGACTGAAACTGCATGAACTGTTCTTTGGTTGATGGCTTGGGACCTCACTGTGATTGAGTAGCTGGTTTTAGCAAAATGGAGCCAGCCATTGAGGTCTGGATGAAAACATATGTTTCTTTGGACAGCTATGGCTGCTTCAAAGCTTGCCTGGTTGTGATGTATTCCTACCATGTAGTTGGTTATTCCGGTGTAGAGGCACGAACACAAAACATACTATAAAATCCTCCGTTTTGAACTACCCTCACTCTGAATGGTCTTAGTTGACAAAAAGAACTCAGAGGCAGAGGATGAACAGTAGTCAGGCACAGGTTTATTAGGTTATCTGATACAAGTTTAGAATTTCTAATTACATATCTAGTCCTCTCAATATATCTGTGACTCTAGACAAAAAAAGACAGAAACAATAGAGGTCTTGTTTTGCACTTGCTCTCATGTAAACCATCCCTTCAGCCACGTGTGAAAACCTACCTGATATCAGTAAGATTTGTTTATTGTTACTTTCTCTTCAGAGCCACAGAAACCATAATATCCCATCCTCTGGTATGGAGCAAAGCTGCAATGGTGTGTCCTTTCTTCCCTGATAGAAATGTCACTGCATTTACCCTGGAGCTGACTGATTACAATTGTCTTAAAAATATGGAAAGCCTAGATGCATCTCATCTTCCATGAGATTTGCTGAGAAATAATAACAGGGATTGTTGCGACTGTGCATAGCTGCCACATCTGTAACAGCTGGACCTTGGTTCACCTCTTCTGGACAGACAGATGGGGTGCTAGAAGGTAAGAGGTACTGTCAGGTGCAGGGAAGGAAGACTAATCACTAGTAACTAAGCATTAGACCCTGCATCCTTCATACAGTAGCCCAGAGAGGACAAAGTGATGTTCTATTTTGAAGGGATGACAGCATCTGTGAATGTTGCAGACATCAAAGTCTTTATCAAGAATGTTTTCTCATACAGGAGTTTAAACAGTTTACCTTGGTGTCTTGTCTTCCTGATTTTGATCACTTCCTAATGGTGAAACATAGAATCATTCAGGTTGGAAAACACCTTTGGGATTGAGTCCAGCCATTAATCCTACTCAGCAAAGTTCACCCCAAGACCAAATCGCCCAACACCACATCTAAACACTGAAACACACCCAGGGATGGTGACTGGGCAGCTTGTACTTGACTGCTTTTCTGTGACAAAATTTATCCTAATGTCCAGTCTAAACTGCCCCTGCTGCAGTTTGAAGCCACCCAAGGCAATGAAGGAGTAAAAGATACAGAGCCTAGCATCCTTGTTTTATTTTACCAGGACTTCTTAGGAGAGGAAATACCCATTTGTTTTTTAATGCTGTTGTTTTCCCCAGGAGCAATATAAACACCAAAGTGTAATGTCACGACTGAAGGAGAATTAAGCATAGTAATCTGCTCTCCATTCCAGCTATTAATATACTATATATCCTGCCTTCACTTCACTTTCATACTCATTACTTCTTTAATGAAAATAAAAGATATTTTAATGGTCAAAAAAATCTCAATGATTAATGGTACATCAGTTAATGACATTTTAAAAGTATTTCAGGCTGGAAATGTGACATGACAATCATTAAAAATCAGATTCAATTTCCAAAAGTCCTAATCTTAAACTTTATACTGCTGGCAGAAACATAAAATGATATCCCATAAGCTCAGGTGCTTCTGAATGATGGAAAAGCTCAGGAGTTTTGTGAGTGCTGCCAGAAAATAAAGTGCTCTCAGAAATTCTGGAAGTTTAGCAGGAAGATAACTGATGAGGGTATAACAGAGCAAATGAACAAATTGTTCAGTATAGAGGAATTCTCAGCCCAGAGAGATCTTTTTCTCCGAGACATGGTTTGGTGTCCAAGAGTAGTATAATGGCTCCAAATGGATAAAAACAACAGTAAATCCCTTTCTCATGCATTATGCATAAGCTCTCGCTATTGGAGTTTACACCACCATCTGGTGTTTAATTATTCCCTCTTTACACCACATGGTGGTGTGAATCTAATGAAATGAATATGTACATTATAATAATTTGGTGCATAGATTCTGTTTTGCTAATTATTAGGTGCCAGGCATGCTTCTTCTAAAGCTGAGAGTAGAACTTCATCCTGAAAAATAACTCTTTCTGTAGAATCTCGCTGGCAAATACAATGCCAATTGTTCGGTTTTCGAAAGATCCATTATTCTTATGTAGCTGGTTGATTGACTCTAACATCTGTACTACATAAATTAATTATACAGTAGTGTCAGAAATCCCATACTCATACAGTGTCAGAACTATTGGAAAGGGTGCTTTTTATAGTTTGTTGTTAACAAATAGACCAAACCAAACAACTTTAGTATTGAAGGACTCTCTTCTTGTCTCCCTTGCTGACACAGTAGCAATCACCATACACACAAAGTTTTTGTTATGTATCCAGGTTATTATTTTTTCATATTATCACCTGTAGGCCATTAGATTTCAATCTGTCATCACTGTATCTGAAACCAATATCCTGTGTTATTAAATTAGCTAGGACTGTAGTTTCTACCTGGCAGTAAGCCCTGCTGTGAAGACTGAAATTCTTCAGCAAGTGCAGCGTTCCCAACGCTCCAGAAAGGAGACTGAGAACCGACCATGTCCCCCATTACCAAATTATACTGTCTAGATATTTTTGTGCTTATGTATGTTCACGTATAGGGTGCCAAAAGGATTTTATGTAATAATCACGTAGAAGTCTTTAAATGCTTTAATAATTTGTTTACGAGTGATGTCTTTCTCCCCAAAGATGGTAGTTATCTGGTAAGTTAATTAAAGGCTATTCAGATGATCAGTGAAATCCTTCCTTAAAACTTGTGAATTTTAGCTTACCTTTATACAGTTTATATACTTCTGGGCTCAACTGTTTGTGAAAAACCTTGCAAGGTTGGTTATAACATAGAGCTTGGATAACATGTCAGAAAGCTGTAAATCTTTGTATTTGAGAAAAGAATGCAAAGAGCAAGGAAGACAAAGCAGTCTTATTATATTATAAGTTGAGCACTTAGAATAAAAGAATTTGTACACCTTGTTTTATTCTTACCTTTGGAAATTTCCTTATGGATTTAAAGAATCTTTAAAAAATAAGGAAAAAATAAAAAGATAATTAGGAGTCATATTAGTTGAGTAGTTTTCAATGAAGGCTGAAGCCTCAGTGTTGTAGTACCTTGGCAATTCAAAGAAGCCAATCTTTCCCCCTTCCCTTATGTTCAAGAAAACATTGATAACATATTCATTTGCAATCAATGCTGCTTAGAAAATTAAGAAAACATTATGTCTCAGGGGAAAATGTTTCATTCTTCTGCAAGAAACAAAAAAGCCTTGTCAGGTATTTTATGTTAGGTGTATTTTAATTAACAGCCTTTTCAAATCAATATATAGTTTTGAGTAGCACAGAGGAACCTATATTTTACCGAAGACATTGAAGACAGAGTAGATATTATAATAGCAGAAACATTCTTCTGAAATTAATATACTTAGCCATATCATAAATGAAATTATTTCATTAGAACAGCATTCAAATTGTTACAAACAGCCAAAATACAGCTTTTAATTTCAGTGATGTTAGCAGATCTGAATAACAACAAATATTATGAGTGGCATTAGTTATTATTATTAAGTATATTTTTTTTATTTTGTTGAAAAAATATCCATAATTCAAATATTTAAAAATGTAAGCAAATTCAGACACAAAACCATTCTCTATAGAACCAGTGGGTGACAAAGAATTCATAACAATTGTTTTCCTAGGTAAAACTGGGCCAAAAAGCATTTGTACAGATTGTCTCGGACACAAGTCTCACTTTTGTTTTGTTTGTAAGAGAAATCTAAGAAGTCATCAAAAAGTCAACAACGTTTACCAGTTGCTTTTCATGTAGAGTGTGTTGTTTTCCGACCTCTGCTTATTAGAGACCAGAATTATTCCATATTCTCTGGTCCTGGAGTAAATGGAGTCGTTGTGAGATTTGTATCAGCTCCCCATGATAGCAGAGAACCTCAAAAACTACAGGTCGTTTCTAACTTGAAGAAATTAGGAAAAGGACTGTTTGGGGTTAAATTTAGTATCATCTCATCAGCATTCAGCACTGCTGCTATGCTATGAAGGAGAAAAAATAACAGAGAAACATGAGAAGAGGAATAGATAAAAGACAAGCACTGAGAGGAAAAATATGTTGTTTCTTAATTGAGCTGGAAATAAAGAATAGGAGGAGGGGGAGACATTGCTTGCAGCTCTCTTTTGACAAGAAACCTTTCTATGCCTATTACTACGTAGGTTAAAAATGTAGCTCTGCCTCTAACAGACAGGCAGATTGTAATTCTGTGGCAAATCAATGATGAAAATTCAGGGAGAAAATAGAAGAAAGGTAGGAAAAAATAAAATTCAGGGAAGTGAGCATTTGGAAGAAGTACAGGGTCAATTTGTCTGAATTAAGGCATCACTGAGCCTCCTTTGAAGTCAGGAAGGCTGTGCAGGTTTACATCAACTGAGAATTTCACTCCCTTCTTACTTCCAAATGTCTCCACACCTTCTCCCCTCGCAATATCCAAATGTATCCATGATGCTGTTCATAGTCGTGTACTCTATTTTATACTGTACCTAAAGTGATAACGGGGGACCCTAGCAACTTGTGTTACATACAGTGGTAAGACGCAGGCTCATTCCTGAGGTGTTTTTTTCTGAACCATCTGAATTTCATGTATTATTGATGTTTCAGGATTTAATTGAATTCTTTCCTGTTTACTTTTCAGACACCTGTATCCCTACCCATTATCTGGGGTGGGCTAGAATTAATCTCACAGGAGTGAATTCTGAAATAGAATTTTCAATGTATTCCATTGCAGACCTGGAACGAACATGGCAAGAACAGCCACTGTAATGGCATTTTGGCACTTATGTTCAGAGGTGGCAGGGGAAAGTACAGAGACTCAAAAAATAAACACTGCTTCCCCATCACCCAAACAGAAAAACAAACAGGTAAACTAAATCTCCTGAACCTGGGATAAAGGTTGTGTTTGGGGCAGAGGGTTGCTGCTTATTTACTGTAGCTAATCCTAATGCGATGTTTCCTAATTATACAATAAAATTCCCTCACGGATGGAGCTGCCTGTCAGCCCACTCTACGGGAGAAATGGCCATATGGAGTTGTCTGCAGATGGCTGGGCAGTGGCACGTGTACAGCTGTGCAGGGCAAGCACCCAGGTGTTTGAGCCTGCCTGTGATAGGCAGCGAGCAGGCAGCTCTGCAAGGCTGGGGAGGATACTCAGCAAGGGTGAAAGAAACCATTGTGATGGGATATGACAGGAAATATCAATGATAATAAATAACATTAATAAATAATAATAACAAAATTCTTTTTTTGCCAGGTCAGTATTTTACACTCCCTAAGCCTGGCCTCACTTAGGCTTCGAAGAGATTCTAAGCAATATGAATATAACACAGGTGTAGGCACATATGAGACAGATAAAAATCATGTTTAGAATGGCAATAAGGATGGATTTGCTTTGGCTGACACATGAACTAACTCAGCATACCTGATGCAGGCAGGTAGCACTAATCTCTATCCCTGGATTTGATCACTCCTCAATCCTGGAGCCACCAATCCCTGGTTCCAGTAGCACAGCAGCTAATGCCTTCCAGAGTTTTGCTCCTATGCTAAAGATACTGCTTAGACTGCAGGGAATGCAAAGTCATCTCGCTGGCAACATCTGAGTGGCTTTTGATTTGTGCTAGTGAAACTGCTATAGAAATCTGAGCTTCTTTCTGTCACAGCTGAGTCTGGAAAAGACACATTTTATGCTGCCATCAGCTGAATCATGCATCCAGCTGCATCTAGAGTCAGATATATCCACACACACAAATAGCAGTGCTGTGGAGCTGTGGAATCAAAGGGAATACATATTGAAAAAGCACCAGAGAGAGATCTATGGTATTCAAAAATGCTTATTACTAAAAGCTTTAGATGTGCTTTAAAGGGTGCTTTAAAATAATACATGCAGAGGATGAAATTTCTCTTTCAAATACAGACATTTTCACATATATATTATATACAAAGTGAAATTTCAGAGTCCATTTTAGTGATAAAGCATCATAATTTTTTATCACAAAGCATGATCATTTTTTTATCCAAAATCAGATTTTAAAAAATAATTAAATGCAATTACAGAGGTCAGAGTTTCCTACAAATACTTTTGGATATTGATGAATCTGTGAGAACGGTCATTTTGCTTTATGCAGAAAAATCTAGCAGAAATTTTGGAGAAAAAATGCATTTTAAAAACAGTGAGGATTAGCATCGTGGGAAACATGATGCTAATAGAAAAGAAATGCATTGATGTATTTTCAGATTCAGATTCAGATGGCATTTTGAACTTGTTGATTGGGAAGGAACAAGGAAAATTGAGAATGTCCACCTATGCATTTTGGAACTGTTGGAAGATGCAGACTCCCACCCTCCTACAATTACCATCCCAAACCTGGCAAACTTTAGAGTTTGCTCAAATGACCAGGAGTCACATCAAGTGTCTACACCAGCAGCAGTTTGGACTGAGGAATGAAGTACAACTGTGTTATATCTGCTTGAATTGTGCTTTACTCTTTAACAATGAAAACCCATTCACATAATCTTAACAATCATTGAGTATCACAGAAAACAAATTGTAGGACTCATCTCACATAGGGTTAATCATACAAACATTAGACTTCTCCTTGGACTTGGGCTCCCCAGTTCAAGAAAGACAGGGATCTACTGGAGACAATCCAATGGACAACTATGAGGATGATTAAGGGAATTCAGCATCCCCTCTGTGAGGAATGACAGAGGACTGGGGCTATTTAGTCTGGAGAAGAGAAGGCTGAGAGGGATCTCATTAATGTCTATAAATATCTGAGGGGGGGGTGTCAAGGGGAAGGAGCCAGTCTTTTTTCTGTGGGGCACAGTAATAGGACAAGGAATAATGGGTATAACATTGAACATACAAGATTCCACCTCAATGTGAGGAGAAACTTCTTTACTGTGAGGTTGAGGGAGCCCTGGTACAGGCTGCGTGGAGAGGTTGTGGAGTCTTCTGGAGACTTTCAAACCCCATTTGGATGCAGTCTTTTGTGGTCTGACCCAAGTCATGCTACTCTGGCAGGGGGATTGGACTCAGTGATCTCCAGAGGACCCTTCCAACCTCTAAAATTCTATGATTCTATGACTTCTCCTTCCCTTATAGAGACATAGAAGTGGGAAAAAATGCCTTCTGCATGTGTCTATCTTTCTGAGCTGATTAAAAACGCAGCCTAGGAAATGTTGCTTAGACTGTGCTATCATTTGCATGGCTGCAGTGAGAGGGAAGAACCCCATCTGTGGGGAGAGATTTCCAAAATAGTTTACGTGACTTAAGTATTCACTTTTCATAGTAGTTTCCAGAAATGTGTTCTTTTTAATTACTTCTATTTGGAGTTTATTTTAGTCCCTATCAAAAGGATAGACAGGCACATTAGGAAAATCCACATGAGCTGATTATGACCCTTAGTTCTCAGCGTGTGATTTAAGCGTACCTTACAATTTCTTTGTTTTGCCTTAGCAAAGAAATGCAGAAGACGTGTACTGAAGGTATATTGAGTTTAAAAGTGTAACAGAAGAAGAAACACAGAATCTTCATTAAGACTGCTCAGGGGAAGAGAAAACTCCTAATGAACTTGCATTGCCACACACAAAACTATTCCTTCTGTAAGTAGTCATCGGTAACCATTTGATAGCTTGAGGCACTCCAGTAGTTTGAGAATTTATACTAGGTAAAGAAAATTGTAAACTGCATTCCAAGTCACGCCTGCTATCTCTACTTGATTATTAAACACAATTTACTTAAAAAATAAGAAGTAACACTTAGTTCTACTAATGATTTTCCTGAGAGGAGGGGCAACACTCCACATGAAGCTGTGATACATGACAGACATATTTCACACCTGATCAAAAAAGCAGACCTTTGCTCATGAAACCACCATCTTTCAGACCCTCCACCTCATGACTAATGGCAGGAGCCAAGGTTAAAGCCCTTGAACACCTGAATTCCCATTAGTAAAGCCTCTTAGGCACTTAATCCTAGCACACGCAACACTTGAATTCTGTTAGCATTAAACAGTGAGGTGCCAAAATCCTGCCTAATGCCTGGACTAATAAAATAGATATTTCCTGAACTACTTCACCTGGGTGGATTTGCAGTGCAGCCAGTCTGGAAGAAAGGAAAGGCTGCCAGATGTTTAAAGGGGCAATTTTATGGTTGGTGAGATGTGAGGGAGCTAAGCTTTGACTCCTATTCTGGCTGAACCCACACCTGCCTGGGGCATGGGTGGCACTCAAAAGCTGTGTCAGGATAGGAGTTTCTCAGCCTCTTCTGTCTCAGTATCCAGTAAATACTTGATTGTCTATTCAGCATCTTGGGGGTTAAATATCTCACCTGAAATATGGGATCACTAGTTTCTCAAGGGAATACATAAAAAATCCAGGAAAAGCAGAAAGGCTTCACCATATAGAAATGCAAGCATTTTCCACCCTTTAACCAGATGGTTTCACTTTACATATCACATGATGGTTTACACCAATCTGGAAAAGAAGGAAGGGATTGGGAGCAGTGAGAAATGAATATTCCTTGCTATAGTGTGAGCCCTGTAATGGGATAAAGGGAAAGCAGGGCAAACATATATTAAAAAAGAAAAAAGACTGAAGACATCTGACCCCATTTAATTCTGTGAAGATTTTTTTATATGAATTCAATATGTCTATTCACACATTTAAAGATGGGAATGTGAACTTTCACAGGGTCAGCACCTAACTGGAATACACCCTTTTAATTTCCTTTAATGCAGGAATTGCTTGTTTCTGACAATTTGTTCCTGTTGATATAATCTCACATATTATTCCTTTGATGTTTGAGAAAGATGGTTGTCTCAGGGGTTTCAGCAGGACCAAATGTGTTCGGGTGAATTTCCACTATCTGCCAATAATATCTTGTAAGAAAACAGAATTCCCACCATTCTGAAAATGATAACTATGTGGTAATAAAATAATGCATTCAGTATCCCACTGAATCTGCACAGAACTCAGGCTTCTGGTGGAGAATAGTCCCCTGCTGGCTTGTATTGTGAAGTATTATCTCCACATGTATCATTAATTTTCTTTTTATAATATTAGACCTCATTAATCTATCCCTGGTTGCCTTGTATTTAAAAATAGAATTTATGAAAGTGGATTACTCTGAACTGCATAGTAAATAACTTATATAGGTTATATGGTTCTTAAACTTAGGTCAGGTAAGTTCATTATTATTCACATGTATATGTGCACACAGACAGAAACACAGTCTTATATTTGTCTTAAAAAAACCCAGAAAATAAAGAAAAAACTGTTTTTTTATGTCTAATAGACCTTGTGCCTATTTACAGGGACTTTGCTAATATGCAGGAAAGAGAGCCTGCCAGTTTACTTTTAAAATCCATTCCTATTACACATTGTTGCAATTGTTTTGGAAATCCAGGTCTAGGAATTCAAGGTGACATATACTCATCCTAAAAGCTATGAAAGTCCTTAAGTGAATACGTATGTACTTTAGAATAGTTTCATTCCTAAGACATTTAAATTAGGTGTTTTAATTCTTACACTGAAGACCCCTGGGTGCTTAATTTTAATTGCCCAGATATGGGAACTGCATTCACACTGGGCAGTGCTAATAGATACTTGAACTCTGTCAAAATCTTTAGAGAAGCTTGATAAACTTGAACTATAGGACTATAATTAAAATATTCTGGGATGCTAGCTCTTGATTGGGATTTAATACTCTTTGTTATATAGTGACTTGTTTCTAGATTAGTACTAGAACCATTCTAGGTCCTGAGAGGACCTAGAGGGAGACTTTGATGCCAGCAGGGTTCCCGAACCACCAGGTCTGTGGAAGTTTTCCACACTCAGATTGTTTACCATCAAGCCGTTAAGACCCACAGGTCAAGAAAAAAGGAAAACTGTTTTTTATCTGGGAAGAAAAGAACATCATGACTTAGAGGAGTACAAATGAAATTTGTACTCTGTGGATCTGTTCCTGCTTCATCACCCAAGAGCACCCTAACTACTAACTTCCAGTATAAAGCGTGTCCGTTAGTTTGGCACGTGAAGACATGAGCAGGATCAATCCCAAATGATGGAGACTATTCAAGCTTTCCTTAGTTTCTGAATTCTCAGGAGAAGAGTTGAATCAATTTTAGGATGATATATTGGAAGGATACTCCTTTGTCCTTTATACTGCGACTACAGAATGTTGGATGTAAGTACCACCAGGAAGAGCAGTAAGAGCTCTCTCCTTCTTGGCAAAACACAAATTGAAGCATACAGTATATTCTTCTCCAAGCTTCCAGAGTCATATTCTTGCTCCACTAAGAGTGCAGCAAATTTAAATATATGGGTTGCTTCACCTTGGAGAACCAGCCTTATTTCCTAAGACAATGTTAATCAGTTTAGTTTAGATTTTATTACCTGTAGTTATGTGGATACCTGATTTTTTTTGTCACACTAACCTCATGAACTGTCAGTCTAAGATCCATTTTCTCATAGTGAATGAACTAGTGAATCAGCAATGTGAATGATAACCATGCCATGAGTTTAACTGTGTCTTAATTTTGGAGCACTGTGATGAATTCAGTTATTGCAATGTTTTAATCTCTCCCGCATTGTGTCATTTCTTCATGGACTATTTCTGTCATTCTCACACTCAGAGTCTTTTCAAGCAATAACTGCTAGAGAATTGCTTCCTTTTCTCTCCTACACTTCCTTTCCAAATGCATCCTGCCTTTGAATGTAAGACAGACTGTGAGCTCAATATCTTACAGCTCTGCAGAGTTAGAAACAGAAGCTTTATCCCAATGGAAACAGATGGTTCCTACCTTCCCAATGGGACATACACAGCTTTAACTGGCGTCCCTGGAAGTTCTGAAAGAGTATGTTGTGACAAAATCTTCACACCTGCAATCTTGCCAGTTACTAACCTACCCTATAAACCTACCTTTTAAAAATTGGATGGTGAATGAAAAATACAGTAGCAAAAAAGTAAGGATTTCAGAAAAAAATTGCCTTTGTTTTAGAAATAACATATAAAATAAAAATTGGAAAGACAGCAAAGGCTTCCAATACTGGATTAATGTGTTAAATATAATGGAAGGAGGAGTTGTGTATGATGTGTGCTGCTGGTGTCGATTAAGGATTTCCTCTGGCAGAAGGACAAAGGGCTGAAATCTGTAATTCTGATTTGCTTTAGCCGTAAGACAGTCTTCCTGGTACGTCAGCAAATATTTCAGAATGTGGGACTGAGATTAAATGATTTTTTTTATGTAGTTCAGTTCCTGCTACTACATAATACTTTTAATAGCTACCTATATCACATCATACTTTTAATCAATTAAACAAGATCCAATTTAGAAATAGGTCAGATTTTCATTTTGTCTTTACTTCTCCTGTAGCTATATCATTGTTCTTAAAGTAGAAATCTTACTCTTTTTTTAGTGTCTACACTTAACTCATGCCCTGACTAGTCCTATTTTTTCAGTCCTGTGTCAACATTATTGCTTAACTTAAACAGTTTTAATTTATTTATTTTACTGGGTGGTCACTGTTTGTATATAACATCACTCCTTCTTGCCCTTATTGCCAAAGACCCGTTTGTTTCTTTTTATTCTTCTGATCTTAGGTGCCTTTTTCCATGCTACTCCAGCTTGAATGCATCTTTATTTCTTTTGATGGTGGGTGACCACAATTATATGAAGTATTTTCAATGACATTTTACCTTGGTCTTATTTGATGTCATTGATTCCTACCTGTCTCCTCTGAAAATGCGTCAAGTGATGCTTTGTAGGATCATATTTGTCACTGTCATGGTTATACTGTCTTGATGGTATGTAGTTGTCTGTGATGTGTAGAGACAGATTCTCTACCTCCGTCTTTTCCAAATGATGAATTCCTGATTTAGTGCAAGAAATTGTATTAATTCCTAAATTTATGACTACATATTTTAAGCCACTAAATTTCATTCTATTTCTATTTTTCCAGTACTCAGGATATCATACAATGCTTCCTGTAGGATATCCCAATTTCCCTAACAAGTTACATATTTCATTTAACTTGGTATCGTATTTCTTTCAAGGTTATTGCAGGAATTATTAATGAAAGCTCTCAAGAGACCAATCACTGAGGAACTGCAGTGGCAGCCTTCCTGTACCTGAGTTTCTTCCTGTTCTTTATTTCTGTTGTCACCCTTTCTCTTTTAGTCCCTTCCCCTCTTTATAATTCCCAGATTAATCCTTTTTTTCTCTGCTTCTTAACTAACAATTCCTGTGTGGTATCAGATTGATTAGATCTGTTCTCTTTTCCTTTCTAGAAAATCAGCTGTTTTTCAATGAATTCTGTCAGGTTAGACTAGCAATATCTTACTCTTTCTTTCAAAACGCCTTTCAGAGGAAGCCTGGTGTATTATTATTTATCTGGTTAATGAGTTACCACTTTTCATGCTTTATCTTGTGTTCTCTACTAATAACAAAAAACTCAGGAAACTAAATATTGTTAGAAATTCTGATTTTGAAGACTGACAAAATGTTTCTGGTCTGGAAAAACATTTCATTTTGCTCCAAGTCCTGGGCATAAAATTATTTGGTTCCTCTGATTTGAATGCT
Source organism: Upupa epops (assembly GCA_013397515.1). NCBI lineage: Eukaryota > Metazoa > Chordata > Aves > Bucerotiformes > Upupidae > Upupa > Upupa epops. Next base: position 125,456 of record VZRI01011242.1, on the reverse strand, counting down.
TCAGAATCTTTATATTTTACATCTGTTTGCATTCATCACCTTATCTTCATGTTCAGCACTATCAGTCTCATAGAAAACTGAGGAAAATATTAGTTTAAATAGATAACTTTCTATTCTTACTGCATATTACCTCTGATTCCTCTATCCTAAATCTTTTCTATTTACATGACTGAAGCAAAATCTTATGGCTTGACTCAAGCAGTATACAGGAAGTATAAAAGCATCAGTCTTCACAGTTTCTCCTTTTTATTTTACTTTGCCCTCAGATTTTTTTTTCATCTGATCTCGTTTAGTTCCAATATTTTTTTGAGTTACTTATCTACTCCATTAGCTCTGGAAAACAAAAATACTCATAGTTCTGCTTCTTTGTGTTATGTGTTTCAGCTGAAAACATATTCTCTTTCTGTTCAAGCTAGGACTGCTATAGAGTAGGTGGTTTCACGGTTTGCTTCTTGCATTTTGAATTTGATGAGTCGTAGTCCAATGGATCAGGGAGTTACTGTGGCAACTTGTGATAAGTAGCTTGGAATTCCAAACAGAATAAGCACCTCTACAACCTGCTGCAACTAGCTTGGGGCTTCCTGTTTCCTTTCTCTTGTATGGAATTATTTCTTGACTGTGTTCAGAGAAGTAGCACATGCCATTGGAGCTGGGCACGGTTGCATCTTGACCTTTGGAACACATTGAATGGAAAGAGAGTGGGAGTTTGGAACATCAAAGTTCCAGGAAGGACAGGATTCACCTGCAATCTACTGCTTGCTGAAATGGAGGAAGAGAGAACCCTGTCTGTGGCCTGTGGGACTCTGCACTAGAATAGAAGACTAGCTTGGAAGCACACAGAGCAGGGAACTGGCACTTAAACAAGCTGTTGCCACTGAGGTTTGGATGCATGGACTGAAAGATGGATACCACATTTCCACAAGTTAATAAAAATTAAAAAATCACTGGAGGTTTCTTTCCCCTGAGAGGGTGGAGGTTACAGCTCAGTCTAGTTCTCTAAAAATATGTGATTAATCTCAGTTTGTGTTGGGCTTTTATGTTGTGTGAATTAAATACATCTTGCTTTTTTTTTCCCACATTGAGCAAGTTGGTCTGGTTGGTGACTTTATAAGTGGTTTTGAACCCTCCTTGATTTTTTTTGTGTTTGGCCCATTAGCACATTGAATTAATTGGTTCATCTGGTCTCAGGCTTGATCATCAGGGTCAAACAATTACAGCAACTGACCTTTCAAAAGAGAGAGGCTTAGTAACAATAAACTATCTATAATGTGACTTGAGGAGCAGATAAATAACAGATAATTGCTCTGTGTGTGTGTCGTGACAAAACGATCTATATTGAAAGTACTTTAAAATTATCTAAGGAATCAGTTTATATGTTGATTCGGTGGCTAGCTGGTGAAGTAGGCATTGCTGTCTTCAAAAACAAAAAACCCAAATGAATATATTTGGTTTAAACAACAGACTACATTGACAAAATCTATACAAGGACTGTGAACATAGTAAGGTCCTAATTTTAAAGCCTAAATTTTCTGATAATATTAAGATGAAAATGTCCATATAAAATAATTTGGTGTATTTTGAAGAGCATCGTGTAATTTCCTTGAAATTCTCTTCTGTAAGTATATAACTAGCCCACCTCTGGTTTACTTGCAATATTATCACCATCAAGGTGATTAAATCCTGCAGCTGCAGATGTTTGCAGTAACCGTAGTCAACGTCAGGAATAGAAAAATTAAAAACAGTACATCTCTGTCTCAATAGTGATTGCACAATATCTATCCTTGTTTTTTCTGGAAGTAGTTGGTGATCCATAGCCCATTACCAAGCAGATATCGGAGCAGGAGATATTGTTACCGATAGTATGAAAAGAGCAGCAGCAGAGCAAACATATTTAAATCAGTTGAACTCTCCACAAAACCCCTTTCATCCTGAAACAATTTAAACTTTACCAAGTGTAAGTAAACACAAAGTATGTATTTTCTTTCACCTTCAAGTGTCACTAGTTGCTTTCATGTTCCATGTCTTCAGATATGAAAAAGGTTTTCATAACTTTCCCAGCAAAAAGACTGTTAACATTATTATTTTCCTTTGGTTTACATAGTTCTTACCTTATTTATGTGATATTCAGTCAAGAAGTCAAGATCTTCTTTCTACAAATTGTGTGGGCCATACAGAACTATAAAAGCAGCTTTAGCAACTGAACCTAATTTTATTTCTTCATCTATATCATCAGTCTAATTCTGTGATATAATTGGAGTCTTTATACATGTTCATACATAGAAATAAAATCATTTACATACATAAACACCAGAGAATAAGAAAGATCCAAAGAGTTCTTTATAGATAAGTGTTCAGATTCTGTATGAGTCTTTCTTTTTAAGTCTAATATACCTCTTTTTTCAACTAAAGCTGACAGGCATATTGATGAACTACCCTGACGAGGAAAGTACTAAATTTCAATTCCCTTAGAAAATGCACAAATTTTGTGTAGCAAAAACATTCTCCAAAACCAAAAGCTTTAGTTAAAAACTAGCATCAGCAGTCATACTAGCTGCGCCTGCCACTCAGAGTGTAGGATTAGCTGAACAAAGAGAAGATTAATGCTCATTCTCATAAGTAGAAGGGCCTAAATTTGTTCAACAGTACCCACTAGTCAGAGGTTCTACCTTCTCATGGTAAGAATTATGTAGGTGCTTCTTATTTAAATTCTTCAGACCAACCCAGATGATTTCTGTTTAAAACTGATTAGGAAATGCTCGTGGGAGCTAGTCCATTCACTGGCCTTCTACGTTTCAGCCATACAAGGGAACATCTGGAATTCCATTGCACTTCAGTGTCTGTCCACAGCCTGGAAAGAAAAAATAGAAAGAACCACTATAACTTAATTTGCAGAGACCTTCATATTGTTTTCATGCTTAAAAATTGCTTATGTTGGTTCCCCTGACCGATCAATCTGTCTCCAGCTGTTTAACATCAGAGATTGGTAGTAGGGAGGCCTTACAAAATACACCACCAATTCCAATTGAACTGATCCAAGAAAAGATGCTTGGCTGTCCAGTAGCATTCTTCACAAGAACATTTAAAGTTGTGTTCTCAGGGAAATATCTTCATGACTGAGAAACAACATATTCTGCTTTCACATGATGTATTCTTTTAAATATCCCCCTTGAGAAATAACGCAAAGTGTATTGGCTGCTATTGCAAAATATGGCGAGACAGGCATTCCTGTCTCCAGTTTATGTCTTGTGACAATTTAGTAGCTCATGCTACTATTTCTATTATGGCTCCCAAAGGTTTTTCAGTCCTTTTTCAGCTGCTGTATAACCCCCCTGTTACAAAGAAAACTGATTTTCATGCACCAAGCATATCCATCATCGTTGCGTCCTCTCAGCCTTTCACATTTGATGTGTTAGGGAATTGGCAATTATCAACAGATGGTGCAAATTAGAATGTCATTATGCTACTTTAAATTTTCTCCAATGGCAGGTTATCTCTCTAATAAATCCATGGGTTAAGAAAACACAAAGTTAATACTTCCCTTCCATTGACCTATTCACCTTTAGTCTTAAAATAAGTCCAAGAACCAAAGCTGGCAAATCCACATATTTTTCTAACTGATTTCATTGCCCAGGTAACTATTCCTTAATTTATCCCCTAATCTAAAATGTTATCCCTTAGTTTTATCCCTTAATCTGGAAGTTGACAAGGATGAAATCTAATGTCTATTATTATACCACAAAATTATTAGGTATGAACCAGTCATCTAAAACTCTTGAATGAGAATGAGAAATAGTGAACTACAGACTGGAGAGGGTAATGTACAATTGCATCAATGACTACTGACTGAAACCTAAAGCAAGGGAATAGGGGGAAGAAAGCTATAAAAATTGGAAGATTCAAATTATTTGCCAGTCAGTAATCAAAATTAGCAAAACACTAGGATTAAAATCTGAACTACTCTTGTTGAAGTATATTGTGGAAAGAGCTAGATCCTTGTACAATTCTTATTGAGCAAGGATAATACTTCTTACTGTTTAATTAGTTTGAGATAAATCTCATTAATTTGTTATTCCATTTGTTTCCTTGTTAGCATGTTGTTGGCATCTAATGAACTTCCTATCAGATCAAAAATAAATAAAGGTTAAAAGCTGAAAAAAAATGTGAAGTATAAATTACATTGATCTCATAAATCACAGGAAAAGAAAGTTACTTTCTAGATTAAAATAAGAAGTCCTGATTCTGTTTCTCACTTGAACTAGCAATTACATTTACTATAGTTAAATATATTTCAGAGAATAATTTGGTGTTCCCTGGTTAATCAGACCTCTGTATCTGTTTCAATAACAGTTTGGAATACAATACTATTTCAGTGTTCACTTGTAATCATTTGCTGTCTGCTTGGTTTATAGCCTGAACCATTTATATTTAATGTTAGACACTCGAATCCATTTAGGGATAACTTACAAAGAATCCACAAATGGTGATAAAGAAAATACAAAACTTAAAAAATAAAACAACCCACCTGAAAACTAAAGTTAAAACTCTTTGCTTTTCCTCTTGTTTACTAACCAGCATGAAGTTTCTTTACTTTTTCTTTAATGAGGGATTTCACTTCGTCAGGGTGTGCTAGATGTTACTGGTTTTGAGCTTCCATATTTTTAAAGAGACAGTTTAAATAAATAAATAAATAAATAAATAAATAGATAAATAAGCAGATTTAAACAGTCTAGAGAGATGCTATCTTGGAACCTTCTTTGCTTTGCAGTGTTTCATTTGGTACTAGTTTATTGAACACTATCCTTTTAAACATCGATTATGCTTTATCTGTTTAGGAAACAAATGTAATTACAGGATTTCAATCTTCACACACTACTTCTGGGCTTACACTTGTATAGTAACTTAATTGTCTGCAAGGAAATTACTCATGATTTACACAGCTTTACCTGAGCTGCAAATCCAGCCTGTGAAATACTTGACCTGGCTCCTGAAAGCATTGAAGCTGGCAGGATTTTACTATGGTTAAGTCCTACATAGGCATGCAATATTTTCATTTCTATAGTGTGAAAAACTAGACAAATATTTTCCTTTTTATTTCCCATGAAGTTTTGCATAGAACCTTCTTGGGCTACACAGCTATAAAATACATCCTTGAGCTGTATAAACCAGTCTAGGCCAACTTCTACTCCCACCATCTTAAAGGCAGAATTTGCGTCATCGTCAGTGGGAGGAATCCTTTCTCTGGAAAATATCCTTTTATTAGACTGCTGGAGGAAAACAAAGGAGCCACTTTAAATCAAAGTCCATTCTAGCAACTTAATATTTGTTATTTTTTTAGATTCCTTTCATAAAGAGTGAAAGAAGCGTGGGCAGTTGTCTCAATGAGAAGACCCTTTGCCATCAGGGCTTGAGCACAATATCTTTGAAAGGCCCTTTTTACAAATGCTAGCATTTGAAAAGGACAAACAGGGAACTAACCTCAAAGGGGATGACAATAGGATATAGAGAGGAAGTGGGTGGGTTAATGCATCTGAGAAGCAAAGCTCCTTATACAGACATTAAAGAGATTTAAGGTTCTATTTAGCAGCAAAAGTTGTTATGGAACAGGGTATAATTTTCCCACAAGATTTTTATCTTTTTATTTTTGGAAATTTTTTTTTTAAAAGGGGGGATGCTTTGTAATTTGATAGTCTGTTGTGTAGTAGAGTGTGTCTATCCATAAATAGGGTGCCATCAATACTCCAATGTGTATAATCAATTAAGCTGAACAAGCACTGGGAAGTTGTGAGAAAGTTTGAAAACTATTGAGTACTGTTTGAAAACACACTAATATTCCTTCCCCACTCCATACATGTTTACTCTCCCTGTACATTATAGAGACCCAATCTTGGCTTGGTTTTAGGACTACACATGCTATTAAACATTGTCCTAAAGATTTACAAAGAAAAGAGAAGCTTGAAGTGAACAACAGAACTGCCAAATGCCTACAATTGTAACCTTGGTAAGGGGACCAAAATCTAGGACTCTGTGTTTGGAGTGTGCATTGACTGCAAAAACTAAGTAGCCTAGGACATAGTGGTCTGCTCAGAGGATGTCTCCATTGTTAGAACTCTTCTGGAACCTCTAAAACTTTACAAAAAGCAATAGAATTAATTATTAGTTTTGTGGAAGGCAAAGAAAGTAGTGAAAGACAACTCTTTTTCACTTTTAAATTAGAAGCTAAGTATTCTTAGTCTATGAGTCCTGTGTAGGTTGTTCATTCTGAGAAACTCATTTCTTGGAAAAATGCTCTTTATGTATTTCATGCAAACACTGTTTTATCCTCCTGGGATGTGACATTGTCCTGATGGCTCAGGTAGAAAAACTCATTTATAATGAGAAGTCAGCACTCAACAATATCCTCCATATAGTTTCTATAATGACATATATTTCCATATGCATACAAATTTCTCTTGCTTCTAATTATCTAGACTATCCTGCACTGCTTCTCATACCGTGTGTAAACACAACAGAGGTGACAGAGCTTACGTTCAGAAATCTTAACAGTAGAACATATTGAAAAGCAGATGAAATCCAGTATCTTTTTGTTCAATCATTTTAAAACTGTGGAGGACTTCAATATTGATAGCCCTGTGCTCACCTTTCCAGTAGTTCTATGCTTCTATTTCATACAACATAATGACTGGGAAAAGGCCCCATTAGTTGAACAAAGTTTAGAACTGGCCACTCAAAAATATAACAACAATTAGTCATTATTATTTAGTGTATTTTCTTTCTGTCATCATGGAGAGGTTCATTAACACGTAAATCTTTTCAGACTAAGTCATAATGGTTAAGCCAAGCTCTATGGCTATGTTATTCTGTACTTTTGCTAACAAATCCAATATCCTTTGGTGAGAGAGGTGCAACAGGTGCAGGTTGGAGCAGAAAGGATTCCACCTAAATGCAATGAAAAACTTTTTTACAATGAGGGTGACAGTGCACTGGAGCTACCCACAGAAGTTGTGGAGTCTCCTTCTCTGTAGACATTCAAAACCCACTTAGATGTGTTCCTGTATGATCCGCCTAAGGGTGGTCCGCCTCTGCCAGAGAGGTGGACTAGATGATCTTTTGAGGTCCTTTCCAACCCTTAACATTCTGTGATTCTGTGAGAGTGCAGACACACTTTTCTGTGGGATGGAGGTGGCTTAAGCTGATGGTTCTAGCAACACCCCAATCTAAGGATTGCAGCACTCTTACTCTTCCTTACATTAGGCTTCTTCATACTACAGTTACACAAAAAAATGCAGGTACAAGGCAGCTGAAAGACCTTTCTTTACATAGAAACATAATTCTACGCAACATCAGTAATCACAGTTTGGTTTCAAATGCATGCCTAAGGCCATGCTGGTGATGCACTGCAGAAGCACTGCCATTCCTCCAGCCCTGAAACTGACCTGATGAATGGCTTCAGAGAGGTGGGACAAAGTCAAGACAAACACAAACAGATAAATTCACTTGAAACAGCATCAGGTTACTTTCTCAACAGGCAGAGGATAAAACACTAAGAAAAAGAAGGAGAAAAAATGTGAAGGGAGAAGAATGAAGGAGGCTGATGGAAAGACTGAGTGGCAAGTGTTGGAATGGGAGAAAATACTGAACACAACACAACAGAAAAAAATGCAGCTCATCCCAAAGGAAATACTGTCAGGATCCACTGGTAACACTGCTCACGTATCTCTGCTGGCTTCACTCTTTGGAGAAATTGTTAAAAAAACAACAAAGATGAAAACTCTAAACATTCTCCTGAGTTTCACAGGTCATTTTAAAACCTTAAATTGTGTGAATTTACCTTGAGCTTTCTTTTACTGACAAAATATCATCATCTGATTTGGTACTTCAAATCTGAGATTCTAATCTCCTTGTTCCTTGTAACAGGGAGAACAGAAACTGAAGTACAACAAAACTGCTCCTCCTTTACACCCATTGAGGTAGCACCTGTGCTCTTGCATTTGTATAGTGAAAAAAAGGACATGGGAGGGAATCTGCCCTACTAGTGGCTTCCATATTGCTGCATCAGACTGCCCCATTACTCCTCAGAGGCTAGTTCAATCTCTCTGGAATTTTTGATTCCATCTTGTAAACTGAAAGCACGCCAGCCTTTTTACCAATGCTTCTGATTTTGCATCAGCAAAATCCCATTAGGAGAAAAGTACATGGGAGAATCAAATCTCATAAATTAAATAGAAAATCCCTTTGGACAATTAGTTCAGAGCAACATTAAAAGAAAATTTTGTGTGCACGTCAGGTTCTTTGCCAGCCTCAAAGTAGTCATTTGGATTCACTTCATTATAGGCTCTGCAGTACCTAGGAGAGAGAGAGAGAAATAGTGTGAGACAAAGTAGTAATAACCCTCGAACAATGAAGTCTCTATCTTAGCACAACATCAAAACCAGCTATCTTTAATCAAATATACAAGCATCAGTATAACAGGATTCAGCATAGCCCGCACCCATGAGGAGAAAAAAAAAAGAAGCATGAAGCACACAGAGGAGAAGAAGTAACTACATAAAATGACATGAGCCCCATGTCAGGGATGTAGACTTCAACAGAAGCATGACTACTGATTTGGCAGCAGAATAAACACATACTGCAAAGATGGTCTTCTCCTTTCCTTTTTAAGCCTTACTCATTGACTTAATGGGCAAGGAAATACTCTGATTTTCTCCAGCACTGCTTCTTTCTACAAGTCTGGTTCTTGTTCTATACCTTCATCCTGATGGTTTCTGTTAATTCATGTTATAAGTTTATGTTTGAAATTTTTCTCTTCTGGTAATGCTTTTCATTTGCCCTCTTTCCCACAATGATTTCCTTTTAAATAAACAAAAGAATCATTATATTTCCTGTGCAGGTGACCCGGGTAAATATCATTGAGGATCAAAACTGGTTTATGAAAGTCCTTTTTCCTATGTCTGGTGGATAGTCATTAATCGACTTTACCACTAAGATTTCGTCCAGGTATTTATACATAGAACTGTAGGTTCAGATCCTGATTCAGTAACATTTATAATTGCTAGATTTCCAGGGTATAAATTCTATACATTAACTGAGTGCCTCACTAAAGTCTGGTTTTAGTTCCAAACTAAATAATTCTGAGCAAGCATGGATTTCTTTCAGATATATTGTTTACCATGATATTTACCTCAAAACTGAATCAGTGTTTGTAGAAATTAAACAAATTTTTAAAAAATTATTAGGGAAATTTTGTTTTTTTAAATTAAGAATAAACTCCAGTAAATTTTGTAAGAACTGTTTTACAAACAGTTTTACAGGAAACGAGCCTAATCTAAACTTTGTTAAAAAATGATTTGAAGCTGGCTGTCAATATTTCCTTTCAAATCTCTTTAATGAGGAATCTATTAGACTTTGGTAGAGCTGTTCCTATTCTTGAGCCAAAGCTTGTACTTAAATCCTTGTTTAGTGAAGGTGTTTTGGTTCAGTTTGGTTTAGTTTCATTTGGTTTGGTTTGGTTTGGTTTGGTTTGGTTTGGTTTGGTTTGGTTTGGTTTGGTTTGGTGGGTTTTTTTTAATCTCATACCTGTATCTCAGCACTAGGGTTCATCTGCTATTAGCTATATCAAGGTTATATGCCTAGTCCCAGCTAGTAATCTGGTCTTCTTCTGTGGTCAATGGAGTAAGATAGTTATCTCAGAAAGGTAATTCTTTCCATCCAAAGATAAGGTGTTTGTGACTGGTGAGACGAATTGCCCTCAGAAGGCAGTGTGTTTGCTTTGACTCTAAGGGGAAAAGAAATAGCTATTATGACTAGAATCTTAAAGGCTCAACAGCAGTTGTTTGGAGTGAAGTAACCTTCGCAAAATACCAATGATTGCTTAATTTTTGAAATAGTTTTGATTACTTTTGGCTACTCTGTCTGAAGTCAGAAAAGCATCTTACAGCAAGCAATCAAAAAATAGGTACCAAGCCATATGTAGGATTTTATTACTTTCACTCTTTCACTTTGATTTACAATTCACATTGTAAATTGTATTTACATTGATAATTCCCAAAGTTTTCCTTCTTTACTTCTACTTATCAACAGCTATGTTGGTTCTGTATTAATTCAAGTCATCTTATGAATGGATTTAATTTTTAACTTTTTTTTTTATTGTTATTCCCTAAATAAGAATGCAAGAAATCTCCTTGTGAGGCAGGGGAGCATCAGTGTTCCTGCTAAACACTGACTGGATCAGAAGATGTTTTCCTTTTAGAAATATTTCCATTACTTGGTTTTTTTTTCAAAAGAAAAAAGAAGACAATTTAGAAAACCGGAGTGAACAGATATTTCTCCTGCAATACTGCAAGTCAGATTTCCCACTTTCTATCCTACCTGTGGTGAGCCAACCTGCCTGTTAGATGGTTTCATATTGTGCCAATAGGTGGCACTAGAAATGTCTTTATTCTTGTATGAACACTGACAGTGACAAGAGACTTATCTTTTTATCAGCACAGAGGAGAACTAAAAGAAAACAAGATCTTACAGGGCCTGGAGAGAAGCAAAATAGCAATGCTGTCATGGCCTGCAGCTCTTTCTTGAAACTATTTGATCTTTAAGATGTAAAAGTAGTATTGCCTAATGAATTTGTATTTCTCTTTTTGTACTACAAGTCCTCATTGCATAAATTTAGGTAACATGGGGACTTGGGCTATATTTCCTGTTGGCATAAGTGAGCAACATTTGAATGGCTGAAACAGAGCTTCTTTCCCTACTGAATAGATGTTAGAACTGGTAATTAACGCAACTTTCTGTGGTATTGTGAAGCGTTGTCTTGGCAATAGGCACATTCATTATTATTTTGGCAAATTTACTCTAGAGTTCTGTAATGGTATTTTGCAACCAAAAGTTTTTTAATTGGCTTCCTATACTAAGCACAAAATATTAAAGAAATATTAATGATGGGATTATTCACAAAATCTTTGGAGAAATTATCCAAGCACATTATGATGTCTTTCATTTCTGTCGTGACAATAAATGAAAATTAGAATGAATGGGTAATGTTCTTTGGCCTTCTAAACTCCCTTAAAAAAGACAGAGCATAGCCAAAATATTTCTGCAAGTGGGAATCCAATTCCTTTATCCAAACTAATTTCATAGGCATCGTCTGAGATGCTCAATATGTATGAAATTGTTTTTATTTAGTATGCAATAATTACAGATGATTTTTACAGAAGCTGAATCATCAGCTCTTTCTGGGCTTAGGCTGAGATATAGATGGCATTTTGTGTGTCCCAAAAGGAATTGTAAGAATGCATGTTCTTATATATATTCACAGGTGACACGTTTACTTCTTACGGTGATTTTCCTTCGCACATTTAATAGCGCAGACTTGGAAGTAAGCAGACAGTAATTTTCCTAAATAAAGAGTCTTCCCTACCTCTATGTGTTCTCTGCAGTTGATTACTCATTAGTTTCTTGAAGTTTGGTAGTGAGAATGCTATATTTAAAATACACAGAAAGTTGTGTTCTGGTCACTGCCATAAATTTCTGAAGTTTCCTTTATTAGACCATTTGAAGAAAATATTTTCAATAGAAAGAAAATAAAAAGAACTTCACAGTCCATATAGAGACAGTTTTATTAAATGATGAGGGAATAGCTGCTCAGTTACATTCTGTTCAGTCCATTAGTACTTTTCTTCCTGAAGACAAACTCCCACAAAGTCTAGCCCTTTCTCTATTGAAACAGGCTTTTTTGGCAAATTGAGACCAGTTGCATCCTAGCTTTACAGCAAGGTAAACCACAGGTGTCTGCAGTCATATCATGCATTGATGTAAATCAGAAAACAGTTTATTTAGTTAGAGATTAAAAGTCTCACACATACTTACCCTGGGTTTTTTTGTTTCTTTACTCCCTTCCTTTGGAACTGGAAGTATTTCAGTAGCTACAAGCATACATATCTCATATTTTAAACTTTATTTATTCTTGTGAAATACATAGTTTTAACTCAAGCCAAACATGAAGTTGGGTGATTAATGCTTCAAAGGCAATTAAACTCAGTGGAAGCTGGCACCCAAATACCTGGAAAATTTCTCTAAGAATGCATCACATCAAAATGGAAATAATTGGAAGCTCAATCCTGTGACATATTCAATAGCTTCAGCTTCTACTGATAGTCCTAGGAGTGGGTGAGCAAAAGTATGAGACAGATAATACCTTTCATGACTGAGCTCAAGATGAATTAATGCAATATACCTAGTGTCATGTCTCACTGCTTAATTGACTACCTCTAGGTATAATATAGCTGGCTTTATCACTGAAAAATCATTTTGATTTATTTGATGTATTGTATATTGTAAGGAAGTGTGCACGAGGATTTTAATGCCTTGCATAGCTGTGATATGTTTGAAAGGGGCAGATAATGCATTTCATCATATGCAGTACTAATCTATTATGACTATTACCCTGAAACCTTCTATTTTTATTAATTTTATTTGTTATTGTATTTTCCTCACATTGGCTGCTCTGCATGTGCAAGTTGAGTAGTGCTTTTGGCATAAAGAATTATACTGTAAATATTCCTAAACTTTAGTTGGAACCATGCAGCTGGAAATATTGACTATAACATAAACTCAGATTATAACAGTTCAATCTGTTGCTAATTTATTATAAGCAATTGAGTTGTTAATTTTTGTCTTATAAAACTGAAGGTCTGTCTTGGTAGGTTAAGTGGCTGAGCCATGCTGTCAAAATCAATGTAGCTCTGTCAGATAAAACCAAAATAACATGGTTAGTGAATATCATCTATTTCCTCATATTTTCCTAAATTTTCTGCAATAATTACAAGATTAATATTAATCTGTGTGTGTTTATCACTGCCTCTAACTCCCAGTGAATACACGTTTATGTCATGCTTTTCATTGTTTTCTGTTTTGGTGCTTATATTTCATATTAGTGTGAACAAGAAGAAAAGCAGGCTAACAAGATCTTAGGCTGGCATGTCACAGTTTGGATGTGACTATGACATTTTCTGTTTTTTATTCTTGCTTCAGAGCATTTAGACTATGATACTTCTTCCTAGTGCCTTTCTTTCACCTGAAGCCTTGTATCAATTTGTCACAGGTTAGAGCAAAGGTCTAAATCGGTTTGGGTTGGTGCCTATAATACAAGCACAGCAGCCAGCTCTCGCTGAGAATTTAACAGACAATGAAGTAAGTTTGCTAGAAAGAAAAGAATTTATTGAACCCATCACCAATAAAAGGAAAAATCCCCAAGTAAATAAAAGAATTTAAAAAAAAAAGTAAAACAGAAGCTATATCACAATGCCTTTACACATACTCTGAGAGAAATGGAGACAGCTAACATATCGGGGTTTGGCTTCAGATGAGAGCCCTGGAAATTGAAAGTGTACGCAAACACTCTAATCAGAGGGCGAATTCAGCCGTCTCCTCCATCCACAGAACTGAGTAGGGTGTCTGAGGCCCTCTTACATCATGATGCTCATGGAAAGGTCACTTTACAGGTCCTCTTGCAGATGTCAGGCTTGTTTCTGATTCCTCTTGTCTGAAGTTTTTCAAAGTGAGACTAAGGCTAGCAGATACTCAATGAACTTCAGGCTAAAACAGCATCTCAGATAGAAATACAACAGATTCCCAATCTCTTTCTGTTTGCCACAGGTTTAGGAGACCAGTACTTATGATCTCTTTCTCTTAAATCAGAGGCTTCTTCCAATCTCTTAGTGGTACAGGATCTGCTGTCAGGTCTTTGGTGGAGACAAAGGCAACATGGTCACATGGGGCCATGCCTGTCTTGCAAGAGACGGGGGAAAAAGGGCATAAAACAGTAACTACCCTCCCTTTTACAGACTCTGTCCACCAATCACCTGTAGGGTCAGGACACTTCAGGGGTCTGCTGGGAAAGCTACCCCCAGTTTCAAAATAAAATGCTATTTTGGCATAAAAGCACCAAAATTAACACCTGAAAATTTTTCAAACCGCAACACAATTGCACCTGACTGGTGGAGATATGCAAGGCTTATCCCCTGGATTTGGAAGGAGCTCTTAGAAATAAGTTGGTCTGAAAAATATTCCCACCTTAATATCTTTCTCATAGTAGTAACCTACTATTTGACAAGGTGCACAGCACTTTACCGCAAAGGGCATGCTACATCAAACATTTGATCCGATCATGTCATGATAATGTATTCATCAAGTTTAGATATCTATTTCTTCTTAAATGCACAACAGAGTTGTTTTCCACATAAATATTGTTGGTAATACATGAGATCTACTGAGGAGGAAACCTGGCTGCAGCCGATTCAAAGACACTGAGGGAGAAGTACTGCATAGAATGCTCTTATATTTAGTAGGTGTAATGGTTTAGGGACAGGGTCTAAATCAGTTTGTGTTGGTGCCTGCAATCCAAGCACAGCAACCGCTCTCACCAAGAGACAATGAAGCAACTTTGCTAAAAAGACAACAATTTATTGAACCCACCACCAATAAAAAAAGGAAAAAAAAAAACCCAAATAAGTAAAAGAATCAAAAAGGTAAAGCAGAAACTGAATCACAATGCCTTTGCACACACACTGAGAGAAATGAAAGTCAGCATAAGGCATCAATTTTTGGCCTTAGATGGGAACTCTGGGCAAGAGAGTGTACCGCAACACTCATAACCACAGAGCCACCACACACACACACACTACCTGGGGGGAGCTCTTTTCTAGAGGAGCTATCTGTCTCTCAAGAAATTGAGAAGAAGAAGAAGAAGAAGAAAAGAAGGGAAGAAGCAGGAAGTACATTCCCTTTTATACATTCTGTCCACCAATCCCCTGTAGAGTAAGGACACTGATGCAGGAGGTCTGCTAGGAAAGCTACCTCCAGCTTCAAAATAAAATACTTTTTTAGTATAAAAGCACCACAACTTGAAAATTTGGTAATTTTCAAACCATAAGAGTAGGATGCTGTAGTTTTACAGCCTGAGGATGTATAAGTAATAATCATTGATTTAAAGGATGGACAGAAACTACTGAAAAAAACTTTCAAGGTTAAGCTTGCAGAATTTATCTGGGTGATCTTTTTTCTTCATGGTTTAGAAATTGGGTGGTTGTCTGGCAATATTTAAGACGCTGAGCTTTCTATAAGTGACTTCAGAAAGACTTTTGGAATAAAATGAAATAATCCTCAAATTACTACAGAATGTAAAATAAAAAAACCCTTAAAATATTAATATTTACCAAGAAAAATCAATATGCAGTACCCAAACTTCATAAAATGGCACTTACAGCAGAAAACAGTTGCAAAAACCTGTGCATAATACCAATTTACATCTACTTACAGTTATCATGGCTTAAATTGTACTAGGTTGGCACTGGGTAATAATTTCTGGAGGAGAAGAATAGTTGTCGTACAGTAAAATACTGAAAAGGTTATGTTTTCAGTATTTCACAGACCAATTTAAGGCTCACTAATATTCTACTGAAAGAGCAAGTTTTGACTATTTGGTTTAAAATGATCCCTTTGCTTTTAGCTACATTTCTTGAAGATGTAACTTTACGATTATCTAAAAGACTGCACGGTCATTAGCCAGTGATAGAAATATTCATTTTATCTTCTGCTTGTCAGTTTTTATTTAAAGAAAAATTTTCCAAAAAGAGAAAAAAATCTCAAACCCCAGCAATTACAGCAGAGATAGGTATTTTCTATTGAAAAAGTAGGAGTAGGGATTGTCTTTCCTAAAGCAGTTTTAGGAAATATTTTCCTGTTTGCTTGTGACAATCCTTTCATTTCAGCAATTTTCACTAAAGACACATCAACAAACTTTTGGAGAGAAGAGGATAAGTATCTCTGAATGCCCTAAAAAATTCTAAGAGTAGTGGCTAAAATATCAATAGAGAAATCTAAATCTGTAGACCTAAATCTCAACACAAAAATGACAGATCGGTTTTATTGAGTGATCTGCTACACTGCTAGGGACTTAAGGATGCTTTTTCATTTACAGGGAGATTGTAATGAAAACTCTCAAGTACTCTTGGTCAAAATTTACCACATTAAGTATTCTTACAGTGCTGGCATGCCCTCTGGCGTATGGTGAGCTGGTCATGCATATTAATAGCACTGTGAGCTCTTTAAATTAAGAGTAAACTCTGTTTTATCCTGGCTTTGTGGTTATAATGCCACACCCACCCTTTATTTTTTGTCTATGCCTGCCAACAAGGTGTTTAGCATTAAATAATCAGGTAGATTAAATTCAATGCTTAGTGCTCATCTGCTCTCCTTCCACAAAGATTACTACTTCATGGAATCTCATAATTGCTGAGGTGTAAATCTGTGCTTTCTTTTTTCCTTTTCAGATCCGTGTGAAAAACACCATCCAGTTACCATAAAAGCTAGAGAAAATTGTTCTATAAGAGTTTTCAGACCTGGGAATCATTTTCAAAAATAATAAAAATACATTATCTTCGATTATGTTCCCTAAGGCAAGTGTATTAAACATATCTAGTTTATCAGATTTAGTAGGTCCCAGCTACCGTAAAATGATTTGTCAAATATAATGTGTTACAACCACCAGAGAGCTAGGATGATTCAGCTGAGTGTGGAGAGCTCACACAAGAGTCCCTCTATCTTAACATCCCATGTTAGGACTATGATGAATTTCTTTGGAGAACTATGGAAGGGGATAAGGCAATCCCAAATGAAAAGGATGAATTGCTATGTGTGCATGGATAATACAATGCATGGAGCAGGCAAGACAGATTACCAAACCAGGTTTTTTTTATTATTATTTTTTATTTCTCTTGTAATTTCTGAGTGGAAATGACATTTTGTTTCCTCTATACGTGTGAGTGGACTCCTGGTGTAATGAGTCCATGATGTTTTATCAAAGCTTTCAGTACTACCAATGTAATAGCATCTATACGAGGATGAATTCAATTAGCCTGAAATCTTCACTCAAAAAAGTGACAGACAGAGCAGAAGCTTTGCAACCCTGGAACTTTCCCACTGCTTATGGCAATAAATTCTGTTACTTTCAAAGCCCTGGAGTCCCCATACGCAAAATCAGACTAGTCAGACTTCATGCAGGGAGGGATGGGAATGGGAGGGAAAAATGTCTTTGACTCTCAGTCCAGCAGGAATATTTTTTTTCCATTTCAACATATTGCAGTGTCTTTTTATCTGTTATCATAATAGTTTTCTAGACTCCACTTCAGAAAGAAAACACTTATGTCAATGGGATTTAGTCCCTTAAGATATTCAGCCAGCTGGCTGCTTAGGAGACTCAGTCTCTTGTCCAGACCAGCAGGCAACGTTTTAAGCCAAAAAGAACAGAAGCAGGAGGCATGAAATAGCCATAAACCCTTTTTGTCTCTTTCTCTCACTATTTTATTCCAAAGACAGAATAGTGAAAATCTGTATGCATCAGGACTATAACTTCTTATGTATCAATAGCCACAGAAAGATAATCAATCCTTTCCTACATTTCTAAGTGCAGGGTGAAAACCTGAACTATGACACGTTAATTTTGTATTGGTACAACACTTCCTGGAAAGAATCGTTGGAAAGCAAAACATCTCATTATGGGGCCTTGTGGAAAAGATCTGTGCATCTTTACAGACTGGGGAATGAAGACATGCCCTGAATACACACATTATGGCAATAGGACCAGAAGGAGGATCTGGGGAACAGACGCACTTGTCTGAATACGGATCAAACCATCTTGACTGCTATCATGTGGTGCATACAGGACAACCAGGTGATCAGGCCCAGTCAGAATGAGTTTATAAAGGGCAGGTCCTGTTTGACTAACCTGACCTCCTATCTCCTTCTCCTTCTAAACAGGGTGATCCTCTTTGTGGGTGAAGGAATGGCTGTGGACAATGTGTGTTCAGGTGGCCAAGGCCAATGCCATCCTGTATTCTGTCAGAAATAATGTCACCAACAGGAGTAGGGAAGTGACCCCTGTTATCAGTGCTGATGAGGCCACTCTTCAAATATGGTGTTCAGTTTTGGGTCCTCACTACAGGAATGACACTGAGGAACTTTTCAAAAGAAAGACAACAAAGCTGGTGAAGGGACCAGAAAACAAGTATTAGAGGAGCAGATGAGGAAACCAAGGTTGTTAAGTCTGGAGAAAAGGCAACTGAGGGATCATCTTACTGCTCTGTATAATTACCTGAAAGAGGTTGGCCCTAGGATGATGACGGTTGTCTCTTTTCCCTAGTGTCAAACAAGACAAGAGGAAATGGCCTCAAGTTGTCCCAGGGGATGTTTAGGCTGCATATTAGGAAAAACTACAGAAAGCATCAAACAGGCTGCCTAGGGAAGTGGTTGAGTCACCATCCCGGGGGGTTATTTAAACAACCTGTAGATGTGATGCTTAGGAGTGTGGCTTAGTGGTAACCTGACTGTGGTGGGTTAAATGGTTGGAACTGATGATCTTAAACATGTTTTCCACCTGAAAGGATTCTGTTATTCTATGATTACAAAAAGACTGACAACTGTATGAATATAAAATATACATATGATAACAACAATAACCAGGCAGCAGTTATTGAGTGAGCTGTACATTCTCTGGAAATATAGATTAAGATTTTAGGAGAGCTTAGACCAAAACACAGAAAACAGAACCATAAATCACTGAAAGTCTGCTAGTATACTTATTCCTACATAGCACGGGCTGGATATTAGTTTGACATTTAAAACCAACACTTTTGAAACTGGAATTTTTATTCTTTTAAGAGGTAATTAACCCAAGGAACTCTCTTCTGCATAATATCTTGCAGAGATTCTAATGCAAGCTTCAAATCAGATTAACCTTTTGTAAGACTCAACATTGTACAGAACTAAAAGAAATCAATCTTTATGCACCAGGACATCAGCTGGTTATCAGCTGACAAGAGCAAGGAACCAGTGCTTTAATTTAGCTAAATCTTTTGTTACCCTCTGAAAAGTGAGTATGACAGTGGAATAGTACTTCTTTGTTCAGTGTTTCTCAATAACACCCAGATCATTTTTGTGTTACTTACACTTTATAACCTGCAATCTCTATCAGCTCAGTTGATATCTGAGTGCCTGGCTGCATTCTTTTGCGATATGCAATTTGGCATCTTCAGTGGATAATGAAGTTTCAACACAAACAGAAAACATCAAGAAGATGTATTACCCAAGATGTACCTACCCATTATAAGGGTAGGTACAATTCACAAGCTCCCAGGCAGAGGCTTCAGATTAGTGTTGACGTTGGAAAATATGTGCCTCTTTCTGAGACAATCATCACAAGTCAGGACACAGAGCTGCTGGAGAGTGTCCAGTATAGAGCAATGAAGATGATAAAGAAGAGCAATCTAATTTCCTTCCTTATGAGGAAAGGCTGAGGGAGCTGAGTCTCTTGAGCTTGGAGAACAGGAGGCTGAGGAGTGACCTCATTCACTTCTGTAAACATGTGAGGGGTGGGTGTCAGGAGGATGGATCCAGGCTCTTCTCAAGTAATCTAGTGATAGGACAAGGGGCAATGAGTGCAAGCTGGAACAGAGGAGGTTCCATATAAATATCAGAAGGAACTTCTTCCATGTGAGGTTAACGG
Organism: Upupa epops; assembly: GCA_013397515.1. Taxonomy (NCBI): domain Eukaryota; kingdom Metazoa; phylum Chordata; class Aves; order Bucerotiformes; family Upupidae; genus Upupa; species Upupa epops. Next base: position 105,904 of record VZRI01011242.1, on the reverse strand, counting down.
AGCATTGGAACAGGCTGCCCAGGGCAGTTGTGGAGTCTCCTTCTGTGGAGATGTTCAAGACCCACCTGGATGTGTTCCTGTGCGACTTGGTCTAGGTGATCCTGCTGTGGCAGGGGGATTGGACTAGATGATCTTTTGAGGTTCCTTTTGATCTCTAGTGATTCTATGATTCTAAGTAACTACAGCAGATACTGGCTGATGCCCTGAGACTCAGAAGCAGGCTTGCGATGAAGATACTAAAAGCCATTGCCACTTTCCTGTACAAATTACTCCTTGATTTCCCCTTCTTAGTCTTTGAAGGTGTAAATCAAGTGTTTAGTGGCTGTAAGATTTTTTTGTACTGCCCACAGGGAGGGAAAAATTTGCAAACCCCATTCATTATCTCTCCAAACATAAAGTTACAACTGATAATTACAATTCAGCACATTTTCTCAAAGCTAGATTGATTGAAGTATCTCTACATGTTAAAAAAAAGTGTTGTATTATTCTCTGGTTTGAGGGAAAGACCTTTCGGTTAGTGCAAAGAGCTACAGTGGAAAGAGTTACACACCATTGTTCCTTATTTCTTGAAAATCAAATGATAACTTTTAAATTGCTAAGATTTGAAAATGAATGTCTGAAGTAGCTACCTTTTCAATGAATGCTATGAGACATTGAACCTGTGCCCTCATTGTAGATCACAGAATCACAGAATCATCAGGGATCGGAAGGGACCTCGAAAGATCATCTATTCCAACCCCCCTGACACAGCAGGATCACCTAAACCAAGTCACAGGACAGAATTATGCATTGGAAGCAACCTGATGTAGACTTGTAAGCAATAATAACAACAACAATAATGGTTTCATGCCTCTTGATAAATAAAAGCTATTTATCAAGACCAAGTCTTAATGTTAAGACATAATGTAAAAGATAGAGATATTATTATTTAGCCAATTCAAATATTTGTGGGATTTCTTATTCAAGTGAAAAGCGTAATCAAACACTGCATTTCCAGACTGAGGGATAAAAGTGAAACGATGTCTAGATCTGAGCACTCACCTTTCTAACGGACACTGAAAAGTACACTCTGTTCCTGAGGGTGCCTAGGAAAGCACTACAGCTTCATGCTGCCAGCCGATACACCTTTCTGACTGCAGTGCACTGATACACATTTCAGTTGCTCAGGGAAGTCAGGCACTGAATTAATATTTTATCTATTCCTGTGTTCTGGGAAAACAGAAAGGTTTCTTCTGCCCTAGAGAAAACATCGGAATTCAACCATGAAGAACAAAGGAAGAAGTAGTTATTAGCATTAAGATTTCTGCATACTTAGTCAGACATCATACGTAAGGTAGGTCACAATCAGCCGGCTACACAGAAACAACTGTGTTGTTCAGGCTTTAAGCTGCTGCACCACATATTGTTGAAGCATGAAATTTTTGGCACACTTTTTTTGTCTCATGGAGTTGGAGTTTGCAGCTTAACACCACCTACCATACTTCTGGTGTTATACAAAGATGTGTTTTCAGTTAGATTAGTAAATGTTAATTCACGATTACAAGAAATGTAAGAAAACTCTGAACACCTAACATCTTATGGCACATCTTATGTGATATTTATGCCATTATGACTAATCTCAGAATATCTTTCACCTACTGCCACGTCAGCTTCTGTCCAGAATCCCTAGAGGTGTTAAAGGCCAGCCTGGGTGGGGTTTTCAGCAACCAATCTAGTGGGAGGTGTCTCTGCCCATCGCAAATGGATTGGAACAAGACCATTTTACAGGTCCCTTCCAACCCAACACATTCTACATTTCTGTTCTGTGATTGACACACATCTGAAGATCTTACATCGTTATTGTTGTTGTACATGTAGAGAACACGGAACCACAACCCTTTGATTACTATTTGCATTATACTATTATACTTTGAGGCCTTTCTGCCTTGTTTTAAGAAAATTTAATTAAAACCTCGCTCTGCTGGCCTTCAGAAAACAAGCATACTTATTGCTTGTCTTTTAGCAATATGAACAAGCATTATTTGCTATTACATAGCCCTCTGGCACTGGAAAATAGTGCTTATTCATGCCAGTGGGCTAAACAAATAATAAGGCAAGGGCTGAAAAATGTCTCAAAACCTGAAAAAGCTCAAACTGATATCAGCTTCCTGGGCCACCACCAATATCAGAGAGCTAAGAGAAATAATAAACTAATGATTTTGAGTAATTATTAAAATGTTTTTAAAAAGGTAACTGTTTCCACATACACATAGAAGTCTCATAAAGTTTCACAGAACAGCAGTCTCAGACACACTTGGGTGTAGAAGCCATAGCAAGAGATGAGAAATATAGAAATTGTGCATTTAGCCTTCATTGAAAGTAGTATTTGTTTTCCCTAATGATTTCAACCACGTGACTGAGTAATGCCAGTGGCGTTGTAGAAAACTGGCAATAAGATAGCTTCAGGTGTCAGGTTTGAGCACATCTTGAGGCCATTTCCTCCTGTCCTATCACTTGGTACTTGTGAGGAGAGACCAGCACCCACCTCTCTACAACCTCCTTTCAAGTAATTGTAGACAGCAGCTTTCGAGTCACTCTCCCGAGAAGGTCTTTACCCTGACACTTTAGAGGTCACAGATCGTTATTCTTAGAAATGTCTCCCTAATCTACATAAAATTGTGTCTAGGAAACAGACAGAAATGGCCTTGAGAGGGTAACGAAAGCGTTTGTCATCTCATCTAAAAAGATTCATGTTTCCTCCCTCCATTCCATTGTCAACTGCTGTCTGGTTATATGGCTTTAATAGGAAAAAGTAGAAATAATCCTTCCAAAATATCTTTCTCTTTAGTGTTTAGAAAATTCCTGGTGAGATATACATCATTTCGTGTATTCTTGGTCTGAATAAATATTTTCTTCAGGCTATTTTAAAGAAACTGTTAAGCTTACTCTGTTCTTTAGTTTTAAAATAAAGAAGTGTTCATCACCACATTCTGTCTTGAGATTAATCCCTTGGGGAGCATTCAAACCATTTGGTGTGCAATCACTATATCAAGCCTCTTGGATAACAAGGGAAGAATACTGTCTAGGTGTCTGGATTCACAGATACATGCATCATTGCACATCTTTGCCATACCTAAGATCTACAAATAAAACACCATCTCATGTATGAAGATTTACAGTACACTGACAATTAGAAAAGGGTAGAAAACTGCTGGACTAGAATCATAGAATCATCAGGGATCAGAAGGGACCTCGAAAGATCATCTAGTCTAATCCCCCTGCCACAGCAGGACCACCTAGACCAAGTTGCACAGGAACACATACAGGTGGGTCTTGAACATCTCCAGAGAAGGAGACTCCACTAGTTTGTTTAGGACTGTAACCTAGGATTCAGTTGTCTAGATTTTAACTATGTGCTATTTTAGAGACCTATGTTCCTTTTTCATTGAAAAGGGGATTCATTCTCTTCACTTTCAATACCCATTAGAGCCAATAGAAACTTGATAGAAAATTGTCCTATGACTGGAAAGCATGATAAATCATCTTCCCGCACAGTTATGTATCGCTCAGAACTGTTTTGTACTGTCCTCAGAACTTTAATGTGTAATGTAAAGCAGTTCTTTTTAAAAGAATAATTACAGAACTCAAGAATTATAATTTCACCAAGAACTTGACAGAACTAGGAAGCTTTTTTTTAAGTATAGTGGCATCTTCATTGTTCTCTTTATGGGGATTGTCTCCTTAAGAAAGCTAACACCTACTTTTCAGAGTAGTAGTATTTAGTTTTTAGTCTTAGAAAGTTGAAACACCTGTCCTCCCTTAAAAGCTGTAATCTTCAATACTGTAACTCATCCATGGCTGTTTTTATTTTATTACCACCTCATTAAACTTACAAACATCAATTCAGAGTTCTCATTAACAGCCGCAAAACTGCACATCATTCCGCACCCTTTCTAATGCTAGAAGTATCAGAATCCCTAACCCTACTTTTCTGCCCTACAAGAAATACTTGCTTTCTTATTTCTACAATAATGCAAAGAGTCTCCTCTGGAGATTTTTAAAACCTGCCTGGACACATTCCTGTCTGATCTGCTATAGGTGATCCTGCTTTGGCAGGGGGGTTGGACTAGATGACCTCCAGAGGTCCCTTCCAACCCCTACCATTCTGTGATTCATGCACATGCAAAGTCTGTGATTCACATCCCTTTGAGCAGCTTCTTTGGAGACTGCTATTCACAAGGGACAAAAGATTTTGTAGTTGCAGAATCATGGGATCACAGAATCAGATTGGTTGGAAAAGACTTTTAAGACCATCTAGTCCAATTGTTAGCCCAGCATTGACAAGTCACCACTAAACCATATGCCTCAGCATCACAACTTTTATATATCTTCAGAACAGGTCACTCAAACACTTCTCTAGGAAGCCTGGTCCAGTGCTTTACTATTTTTTCAATGTTCAATCAAATCCTCCCCTGGCACAACTCGAGGCCATTTTTCCTGCGATGTCACTTGATACCAGGGAGAAAAAGCCAATACACGAGTACTATGACCTTTCAGGTGGTTGTAGAGGGCAAGAAGGTCATTCAGGACTTAAGCCTCTTTTTCTTCAGGCTAAACAACCATAGTCCCCTCAGCTTCTCCTCATATGCCTCATCCTCTAAACTCTTCACCACCCTCTGTCATAATATACTTGATACATTCCATGAAATATGTCATTAAGGGACTGAAAACAGTATTTCTTCAAATGACATTGTTATCCATTTTAGGTTACTTAGGAAATCCATCAGCTTCAGTACCCCATGATCTTTGTAGATGCTGTTCCTTTAAGTTTTGTTTGCTTAGTTTCTTTCAGCAAAATTCTACAAATCACAAATTATCTGCTTCAGGGAATGCCTCTTTAAACGTATAAGCAGTGAAATGTTCTCTCTCACACATATTCCCTGCTAGGCATTCCTCTGTTCAGCCTTTCCAACTAAAAGATATACATATATATATTGAAAAGTTCAGTGATTAGAATAAGTCCTAGAGAGATGCAGGAGATGAGTTGTTTTCTTTGCCTAATGGGCAAAAGAAGTTGCATTTCCTTTTATAATTTTCCTTTCCCCAAAAATAATTTCCAAGTAAAATATATTTATGGTAGGCTCTTTATCATCTCTGTCTACTCTCTCCCTTATCTGAATGTTTATTAGGCAAAAGGCAGCATATGGCAAGTCAGTAGAGCACCCACATACACTGGGTGAGACCCAGCTGTCTATTAGAGTTTCTTCTGCTCTGCCTACTTAGAAAACAGTGCACCCATTTACTTGTTTTACACCCCAGTATTAAATATGCATATGAACAAATTAAATAAATAAGATTTCATTCATCATACAAGTGTGGGACCACAACAGAATTTGATAGGCAGCCTGAAACTTTCTGCTTTCTAACTGCTTTCTTCACTAGTTATAACCAGCTCTTTATATATGTTTGTCAAAGAAGTATGAGAAATTATTAAATAAACTTATGCTCCACCTGTCTTCTAAAATTTGCAGAACAGTACTAGGTTGATAATGATGATGATTATATACATAAATATAATGGTGCGGTTTAGTAAGTGTGTCGATAGTTAAGTGTGTATTTATGTATGTGTGTGTGTTATTTATATAGAGTAAATAGATATCAACTCAATAATAAAAATGAATTGAAAGGAAATTGCTGTCAAACAACACTCATTTGCTTGGGAGCATTTCTGTAAAGCATGACTCTCTCACATTAATTATACCGTGACTCAAATCATGTGATAACAAAAATAGTTTTCATTTAATTCTCTCTGCTGATCTGCTGAACTCCCATAACACTGACCTAAATTCCAACAAGACAATAAAACAAATAACAGTTGATATGCACAGTGCTATACTATCATAATCCAATTATTTCCCCTAGTGCAGAAATGGCATGCAATTTCCACACCTGTGACTCCAGAAAGATGTTATTTGCACAGTTTGGATCTGAATGCCTAGGTAAATTTTGCTATGGTGCCTTGGGTCAGATTTATGTTAAATTTCTCTCGTTATAAACCGCATGGTCACATATTATTTTCTGGTGTGCTCGTTACATGCACTGCTCTCTTGCTTGGCAGGAAATCTGTCTTGATGATCAACTTCTACACCCTTGTGTTTACTAGCCATGCCATAAAGGCAACACCTGCAGTGAGAAGGGCCCGCTCCACAGTGGGGGAAATGAGAGAGGTGGGGACTGTGTTCTCCCTATGGCAATTCATCTGTCTTTCATGAAGTAGCTCTGCCAGTGCCCTTAGGCAAGAGACACTTTAGTTGTACAGTAAGAAGACCAGTGGCCAGAGTTAGAGAGGTGGGAATTTATAATACCTTTGTCACCAGGTGTTAATACATTTGCAACAGGGAAGAAGTAAATGTAATAGACATTAGTAATCACAATCCTAATAAAAAGCTATTTTTCAAATGAAAAAATGGCTGTCTTGCCTGGCGCTTAGGGCAATGCAAGTCCTGACAAATTGATTGTCGTGTAGAGGACTTCTACACTCTTGCAGAATTTGGATTTATTTTTTGGTTTTATTGGAACTCACATTGGTGGATCATAGAATCATAGAATCATTAGGGATAAGAAGTGACCTCAAGAGATCATCCAGTCCAATCCTCCAGCCACAGCAGAATCACCTAGACCAAGTCACACAGGAACAGATCCAGGCGGGTCTTAAACACCTCCAGAGAAGGAGACTCCACAACCCCTCTGGGCAGCCTGTTCTGATGCTCCATTACCCTCACTGTGAAGAGCTTCCTTCTGATATTGATATGGAACCTCCTGTGTTCCAGCTTGTACCCATTACCCCTTATCCTCAGCTTCCTCTTCTCCAAGCTCAAGAGATCCAGCTCCCTCAGCCTCTCCTCACAAGGGAGGTGTTCTACTTCCTTCATCATCTTTGTTGCTCTATGCTGGACACCCTCCAGCAACTCATGGAATCATAGAATGCTTTGGTTTTGAAGGGACCTTCAAAGGCCATGTAGTCCAGCCTCCCCTGCAAGAAGCAGTGATATCTCACTGGAATTCTGGATCTCTTGATGTTGTGTGATCAGCTGTAGCCCAACAGCATTCCTTGTCTACTCGCACAGCATTGCCCAACTAGTGTCATTCCAGAAACTTTAGGAAATTTAAAGAAGCCAATAACAAGTGAAATTAATATTTTGCTACCTGCCTGAGACATTTCTTTAAATAACAAACAAACAACGGCCCCCCAACAGCACCCGAGGATGTCTTAACACATATGAAATTCACCCTGGTTCGTAATTCACCCTGGTTCTTCTGAAACTTAATTGACTGGAAACAGAATTCATCACTTGGGATGAAAGAACTATAACTTTCTCGCTTTTATGTTCCAAAGTATTAGGATGAATTGCCTAAAGTAAAACCTACAAATGTTCATTGAATTCATCTCAGATAACCCGTTCTCTTTCAGAACAGAAAGTGATCAAGTGCAGCAAAGAGTTTGACCTTAAAGATGGCAGGAATACAAAGGAATACAAAGGAATACCATATTCTCAGGTCAGCACCCATCATCCCGTTACTGCTTTCTCTCCCATATCCACGTTCTTCATTGCTAGGCTTACCTGCAAATATGTGTATTAACACATCCTTCCTTACATAGCTTTACAAAGAGACACTCTTCCCCGGATCACATAATTCTGTCCTCATATTATTTAATGCTTATAATATTCACTCCACTTCATTGACTTCTTATGGACTACATTCTGCCAATAGCTGGAAGTGACAAGTAATAATGTTAGAAATCAACAACCAAGGAAGTAATAATGTTCAAAATCAGCAGCCAAACAGTCTTTTGAGTGCACACCACGTACCTTTTCTCCTCATTTTTCCTAAGTTTCCACCTGTCATCATTTGCTTCCTCATATTATGCTTCTATGCCAAGTCATTCAATGTTTGAAGACGTATCTTGAGGTATTTAATTAATTCATTCTGTTTTATATGAATATTTTGTAGTGTTGTCTAGGTGTTCTTAGTGCTCTTACTTATTAAAAAAATTATAACATGACAAAAATTTTATACAATCCATGAATGGTGAGTCACACTATTTGAAAATTCAAGTATCCCCTCCCTCTTGGTAACCTAATTTTAAATGCATTTGGGAAAATGTCATGTGCAATGTGTCCTCAATGTCTATAGATTTGGCCTAATTTAGTACACGTGGGGATTGCTTCTAAAAGCCCCTCAGAAAATTAGTGCCATCAGCTCTTTCTCACTTTTCCTAGATCTCATTTCAACTGTGTCAGTACAGCGAAGAATGAAAGGTGGTTTTCAGTAGGCAGGGCTGATCCTTTGGGACATTTCTTCTTTAACCATTAGATTGCATAATTTTCTGTTATTTCCTGCTTACTAATAAACAATCGTAGAATCATAGAATGGTAGGGATTGGAAGGGGAGTTGGACTAGATAATCCCCAGAGATGCCTTCCAACCCCCAATTCCAACACCTACCATTCTGGGACTCTACAATTCTTGAGGTCACCTAGTTCTACTCTCTTGCCAGAGGAGATTCTTAAAGCAGATCACACAGGAACATGGCCAGGACGGTCTCCAGAGTCTGAGACTCCACAGCCTCTCTGGGCAGCCTGTTCCACTGCTTTATTACTCTGACCATAAAATATCTTCTTCCTTTTGTTCAAATTGAACTTCCTCTGTTCCAGTTTATGTCCATTGCCCTTGTCCTATCACTGAGCACCAACCAGAAGAGTCTACTCCTGACATCCTGACACTCATCATTTAGATCCTTAAAAGCATTTATGAGATACTTTCTCAATCTCCTCCTCTTCAGGCTAAACAGCCCCAGCAATCTCAGCTTCTCCTTGTAAGGCAGATGATCCAAGCCCCTCATTATGTTAGTGGTTTTGCACTGGACTCTATCCAGAAGCTCCCTGTTCCTCTTCAACTAACCAAGGCTGAGTAGAAGGCAAGGAGATCCTCTCTTTACCTGCTGGCTGCACTCTTTCTAATACACCCCATTTCTAGCTATGGAAAGATGATTGCTTGTGCTTGCACCTAATTTGAATATGTTCTAATTAACACTGCCTTTATTATAATGAGCACAACTACACCATACCATTCTACAGTTAGAAAACTAACATGCTTCTTATTTTGAAGGCAAGACCTGCAGATGCTTGAGCTATCAGACAGTGTAAGCCTACAGAAGTTGCTATAGAAATTGAAGAGTGGTCTAGAATGAAGATAACTCGATGCACAAAGATGTACTACTGAGTAATGTTCAAGCTTGTGCTGAAGAAATCATTACAGTTACCTGCATACCACTGCTCCCAAGGCAGTAAAAGGAAAAACAAGGCATTTAAAATATTTTACAATTTTATCCACACACACGGTGATAAAGTTCAGTTAAGGTAGCTAGGTGATAAGATTAGGCTGAGTAACCTACTTTCAAACCCAATTAAATCTCCAACCACTGTGCCACTGATCCATGTGAATGTTTCAGCTTGGGTCAGTAGGGGTTAAAACTCTTCACTTTGGGTTTGTTTTAAGTGGAAGTGAATCAAAGGCCTCTATACCAGGCTTCATCAAGCCTGATCAGTGTAAATATGCATACGTACAGTTTATCAAACAGAAATGACAGTTTGCAAAGGTAAGAATAGTCATTATTTATCCGCAAAAAAAAGGGCCCTTAATGATCCATGAACCATTTTTAATCAATCCATTGAAGATAAGATGCAAGTTCCTGCAGACTGTATGTGTTTGGTAATAGCTGAGCCCAATAAAGTAAGAACTTTCGATTAATCTCTCTCTATCTTTATGATGAGATTTTTATGGTGTGTGAATTGAATGTGTCGTCTTGGTTTTTCCCAAATTTTTGGTTTTGCCTGCAACATTTTGCAAATTGTTTTGAGCCACCTTTGTTTTGATCCATTAGCATAATAACTAAATTACTTAGTTAATTCAGCTTGGACTTGATCAATAGTATCAAGGGATGACTTTAACGGTGAGCCAGGCAGAATCTGAGATGAACCCTTCACCCACACACATACATATACGTATATATAACCCTGAACCTTAATTCCTTTAAAGGGGTCTTCAAATTGAAAACGGACCTTTTGTATCATTTAGATAGTTATGAGAAACACTTTAAGATTATGTCTCAAAATTTAACCATCTTTGGTCTCTAGAAAAAGTTAGGGCTCCACAGACCTTGTTCATTGTATCTAGCCTGGTGAATTGCCAGAGGCAATTAGTTAATATCATGCTGAAAAGATACAGTCTGCTCTGGAAATGATATTCTAACATTTGCTGTAGGGAAGCTTCAGATCCTCTCTTGCACTGCATGATGTTCCTTAACTTCTGCTCTAGGTCTTCTGATTGACTTTTGTCACTGTTAATGGTGCTTTGCAGGGGTCCTTTCTCCTGTCCTGTTCAGTTTCCTGCCTGACATGCAGAGCTCTCATCTGCGCTCATATTCAGTCAAGTTCCTTTCCTGTCATCTTCCTCACAGAATGACAATATTAAAAAAAATTCTAATTTGTCTTTAAAATTCATTTTTGATGCAGCATATACTTATAAACCCAAATTCTAAATGTATCGTTCTTGTATGATCACTTTATGTCTTCTAAATTTAATCTGAGGTCTGAATTACACAAGCGAAAATGTTTTGAGGCTAATTACATCCCTTAAATCCTTTTCCTTAAGTTATAGGTTCTTCCTTCTTCATAACGAGTTCTTTACTCTGGGTAATTTCGCTGTGTTAGGCACAGAGATGCATAAATACTTGAGAAATGTTCTCATAGCAAAGGACATGTTATCTGCTAAACCAAAATAACCCCACAGCCTACATCAACAAGTCAGGTAAAGTCTCCCACCCCTTTAGGTGTACCCAAGGTGATTCTTATCACCACATTAACTGTTAGCTAGTTTTGGATTAATAGTTAGCATTTGATGAATTCACCACTATATGTCACCTCCCTGGAAGTGTTCAAGACCACATTGGGTGGGTCTCTGTGTATCTTTTTTTGGTGAGAGGTGTCTCTGCCCATGGCAGGGGTGTTGGAACTGGGTGATCTCTGAGGTCCCTTCCAAAATAAGCCATTCTGTGATTCTATTCCTTTATGTGAGGAGAGGCTCAATACACAAAGGGAGAGAGTGGGTGCTATATATCTTGACTGCAGTAACACTTTCAACAGTCTCTCATATTATTACATCCAAACTGGGGGGACACAGGCAGAGTTGAAGTAGGCTATACAGTAGACTCAAGGGTTATCATCAAATGGTTATTGATCATCACAAATCATGTTGTCTACTTGCAATGTAGGTAATACTAATTAACATATTAATTTCCAATCTGGATGAATTCCTCTCTCAGTATGTAGGCAATGTGCAGCTGGATAAGTAGACAGTACATGAGAGGATAGATGCTATTCAAAGGAACCTTAACAACCTGGAGAAACAGGCAGGTAGGAACCTCAGGCAGTACATCAAAGATGACAGTGAAATGCAGCAAAAGATTTGAAAGCAGCTTCACAGAAAATTAACTCAGATCTCAAGTGGATGGCAAACTGATCATGAGGCAATATTCCGACATTGCAGAAATAAAAACCATCTGCATAGTGACCCATATTACGAAGTAAATAGACAGCATTAGCGGGTCCATGGAAGCAATTGTTTTCAGCCTTGCACTTGTGATGCTCTATGTAGTGTATCATATGCAGTTTTGCTCCCCGGGGCAAGAAACATATTGAGGTACTGGAAGGATTCCAGTGGGCCACTGAGAAGATGTAGACATACTGGAGTATGTGACATACACTGGGAGGCAGAAAGAACTGTGTTAATTCAGCAGGGAGAATACAGATGAGACAGGCCGTTGTCAGAGGTGTATAATGATGCACAATGACAGGATGAGGGACAATGGCGAGAAACAGTAACAAAGATATTTTGTCCAGACATGAGAAAACCTTTCTATTTTTTCTGTTAAGAAAGTAATAGATCTCTAAATCAGATTGCCTGGAGAGATTGTGAAATTTCCATCTGTGGGGGTTTTCAGACTTTGGGATGTGATGCCAAGCACCCTATTGTAGTTTATCTTGCTTTGAATTGAAAACTGGACTAAACAATCATAGGAGATCTTTTTCAAATCAAGCCTAAATTAGTCTATGATTCTTTCAGTGTTTCTCTCTCTCCCTGAATGCTTGAAACTCATCCATAAACCACTGGAGAAATATTGCAAAGAGTAGGTGAATGTCTATTGAAACCATGCGTGCATGCTGGAATCAAAAGATTGTCTTTGTTTTCCAAGACATAACCTATGTAGACATCAGCTGTCAAGTAAGCAGTGAACACTTTCAAAGTTTACACAAAGCCTGCAGCATATTCATAGAAGTTGGTTTTGTCGGTTGTTGGGGTTTTGGAGGTTTCTATGTCTAGCAACACTTGGCAGAGCATATCTAGATCTTCTGGGAGTGCTATAAATATAGGTGATTACTTACTGATTTTCAAAAAGCTAATTTTAGTTGCAGTGTGAATTCAGTTTTCCAGTTATATCATGTTGACATGAATAGAATCCACCGTCCAAGCTGGTAAGGAATTGAAGCTCTGGGAGTTTGACTGCTTTTGTGCTAATTAAAATCTAATCAGCATCATGAGAACAAACACCTAATGAGACTTTCTAGCTCTAACTCCTGAAGGATCTTCTCAAAGTTTTGCATGCACAGAAATTCCTTTTCAAGTGTGAAAGCTACTTAAGAGGCTGAACACACTATGCTTGTAATATTATCGTTTCTTCCAGGTTTAGGCACAGGAATGATCTCACTCTCATTCCTGTGATTAAACCTGTGAAATCCTTTTACTTTTCTCATGGACTGACAACTACTTTTTCCTTACTCCTTCTCACCCAAGTTTGCAGGTACACAAGGCAACGGTAAAAACGTTTTAATTATCAGCTATATCCTCAGCATTCATTCATTTCTAAACCTGATTACAGCATGAACTTAAGATCCACGTAATGTTCCTGTCCTTCGCAAGGCAGTCATCTAGGCAACAAACACTGATGTATTCACATACATATGGATAGTGTAGCTCAACCTTGATTCGTGCATTCAAGTAAAGATACCACTTTTTGCTTAGAAATTGAAAATATGCTTGAAGAAAAGCACTTTTAGATATAGCGAGATCATAAACACATGGAACACTTGGAGTACACCAGGAATTCTGTCCACTGGCTTTTCATGAAAAGTTCAAAGTAGCTTAACAATCCTGGTGCAGGCAAGTAAAAAATATGTTGCATGGTTTATTACATCAGGCGATTTTAAGAATAAGCAGATTGTGATAAGGAAAGTCTCTTTCCTTTTTCAAAAATCAGTTTAAAGGAAAGAAAAGTAATGAATTTTAAAACAGTGGGCATTTCTGACTTCAAGGGTAATGATGCAAATTACTGTAGGTTATCAACTCTCAAGGACTGCTACTTAGTGCAGTCCTTCTGGAGAACCATCTTGAAAACCACTCACTCCACTGATTTTCAAGCTGCATTTGATATCCTTCTGTTGTACATTACCTGCACATGTCAACAGTAGCTGAAAATAGCTAATCATAACCATGGGAAGGGTGATAATTACAAACAGCAATTTCCCAGTGGCCCTTCCACCATAAATTTCCTGTACTGAAAGTATGGGAAAAAACACCAGAAGTTAAAGCTGATAATAGATTCTGCCCTTTTCTTTTACAAATTCAGGGAAATCTTCATGAAGTTGTTAAGAAGAGACATAATTCTTCAGTGGAGATGATGTGCAGAAGAAATTTCATAGAAACATAGAATGATTTATGTTGGAAGTAACATCAGACATCACCCAGTTCCAATGCCCCTGCCATGGGCAGGGACACCTCTCACCAGACCAGGTTGTTCAGAGACCTATCCAACCTGGATTTCAACACTTCCTGGGAAAGGTCATCCACAACCTCTACTGGCAATCTGTTCCAGTGCCTCACCATCTTCACAAGGAGGAATTTCTTCCTAACATCTAACATAAAACTACAGTCTTATATTTGAAATCACTGCCCCTTGTTCTGTAGAGTCAGAGTAGAGTCAGTAGAGTCCCACACAAANACTACAGTCTTATATTTGAAATCATTACCCCTTGTTCTATCAGTAGAGTTCCACACAAAAAGTCCCTCTCCATCTTTCCTGTAGTCCCCCTTCAGGTACTGGAAGGCTGCTATAAGGTTCCCTTGGAGATCTCTTCTCCAGCCTGAATAGCCCATGTCCCTCAGCCTGACTTTAGGCTGAACATTTCTTGAACATTTCTAAGTTGTTAATCGCAATGCAGGGATATTTGGTTCAGTAATTTGAAAATTAGATGTTATAATTCACATTCAAATTTCTTCTGGGTAACCCCTTGAGGCACACTAGCAGATAAACCAAACTAGTTTTAACTGGACTATTAAGGCATGTTACAGTAATGAATCAGAATCACGGAATCATACATTCATTAGGGCTTGAAAGGGACCTCAAAAGATCATCTAGTCCAATCACTCTGCCACAGGAGGATCACCTACACCAAGTTGCACAGGAACACATCCAGGCGGGTCTTGAATGTCTCCAGAGAAGGAGACTCCACAACCACCCTGGGCAGCCTGTTCCAATGTTCCATTACCCTCCCTGGGAAGAAGTTCCTTCTGATATTTATATGGAACCTCCTCTGTTCCACCTTGCACCCATTGCCCCTTTACCTATTACCAGATGACTTTCAGAAGAGTCTGGCTCCATCCTGCTGACACCCACCCCTCACCCCTTTATAGACATGAATGAGGTCACCCCTCAGCCTCCTCTTCTGCAAGCTCAAGAGACCCAGCTCCCTCAGCCTTTCCTCATAATGGAGGTGTTCTACTTCCTTCATCATCTTTGTTGCTCTATGCTGGACACCTTCCAGCAGCTCTGTATCCTTCTGGAACTGAGGGTCCCAGAACTGGACACAATACTCCAGATGCAGTCTCACCAGTGCAGAATAGAGGGGGAGAAGAACCTCTCTTGTTCTGCTAACTACCCCTCTTCTGACTCCTTCCCCCGTTGCTGTTGGCCCTCTTGGCCACAAGAGCATACTGCTGGCTTATAGTCATCTTGTTGGCTACTAGCACCCCCAGGTAACCAACATCTAGTAAACAGACAAAACAAGAAATGACAGTATCTAAGAGAAAACAATGATTTTGGGTGTGGATTGGCATATTGAGTTTGATATTGTTGTTTGGATTACCTGCCACTGTGAAAGTGGGTAATCTGGAAGTTGGGTTTTGCCCTGCTTCTTTTTGAGGAAGGAGGCAGGACTCAGAGTACTTATCAGAAGCAAAAGTAAAAGCTGAGGGTAGCTTTGGCCTCCAAGGTAGAGCCTTCTCCCATAGAGAATGGAAATTTGATAGGCAACATTTAGTCTGGCTACTCAGTTCCCTAGGAACATTATTAACATAAAGAGTTTCTTCTCACCTGCATATGAGGACATACATCAAGCTCACAACAAAATAACAGTAGGAAAGAGTCAATACCAAAGAGAGCTTTTAGTTCACTGAAACTCTTGGTCCATGGAAGGTGCGATTCAAGTGCAACCTGAGAGATGTTCTGCCAGAACAATGTAAGTGAAGAAGGGAAAGCAAGGTTATCTCATAACAAAAATCACTTATAACAGGATGTTGTAAGTGGATTTCTGAGATGTGCAAACATTCCTAAATTCATTAGGAAATGTTTAGAAAGGTGAAAAAAGGGAGAGATAAAATGTGAATTATAAAGAACAAGTGTGGGAAGATGGAGAGGATAGAACACAACATGTGCCAGTCATGTAAATAATGGTTCAGTGTAACTCTCTGCTTAAGATCTGCATATATTATTGTTTTAGTCTTTCTTATCCTCTTACTATAAATTCATTTCCTGTATGGTGCTCCATGGGTAAATATGTGTCCTTTGGTGATGTGCTTGTCACTGGAACATCTGGTGAGGTGGAAAAGGAGACAAGAAACTGAGAAGGCTCAAGGTCAGAGCTGGAGACTGGATTAAAAATTGCTGAGGGTCTTCACATGGATTATGGTATCTTTGAAAGTCTAGTCTAGCTTCTGAGAAACATATACTTATGAATCATGAGACTAAAGGTGTATGCCTGTGAAATTCAAGCCTGATCAATCAGACAAGAGGAATAGGAATATGCTCATCTGTGCTGGTCATGTTTATGAGTGCTGTTAGTGCCAATGTGGCAGTCAGTAAAAGCCTTGCTCTCCAATTTGTGTTGATCTGTATGGCCTGACATGGTTTTATTATGTGCATCTGGTTTTAGCATGTTTTTAACATGAATGTGTGCTCAGTCCTACGACAGGACTGGAAACAGAGAAAAGCAGCAGCCACCAGCAGCTGTGTGGAAAAGCTCCCCGGGTTCGTCTACCTTTCACAGCCGAGATTTTTATGTTACAGTTCAGCTGTACTGAGAACTAACAGGTTCTTTTTTTCTTGCCACCTGCACCTCTGTACCTGAAGCCACTCATACTGAAGCAGGTCTGTGAGCATTTCTGCTGGGTTTTGCGGCAATGCCTTTTAAATTTCCTGGTGCTTTAAGCAGTCCTTTTTTAATCCTCCTTCAAAGAGTATGGCACATCTCTGAAGCCCTGGATTCATTCAAATCCAAGGCACTCTGAGGTTTCTGAATCACATTCTGTCATTTGAAGCACCTGGGAAGAGCTAGGATGTATTTATTAATTATCTTCTTAGAGCACCAAAGACATACACAGCCATGTACAACCAAAATTAAAGGCATCAACTGTTTTTTTATCTCCAGAAATGTTCAATCTAGGTGACTGATCACATAAAGTGCCAGTAAGTGTTAGTGAATGTCAGAGGACAATTGATTTCTCCAGCTCTCTGGACCACATTCTAACAACAGGTGGAACATTTTCCTGTGAGACAATTTTGAACCTCAAGATTAGATTCATACCTGAAGTTTGGTTTCCTAGGTGAACCAAACCTCTGAATCTTTTACATTCAGGCACCCCTGTTGCTTAAGGGTTATGAGTTCTTCATTCTGCTTTTCACAGGAAAAAGAAAACCACCAATAAGAAGTTACCACAAAACTACATTAAGCTCTTTCTCAGGTCACCCACTTGTCAAAGACTGACTCTTCTTCCAAAGCGTATTTTAGTTATATTAAGAAAAAACAGACTCTAGCTTCTTGGTACAGCTTACTCAGATACCTAACTTCACAAAGTGGGTTGCACAGTACGCCTCCTGTGACTGAAAAATCGAGAGCTTTCTCTATCACTCTGTGCCAACAGTGTGTGAGCAGAAAACACCCTTAGGACTTAAAATTGGAAAATGATTTCATCCGTGTTAGTGGGAGGTAGGATCTAGCTCTAGAAACTCAGTCCATTCGTACTGCTTTTTTCAATGTGTAAATGGACTTCCCACTCCAGTTCCTCCAGCGTCCTTTAGTTCTCCGCTTCTCATGTTTGTTTAGATATCACCCACAGTTATTGCTGACAGTGAAGGAGTAAGGTGTCCCTACGTGTATATTCGTGCAGAAAAAATAATTCATGACTTTGTAACTCATCTCTTGATTCCCCTCGATTTTTCCTGCTCATGGGTAGCTTTCTGCTTTCTCATCCACATATCTAGCCATGAACTGAGGTCCTAATTTTGTATTGTTTCTCTAATTTCAGGCTCAGATTTTTAAATCTTGTACTTTTACAGTCAAGCAGAAAATGGATAGAAATTCTAGACTTGACAAGAGATTAAATTGTTCCAACCTTATAGCGACTATCAGTTACTCAAAGGCACTTAAATGCATGGATGGACTAGTAGACCTGAACTAAACTACAACAATTTCCCTTGTTTCCTCAAAATACTCTCCTCATAAATAAATCACATCGATTATAGGGCACTATCAGAGATTAGGCAGAGGAACGATGAATGCATGATGTTGTAACAAAAATACAGTCACATGAAGGATTGCACCACAAAGATTTCTTCCTGTGCAACCCTCTCTGTATGCCAATTGTCATATGAGATACCACAGTATGTAAGAACAGATGTCTTATCTTGGCACGGGCTTGCACTAAAATGAAAGGGATCAATAGTTTTATTAGCACTCTGAGTTCTAGTAGTCTGTGGAGTCACAAAAATCCCATGCAACACTATGGGCTTGGTGAAGGCTGTCTATTGGAAAAGGACCTGCAGTTGCTGGTCAACAGATGGTAAAGCCTACAGAACACATCTCATTAGGAGCAGCTGAGGAAACTGGGGTTGTTCGGTCTGGAGAAAGAGCAGCTCAGGTGAAATCTTTTAGCTCTCTGCAACTACCTGAAAGGAGGACTGGAAGCAGGGAGGGGGCAGGGGGTCCAGTCTGTTCACTCAATTAACAGGAGATAAAATGAGAGGAAATGGCCTCAAAGTGTGCCAGGGGAGGTTTAGATTGGATATTATGAAAAAAAGCTTCACTGAAAGGGTTATTGAGTACTGAAACAGGCTGCCCTGCCAAGTGGTGGAGTTACCATCCCCAGAGGTATGAAAAGGTATTTAAATGAAGTGTAGATGTGATGCTCAAGGATATGGCTTAGTGATGACCTGGCAGTGTTGGGTTAGCAGTCAGACTTGATGATCTTAAAGGTCTTATCCAAGCTAAATGATTGTGTGATTCTCTGATATTATTCTGAAATGTCTATAACTCGTGACCATAAACTCTTATACCAGCTAAAAACCCCTGGCATTATGCATGCTATATCAACTATCGATGGGATTAAATAGCATACCTGATTTTTTTCAGTCGGCGAATCAGCAAATCAAGTTATTATTTCCCTGGAAGTTATAATCCTTAGAGTGCTACATACACTGCATCACCTGATATGTCAAATACAGACTTGTTATTAAGTGATGAGAAATGACTAGCCATATTTTAGTAGCACATAAAGCTTAGTTTTGAAGAAGGGTTACAACCTGGATTATCTTCTTGCAGTCATAATTAGTTGCAGAAGTACATTATTGAGGTACATACTGTACCAAACCATTCCATGAAGCTGAGGAAGCTGGAACTGAAAATATGGTCTGAAGGACTTGGCTCTTACTGTTGTTCAAGTTGATGGTAAAAACTCCTATTGATCAGAATGGGAGCAGGATTGAGTCCTAACTATTGGATGTTTTGCCTGTGACTGAGTCTCCTTTACTTTTAATGTAAATTGACAAGTCTTAGTCTGACAAATTCTTTTCATTATGGGCTCTAGGATTACTCTGTGGCTTAAGGCATTCGTGGCTCTAAACTCTTCTTGGCATTTTAAACAATAATCATTTAAAGCCTATCCCCTCTGTTATTACATTTTTATTCCTTAACTTCTCATGTTTCTGAAAAATCAAGCTCTGTAACACAAAACCTGAAAAACACGAGGACTATTATTTCATGCACAGAGGTTGAATAATATCCCTCAGCAATGCCATTTTTTTTTTTTTTGCTGGCCCCTAACTGCAGTGTCTGCAGTTGAAATATCAAAGGGTAAATTCAGGACTCATATTAGGCTGATGCATTTCTACCAGTTTCAAGTAAGGATGCACGAGAAAGCAGAAATGGNTTTTAATACAAAACTTGAGCTGCTTTAATCTTGAGCTGCTTTTGCTTTTAGACAGGAAATGCCAGACAGAACATCCTCCACATCTGTGCTGTTCTTTGTCAGGTACATGTGTAGTGCAGGGTGTGATTCCACTGCTTCTTTTTTTCTACAAGACATGACCTTGTATGATTTTCATGATGTTCAGTAACTCATTGATGCCATGATATAGTATTTGTGCAATTGGTCCTCGTAGTTGTGCTTCATAAAGCTGCCAATGCAAGACATATCTTAGACTAAAGGAACATACGACAATTCCTTTAAGCCCAGCTTCAAGTGGCAAATATTGGAAACACTAACATTTAAGAGTAAAGAAATGGTAAGAGAAGGATGGAAAGGGTTTTCTGTTCAAAAGAGTCATTAAAAGAGAAGGAAAACCAAGCAGAACCAGGAACTGGTTGTCTGCATTAGCACACACTTGCACGGAAGTATAATTAGCCAATTTATTAAAGAAATGCTGGGTCTTCTAATAAACTTCTTGGGAATCTCAAATCAAAAATTAAGGGAAGAAAAGGCTGGTCCATTTTTCTAGCAGGAATAAAAGTTATTTCTAATAGTATATTAGAAGATTTTAATATTAAACTGATGGAGTTTCTGGGTTGAGGTGAAGTAATTATCAATTTGTGCAGTGATTATATTAGTGGAAATTATGGAATTTTGCATAAATATGGGATTCTATGCCAGCAGTGAAGCTGGCTAGGTGGAATCACCTCAATAATTTTCTGCCTCATACTGCAGTAGCAGAGAAATCAATTATGGATTCTCCCACCCTCTCCTGTTAGTCATATTTGAAGTTTTGATGCTGTGCATTCAGTTTATTTGCTGCTGGCCTAATAAACCCCTGCATGCTGGGAAAACCTTTGTTCTCTGACAGAAGTAATAAAGCCGTCTGCACAGTTCTCTCTTATGAGACATGGAGAGCTCCCGTTTTATTTAATCTGGGGGTGTGCAACCTTTTCAAAGCGAACACTTCACAGGGAATGAATAGGGAATGACATCCCAGTGACTGGTCTGCATGACCAAAAGAAATGTTAAACTTGCTTGTCAAGGGAAAAAACCCAACAATGACTCTTCATTTCAGATTTCCACCACGGCCACCACCCCCCTCAAGAAACCTGCATGAGAAACCTGGGTCAAATGGGTTTTAGCTCTCATTTCTGCTGGAGCGTGTGTCTTCCTGAGGAAGTGCTTCAGCTTTCCCGGCTCTCCATTCACTCATTCCCACCGAATGGCAGCATACAGAAAATGAAGAGATCTAAATGCCAGCAGGAGGCTGGCTGCTTTCTTCTAGGCATGTCCTGAGCTCAGTCACCCAGAACAAATTGTGATCCCTGGACAAAGACACACACAGCAGGTGGCCATATCAAGAAATTTTCCTCCTGGAATTAGATATTATTCCAGGAATCACTACTGAGTCAAACATAATGCCCCATCCTGCTGGGTCAAGTAGGATTTCATTTCAATTTCTTTACACAACGATGCGTTTCATCTTGTCTGCGTACAATGACAGTGCTCAGGCATGAAATAAATTGAAGTGCTTGAAAGGCAGAATTATCCCTTGAACCTGCAGCATTCCCGACCCCAAAAACATACATTGTCAAGTGAGTTCCAGATAAGCAGGATCTTCACCGAGTGTTTGTGCTGCTTGGCTTCCTTTAATCATACTCCCTTTTGTAAAAGGGATTTTCGAGGGGAAAGATAAATCATTGCTGAGGAAAAAGGTCATTTTCAAAAGGCTTTAAGAGCTTCATTTTGTGTGGCTTTTCAAGGTGAAACAGGTAATTCAGTGCAGTGAAAACCTTTTGTATTTAACTTAATTCACAGCTCACACTACCAAGAAAAAAGTAACAAAATAAGATTGAATAAAATTCTTCATTAAAACTGTTCTCATAGGTGTGTGAGCCACACTTTATTGTTTGCTAAGACATTGGCCTGAATACTGAAAAATAAATTTATTACTAATACTGAAGCTGTATATCCTGGCTTTAAATCATCTGTGCCTCCAGTATTGGACCATTTTCTTGCTGTAGTACAAAAGGAATCAATCATTTATTCTGGGAATCACTTCTGTAACCTGTATACTGAATACTGAGACATCCAGGCATGTCACTGGCATCCTGCCCACCAGCAGACAGAGGCTCGTATTTCTATGTTTTGTAAAGTTTCATGGGTAATGAGCCTGCCCTGGATACAAAGATTATTTCTTTACCTCTCTCAGAGTAGCAGTGTACACCTTCCAGACCTCTGCTTATGCTAGGAAGAAGCTCTTTAGCAGGAAGGTGGTTGAACACTGGAAAAGGTTGCCCAGGGAGGTAGTTGAGGCCCCATCCCTGGAGATCTTCAATGTGAGGCTGGACTAGGCTCTGGGCAACCTGATCTAGTTGAGGATGTCCCTGCTTACTGCAGGGGGGGTTGGACTAGGTGACCTCTGTAGGTCACTTCCAACCTCGGACAGTCAATGATTCTACGATCTATCTTGAAGTTACCACTGCTTTGCATTTTAACCTCAAAGGATGAACACAACGCAAGAATGTCCGGGTAAGTACACACAGCTTGGGTTAGTAGACTAAGTCATGATCCATTCAACTATAATGAATACACTATTCTGTACCTTCAGATTTTTTCCACTGAGCTACATACATTTCCCTGGCAAACAATCGTGCAAATGAACTCTGCAAAAGAGTTCATTAGCATTAATAGAATCTTCTATAACCTTAAATAATATCCCTAATCAAGAAATCCTCTTTCCTAGTGAGGACAAACTATTTTTAAATCTTGCATCTGTATCACAAATACAGAATACAAAAATAGGTCTTGTTTGCTTACTTGTTTTTCCCACACATCTTGGTCAAAAAATGGGCTAACTCTGATCTGGACTGCATGCCTGCTCTAAAGCTACAGTAGAGACTAAAGCTAGCCAAATTTTAGGTAGAAAGGAGGCTAAAAATGAAAGCTCTTCCTTGAAATTATTTCATTCTGGTCTTATTTCCTCTGTCAGAGGAAAAAACAGCCTTAAAGAATGCAACCAAGATCACAGATAGAATATGCCTGATGCCGTATCTCATGAAGAAATTGTGCTCCCCAAGGTCATATTCTTGTGCCTATCACACCTACTTGTTTAACAAAAGATATTACCCCTGCATCCACGTACTGCTTCTTTGTAAAATATAGTGTGTTTATTACAACATATCTTACAGATACTGTACGTAACACATGGGATGAGTCAGGTTTATGAACTGTGGCAAAGTCCTGTGAATGTATTTTCAATTTTCACTATATTCAATTTCTCCAAACCAAACAGCTGGGGACCAAGTGCCCAATTGATAAAAATGATCTTTTGGAAAGGTTATAAATACAGAGCTGTTTATACAACATGACTTGAAAGGATGAGTTCATTTAGGAACGAGATTGGCTGCATTCAGTATAGACAATTAGGCTGTTAATTTTCCGTAAGCAAATACAAAATAAGGTAAAACATGATAAAATTTCTATTCTGCGCAATTACTTTTGTGTTATCTTGGTGACTGCAAGAAGCCATGCCAATCTTGAAGAGTATTCTCCTTCAAGTATGATCAGTTGAGGGATAAATCTTGCCTGGAACACAGGAAACAGCCAGGGTACAAGAAAATAAATACGGGAAAGCAAAGCCATCATTTCACAGAACGTGGTATTAAGAGTAAAGCAGCTCATGCATTGATGTCTTTCTGACTACTATAACGTGAGTGTGTTTTAAATTAGTTTCAGATCAGTCTGCTCCTTCAGAAATAACAAATGTAGTCCTAGAGGTAATTTAATCACAAGGGTAATGCCCATTTTCATAGAAAACCTTTATTTTCAAGGCCACTGGTAGAATTTTAACCTACAGAGCAATGCATGTGTTCTATTCCAGTGAAAATCTTGGACCTATGTCTACTAATTTAATAGTATATCAGGGCCTCTCAGTGCATTCCAGCATCTTCAGAGAAAAGGTTACAGGGGAAATCCTAATTAATTTTCCTGAGTAGATAATTAGCCTATTAATGTGATCTGAATCTGAAATATTCTGGTGTGGATTTACTTTTTCCAAATGCAATAGGTCATAAAAAACACACTAATTTTAGGCTTGTGACAAAATAAATATGTCTGTTTTGTGTGGAAAAATGTTTATTTCATATAATTATTCTACGCTTAAGGTCATTTATTCATACCACCCACCTATTTGTTGTTCTTAACTTTAAATTTCTGATTTCCTCTTATCACAATGACATCAAGGGTTGGTTTTTTTCCCTAGGGAGTTTTTCCAACTCACCTAAGAGTGCTCCAACAATACAAACAGCTCTATTTGTTCCAGGTATTTATTTGTTGTGTTTAGCAGGGCATGGAAAGACACATTTATTAAAAAATGACCAAACAACATTAAAATAAATGATTCTAAAGTAAAGTGAGAGCATCTATGACAATCAGCAAACATCAGTGTCTATAAAGTGATCTTTTTAAATTATAAACTAAAATGGCTTTGTGGGCCATTCTGTAATTCCACTGAGTACAAGGCTTTAGGTATTTCATATCACGGGGTGATTTATTTTTTCTAGATTACAAAATACACCCTTCCATATGCAAGGATCTTAGCATTTTCATTATTTCTTAATAATAGTCTCCTAGTTCTCTAATTACCTAGAGCATACCAAGCACTACAGATGCAGTGGCAGAGATTCTACACATCTCTTAGACATTGCTTCTTTATGTAATGAAAGACATTGTTTTCCAGTAATCTGGTCCATTTGCTATAGAACTGAGGAAACAAATTCAGAGATCAGATGAAATTTTGTGGTTATAATTTTAAAAATTAACATAAATGTCATTTCCAAAAGCGTGCATTTCCATTAAGTCACCAAGAGAAACTCAGGGAAAATCGCGTAAATCCCAATCACAAACATTATGTTATGAAAAAGTATCTTATTTTTATAAAAATATGTGTTTTCCCAGGATTTATTAATTTAAAAAGATCCTGAAAATGGTATCAGTAATTTCATAAGTTGATTTTCTTGTCTCACCACATTTACATCAATAACTATGTACTTCAAGGAGGGGGAGTTTACTAGACAATTCATCATGTTTACATTAGTGATAAGGAAACACACACATGGACCCCCTATAGGTATAGTAGTAATTTATTTTAGACATGTTCTTATCTAAAGACTTACTGGTAATTTGGTTGATGACTCTGCCAGGTGCTGAAGTGGCTGTAGGAACTGCAGATGAATTGTTGCTGTAGTTCACAATAAGCCTAGTCTTTACTTATATAAAAACTCCTGCATAAAAATAACACAATTGCTAAGTCCAGTTAGTGAGTTCTTTGGGTGCATGTATATAAAAATAGATAAACATGGCTTTGTAGTAGTTACTCCTTATTGTCAGGCACGCTGTAATCTGTGTAAAATGGAAAGTGGAACCAACATGCATTTTCCTGAAGAGACATGTGGGAGCATTTTTGCATAGAAAGTATAGCTTCTCCTGTTTGGAAGCCCAGTCTTTTCCCAAGGGATGTTCTTCCATGAAGAATGAGGGATCCACCCTCACCAGGAACAGATCCCTGTGTCTCTATGAGGTTTGTTTCCCACTTGTGTAAGCATCAAGTCTGGGACCATAGGACATCAGGACAGCAACTCTATCTAGAGGTATACTGCTTCCACATCGCAGCCCTCAGGGGAAGGACATCCAACAGTGCAAAGGCAACCCCTACACCTGCCTGGAATTCTCTAATTAGGCCTTTACAAAGTTCACCTTTTTCATTACCAATTCAGCATTAGCATGTTTGGCCATGAACTCTCTCAACTGAAGGAGTCTGCTGAACAAGGTGAATTTCTTCCAGAGTACACAGCTAACAGCCAAATCTATTCTATCTTTTTATTTTCAGTATTATGATTTTATCGATCGAATCAGGTGTCTGCCTACAATTCTGCAATTTGTGCATTTTAGAATTGAGAGGGCAACAAGCAAGAGCAATCTGAAATGTTTTATATGGCCCCTGACTTGTCTTTACAGTTTCTTAATTTGTGCACGTGGAGAGGATGTAATTCACCAAATCACTACAAGTTTTCTCTTTTATTTTTGACTCATTGCTCCTGAAGACCCTGATGATTGGCAATCACAAGAATATTGCTCAAGAGTTTATATATTCAGCATCCATAAAATGAAAATGAAAGACATCTCTGCAGGCAGGTTTGTGTCAATAGTGACATTATGATATTATCTTTACTAAATCTTTCCATTCTGCCTTCTGTTTCCTTGTTCTGTATGTGTCTGTGGGAAAGGGAAGAGGGATGTTGTGTTGTTATTCCCTGCTGTCACTGAAGATGCACTTTCTGTTCTTATAACGGCAAACTGCTTTGTTTAGCCATTAGTTATTTTTTCACTGTTCTTGTTTACTTCTATACAACATGAAGAATGAGATTTGACTCTGTCAGGCACTGGTCATATGGAAAAGAGAGAGCAAGGCTCAAAGAATTCTTGTCCATAAGATAAGAAAAGACTTAGAAGATAAAACACAAACAGAAAGGGCAAGATAAATGATTAATGATTGATTCAATAAACAGTCATTTCTACATGTCAGTGCCAGGACCATGCTTTTAATGTGCAGGCCTAGACAAGGACCAGCAATGACTTCCAGTCATTGCTGGATATGTGGATATGGAAAATTCTCCCTCTTACCTAGAGCAGATGAGAAGATAGCAATGAATAAAAGATGTAAAAGTATATTCCTGGAACTCAGGGTCAAAGAAGACCTTTTACGGGAACATTGAGAAAAGCTACCAATAAATAACACACAGTCAGCAACGTAAACTAATTTAATTTAGTAGTATATCTCATAACAACCAAAAAAGTTTATGAAAAAATATTACAAAGTCATTTAAAAACAAGTAACAAACAAAGAATAGTCTATCTGATGCGACGTCTTTTATATATATAAGGATAATAATCTGTATTTAAAGACAAAGAGAGATTTCATTTATAAGAAACGTGTTGGAAAAACTTTATAGAATCCTAGAATCATTAGGGATCATTAGGGATCAGNCCTTGCCCTATCACTAGATGACACAGAGAAGCGCTCCATCTTCCTGACACCTACCCCTCACATATTTATAGATGTGAATGAGGTCACCCCTCAACCTCCTCTTCTCCAAAGGGACTTCTCAAGAAGTCTCTTCTCCCAAGAGTCTCTTCTCAAAAGATTCTCCCTCAGCCTTTCCTCGTAATGGAGGCATTCTACTTCCTTCATCGTCTTTTTTGTTCTACAGTGGACACCCTCCAGCAGCTCTGTGTCCTTCTTAAACTGAGGGACCCAGAACTGGACACAATACTCCAGATGCAGTCTCACTAGTGCAGAGTAGAGGGGGAGAAGAACCTCTCTTGATCTGCTAAAATCAAAGACACATTTCCAAACTCACCAACAAGAAGTATTTTTCTACAAGATCTGCTTGTGAGATGTTTCACAGGTACAAAGCGATGCACAATAGAAATTCACTAGATGTCCCTTTCCATTTGAGGCCTTTAAGGAGAGTCATAATACTCTAAAAGCTCTCACTACTGCACAACATCTACACCAATACGACTTAAATAAACCTTTCAAGAAGACTCTGTATATGGTTTTTAATGCCAGTGGTAGTCATGCTAGGTCTTCAGGATGAACTTACATTGACTGTTGCATTTTTTCTCTTTAGATGGACCTAATGCAGTATTTATTGGCATGAAAAGCATATTTACTAAGTGGGCATCGAGGCTCTCAATCCTGATGGTGTAGTTGCTCTGCTAGAAAGAAGGAAGGTCAGAGGAATGGCTCCTCCAGTGAGGACAGGCTTGATCCTATTTCAGTCTGATCAGGAGAATTCATGGTACTACAAAGTGCCACCATTTGTCATCTAAGAGATGTTTTGCAAAACAAAGATAATGCTACTGCCAATGAGCAAAAATTGAAGCACACATGTTGGTGTTCTGATCCTCTGTGAAATAAATCCCAAAGAAATAAAATATGGTTTGCCTGCTCTCTTAATCCAGCACCTCTAAATACAACAAGCTTTTTGTTAATTGTAGAGGCAACAAGGTGGTGGGATTAAATTTTGCAAGGCTACCAAAGTGCCAACCAATAAATGAAGTGTGAATATTGCTGCTTGTCTGCAAGAGGTGAAATGTTTGCCGTCAGGAGGAGATATGCTCAGTCAGCAAACTAGATGGGCAGACAGATTTTTTTAAGTTTTTTAAATTCTTCTAAGTAAAGAAATGGAGACCGTTCCATTTTCAATAACTTTCAGAATATGCTTATTACAAGTACATGAAGTATATGCCCTGCAAAACGGATTAGCTGCTGAGCTCTCACAGGCATGGGAGTATCTCTGAATGCCATAGTCAGCACGAAGCAGCACTACCATTTAATATCAGGCATGACTGGGTAGCAGCAAAAATTGCAAGAAATAAACCCCTTGTCATAAAAATGACCAAAGATCAGTCTCCGATACTAGAAATTGACTTAGAAGATAATGGTTTTACAGTGGGCAAAACATACTGTGATGCTGATTCTCAGTTATATGGCATATGCAGATAGCCAATAGTTCAAAGACTCGAAGATACATTGCATGATGAGAAAAAGCACCTCTCTGTGCTTTTCATTTGAAAAAGATGCGAGAAAAATGTGCTGAGGCACACCTTTGAGTATTTTGGACACTGATATATGAGCTCATTTTGGTATTAATCTAGACAGGTTAGATTCGTGGGCTGATACCAATAGAGAAAGATTTAACAAGACCAAGTGTTGAGTCCTACACTTGTCTGACAACATCTACAGGCTTAGGGAAGACTAGCCAGACAGCTTCCCAACAGAAAAGGACCTGAGTGTGTTGGTTAAAGCTGACTGAAGCAGTGTGCCCAGCAGGACGAAAGAAGTGATTGTCCCGTTCTACCTAGTGCTGTAGAGGCTGCACCTCAAATACTGTGTAGTCCTCGGCCCCTCACTATAAGAAGGACACTGAAATGCAGCAATAATATCCAGAGAAGAGCAACAAAGCTCAGAACCAATCTCATGACAAACAGCTGAAGAAATGGGTTTAGTCTTGAGCAACAGAGTCTCAGGGGAGACCTCCTCACCCCCTACAACTACTTGAAAGGAGATGGGGTCAGTAAAATGAGGAAAATTATCTCAAATTTTGCCACTGGTGGTTTAGACTGTACATTAGGAAAAAATCTTCACTGAAAAGGTTATCAAGCTCTGGAACAGGGTGCTGAGCCAAGTGGTGGAGTCACCATCCCCAGAGGTATTTAAAAGATGTGTAAATGTGGTTTAGGGATGACCTGGCAGTGCTGGGTTAACGGCTAGATTTGATGATCTTAAATGTCTTTTCCAACCTAAATGATTGTATGATCCTGTAATGACAAAATTATTGGTCCCTGGTGACAGAAGTTTCATTGAAGGGATGTGCTTTGTAGTCTTATAAAGGTATATGGGATGGACTGTGGGTCTTTAAAATTATACCAGTGAAGGATGAAAAAAATAGAATTGTCTGTTAACAACCCCAAAAAAATCTATTCATGATTCCTTCAAGGTCATTGAAGGTTATTAACAGTTCAGCCAAACATCTGTCAGAGACAGCTTAGCTGGTTTTGTTCTGTGATCTGTAATAAATGGTCTAGTCATAGTGCGTTTCTACGGGTTTAGACATATAGCAGTTAAATCTCTAAACCTAAGAACCAACAGTGTTTGTCACAAATAAGGAAGAACTCTCAGAAGCACTAGCTGCGGTGCAGTAAGTATTTGAAAAAATCAAAAGCATATAATGTTCTGTATTACTTTTTCTTAGACTTTGCTTTCTAGGCTATAGGTTCTACTCTGTGACCTACAACTGAGATGATGTTGAGCTAGAAAGAGCAACCTATACAGAAATATAGAAGAATAGCAGTGAATTAATGACAAGTAAGAATAAAACCCATAACCAAGTATTCTGAAATGTGATGCTCTAATTTTTTTTCAAGGGGTCTATGACAGATTTATATTCCCTCTATATTTACATGCTTCCAGAAATGTACATTAAACATTTTCATTTTTAGTGCAAGATGTATGAAATCCATATAATGTCATTTCAGAGATAATCAGTTTCAGAAGTATGATTCGTTTTGTTTAAGCCTGCTGCATGAGTATTTCATTAGATATCACTTAGACCTTGTCATGAGAATAACAGGTTTCCCCTTAAACTGACTTCATGATTTCACAGAAATGTGTCCTGGGTTGTTTGGTTTTTGTGCAGACTCTTTTCCAAACCAGCCTTTCTGTAGAAACACTTCCAAACTAATGACCTGTTATATTTTTACCTGTCTATTCTAGTTTTCCTGGATCCTTTCAGATATGCTTTGATAATTTCAGAGAATAAAGCTTGTTATAAAGTCATTTGATAATGTGAACAAGTTCTTCCAATAAACCCCCACACTCAATTTTTTAACCAGTTACACATAAAAATCTCAGCAAGGTGAACTGCAGTAAGAAAGGGATAAGTCAGGAGGTGGAGACAGCATGGAGACATAGGTGAGCCACAGTATGGACGACATGGCATGTAGGGTGTTCAAGTCACTCTATTCAAGTCCTGCTTTCACACATCAGATTGGGCAGGAATCTCGTGGCTGGTGGTTACATGCGGTGAAGAGGTAGAGGCAAAATATAGGCTACACCTGCACCAGTATTAACTTCAAAAACTGCACATGCTGGTTGTTCGAATTGCTGTAAAACATCCCAGAGCTTTCACTGAGCCTCTGATGCAGACAATTTTTAAATATACGCCTAAAATTAAGAGTAGAGAGGAACACTAGCTACAATGGCCAAGGTTTAGAAAAGGAAGTAAGGCTTATGGGGAGTGATCTTCACTATACTAGCTGGTAATTGGACAGAGGAATGGATTTTGTGTGTTAAATTTCTTTCCCTAATTATATCACTAGGTTTATCAAAAGACATTATTCCCCAGGTCTGTGTTGCTCATTTAAATTATGACTTGAAGATGTCAGCAACAGAGGTATTTACAGATTTACATTTCAAATGCATCTATTCACTTTACTGAACTGTCACCTTTATTATATCAGACTGTAAAACAGAAATTCCACAGCAGCCCTCTGATGTGGACATCATCTCTCTCTTTTCATACTAATTTGAGAATACATTTGTTATTATCTGCATTCCATGGCATAACTTCCTTGCCGTGGTTGCTACTGGAACAGGTTTCTGAAGTCAATTGGCAAATTACCATTCAAATGCAATCTTCTTTTTCATGGCCCAACTTGTCCTAAAGACAGAAGACAGCTTGTGAATCGGGATTGTGTTTGCTTTACAGTGATGGAGCTCGACTCAGACAAATTCCCTTGAAGCAGGTTTGAGTTGAGCTAATGTTACTGATTCCTTATACTCAGAAGTGCCAAGGGGAAAGTAATTTAAAAGTTGTACATTTAAAAGTAGCATGCACCATTAAGCCGAGTCTGCTGTTGTGGAGAAGCATGAATTGACTGATTTATAAAACACACTGTGCTTAGTGCAGCAGTGCGGACCTGCATGTGGCTCGTGAGTCTAATAGAGAGGGGGAGGAGACCTATTTGTTTTCTTCTGTCAAACCTTTCTGCTGTCTGTGAAAGGAAACTGATTTTGGGATAATCAAAAAACAGGCACAGAGACTAAACAATAGTTGCTGGATCTTAAAAGAACCCCATGTATAATTTATTCCCTTCCTTTTTTCAAAAGGATAGTTAGGCATTGGAGTGTCCGCGTCATTAAAGTGGTGTATCCAGAATAATATGGAAGAAAATTAGATCATGTTCAATAGGTAGTCGTACTGAGAAAAGACACTCTTTCTTCCCTTGATCCCAAACATGCTGTCTGGTGGTTCTGTTTATTATTTCATCATTGCCTTGTCTGTGTAAGAAATTCATCGTAACTATGCTATCTTTAGTGTTTTGTCATTAATGTACAGAATGAGAGATACTTTACGTTCACACTGGTGACTTTGAGATTACTTTCCAGCATCTGTTTTATTTGATACCAGTACAGGTTATCTGCACCCCTTGATCAGTTCTCCATGTGGATTCCTTTCACTGCTTTTCAGGGCAGTTGATCAAATGTAAGGACTGTGCACAAATGAGCCTCTTTTTCCTTGGCTATTCTGGCAGTTACTGAGGCAGTCAAAGCCTAAACTAGGTTAAAATTGCCACATGATATGGGTAATGAAAGGCAGCAATCTTTTCTACTTACTCTGTTGAGTGAAGCAACTGATTTTATATCATACTGCTTGCACTGAATGTAAATATATTTAAACCATAATATCTACCACTATACTGTATGGAGAAATGGAACTTGAGAACCGAAAAGGCAAGGAAAACACCAGAGGACTATAATGAGGAAAGCAGTTTGCACTGTAAGTGTTGCACTGTCTTAGCAAAGGATAATTAAACTGAAATGATAAGTCCTTGACATAATAAAAAGAACATTGAGTATTCTATGGAATAAGGAGGTGTTTTTGGCATCAGGCTCCAGCTGCTTCAGTGAGGGTAACAGAGCATTGAACAGGCTGCGAGGGGAGTTGTGGAGTCTCCTTCTCTGGAGACATTCAAGACCAGCCCAGATGAGTTCCTGTGCCACATGGTCTAGGTGATCCTGCTGTGGCAGGGGGATTGGACTAGATGATCTTTCAAGGTCCCTTATGATCCCTAAATAATAAAATAACTACCAGTTCAGGACTGCCCAACAACATTGTGCTAGAATGATGTTGGAAATTCACTATTGTTGGTCATAATAATAATATTATTACTTTTACAAAATTTTCTAGGCAATATATCAGGGATAACATCGGGAAGCATGAGTTGTATGATGGAATTGACTGCCTAAACTTTCATGTTAATGTTCAGTCATGCTTTTACACAGAGAAGCTTTTTTTGTCAGTGTTTTTAGGGAAATTGGAATTGGCTTATAGGAACAAATGGAAAAGAAATACTGGGGGCTACAGATATTGAGCACAAGTTTTTCATTCCCCCCCTCCTCCCCATCTTTGATTTCTTAATTTTTCCTTTTCACAGTAGCTGACCAAACAGTGTGATGTCCAGCAGAAAAAGGCCAAGAATTACTTGGAATTAGTAATTTTTTTCTTTCCTTAAAATAATTAATCTTGAGAGGGATGCAGCAAATCATATGCCAAATGACTCTGGAGGTTAGGTGAAAACGGGACAGGCATTGAAAAGAAGAAAAACAAGTGGAAAAATGAGACTTCTGTAAATAGCATGAAATTTTAAACAGGAGCTAGCGCTTTCCCTTGGCTTTAAAAACATAACATCAAATGGACGGCAACTTTCAACTTTGTTCCAGAAATGAACTGGATACCCTCTTCATTTTGGCCAGCTGATCCAAGTGTAAGCCAAGCATTTTAGAAGACTAAATACATAAAAGACTATTTCATTCACCACTGAAATCTACACCGAGGTTTAGATGACTTCCTTGTATGGAAAAATGATTGCAAAAAGATACTGGGAAGTACAGTTTGACACTGATGCCATGCTGCTCACACACACTACACACAAGAAAGGGCCCTTTATGTTTCCTTAGCAGAAACCAGTTGCAGTTAATGTTTGAGCTGATTAAGCTATTGTTTTAAAAATGCACTTTTGCCTTTCAAAATTGTTTCATTAAGGCCAAAGTGAAATAATACCACACGTCTGTAATTCAAATTTGTTGCCACTGAGGTAATAAAAAGCAAGTGCTTTGCTCTTTTTTCCCCCCCCTTTTTTTTTGGTGTGTTAAGCAGATTTACTCTTTAACAGAGAAGCTTCAGTGGCTGATTATGACATCAAAGTGTGACAGACAGTGATTATGTACTGCAGGGGGAAAAGATGGATAAAAAACAGACATTTAATTCCCTTAGCTTAAAGAGACATTATCCCTTGCTAGTAGGAGAAATAATATTCCATCTCTTTTTCATTTAGACAAAATCAGGTACCAATTTAACAAACTTGCCTTATCTGAATGATTCTATTTTTAAATCTTATTTGTAATCTCATTTTATTTCTTTAAGTACATATTCAAAAATTATTCACATATTTTACATATGGGCAACATTACCAAAGAGTTCATCTATAACTGTGCCTAGGCATGACCTTTTTGTTTTGTGTGTGTCCCCTGTAAGCCACAGATCTGTGGAAACAATTTTAAATGGAAGATGCTAGATATGGAGGCTTAAGAATTTAAATTGAATTGCATAGTGATAGAAGAATTTTAGACTTCTCTGGAATTGGGATAAAGAAAAAAGAGGAAATACAGAATGCTATGCAAGGGTGACAGGACTTGATGAGGCTACAGCTGAAGTCCCTGAAAAGTTTTAAAGATCAGATCTTTGTCGGAAACGTAAAGTAATGCTTCATCACTCAGATGTTTTACATACATTAAGGGTCTGTTTTGAGTTGAAGTGGCATGAAGCATGCACAACAAATAATTACTATTAACCCTTAAAAGGAGGCCCAGAGTGACAATACCACAGACTACATTCCAAACAATTTTTGGCTTTAGCTCAGAAGATTTTATCCCATTATATGTGGGAGAGGATAAAGTTAGGGTCTGTGAGGGGGGTTGTGAAATTAGTCATCAAAGGGAAAAAAAAGACATGAGAAGAATGCTCTTGATCTAGAGCCAGTAGATATCATGTAAGTTCCAGATTTAAAACTCTTGCTCTTTAATAAAGATGGGGTTTTTTTAGGTTTTCTCAGACCAAACAAAAGGGATAGTTATGAAAACAGAACAAAACCAGTAGATTATTAACTTTTGAATGTTTCTATTCCTGTGTAATTCTGCACCATAAAAAATACTATCATTGTTTTTACACAACAACTGTAATGTTTTTACATAACAAATTAAATGACTGATGAAGTCTTTTTCTTTGGAGCCCGCTCCTGAATGCATTTTTATGCAAGAGGTTTCATAAATACTTTCTTCATGGGGAGAGGAAGAAAACGTGAAGTGTGACAGCTATTGTAAAGGGCCAGCTATCTTTCCTGTGCTTAGATTCATGTTGTTAAAAAGCAAAACCTGAGAGGAAACTCTCCTGATGAGGAGAAGATATGGGAAAACTCTCCCTCCTAAAAAATCAATGGCAAACAGCTATAGATTGCAATGGAGTCCAGATTTCCCCTATGTCTTTGCCAGGTAACAGTGATCTGTCCAGTTCAAGTAGTAGACATTGAATCATTCTTCAGGATGGGTTCTGATTGTAGTTTAAAACTCCTTGCTGCTTAAACCCTTCTCCTCAGTTTCCAGAAAAATTTTGCTTAAGTTTTTAACCTATCAATCTGCAAAGAGTGTCTGTTCCTATGGATCTTAGATATTTGTTGTTTGCCTTCTCCCCTGCCTTTTCTTATCTCTTCTTCTGGCTGAAATGTTGAGGTCTTGTCCTGCAGTGAAATAAATAAGAAGACAAGGAAAACAATTCCAAATGAACAGTTTCCAGTCTGTAATGCTTTATTTCACAACTCAGGGTACCCTAAAATAAGACCACACAGCTGGAAATGCTGTGACCGCTGCACATTGAATTTTTCTAGCAATTCTGGTTTACAAGCACATTTAAGAAACATTTTTAACACATCTTATACACAGTCAAATGGCTCAATTTTCAGCCTAAAAGGTATAAACTGCAAAAGCACTGTCTGCTTTAAAACCTTGGGATACCTTGAGAAAAAAAATAAAAGAAAATACAATCTCACAGAACAGAGGGTCTCCAAAGTATTGACTTAGAAAGACACCCTAAAGCCCTGCAGTGTCTGTGATCTTCACCGGAATGATTGCGAGTATTTCCTATACAACTCACAGTACCCTGTGGGAATCTGAAAGGAGAATTTGATCCCCTATATATAGATGCCTGGAAGGCATTTATAGAGAAGTGTCATAACATGTATATGATCTCTTTCCAAATGCACTTTTGCAATCATTATGTATTTAGGAGAGATTTTTTTAGCTAATGATTTTAGACATGTAAACATGTCAGTATCTTTTTCTAAGAGATCATGACAGGAATAATAAATCAAAATGCATTAAGGCAATAAGAAAGAAGATGCTGTGTGTTATCGCAATGAACACTGAAGAACATGCATGCAACAGGAAGACACCTAAGAAAGATCAGAGCATTTCTTTCTGACTCATTTTAATGTAGCTCTTAATATTAAAATCTGGGGTTTTCAGGGCAAAGGAAGGAAGCACTGTTGCTTGTATAATGTATTAAACCTGTCACATTCTTCATCTTGATTTTCTGTTCCTTTTAGTATTTTATAGTCCAGCTTCTAAAATAGTAAGGATTTTGGTAGATGTCATGGAATTCCTGTTTTGAGAACACAAACCAAGAAATTATTTTGAATGCTCCCACTTGATCCATCTTTGTGCTGGCTCACAATGCCTGTAAAAATCCACCTGCTGGAAGTCGGGTGGTTTATGCAAAGGGATGTCATGGTAATTTGGAAACTGCTGAATACAGAGGGAAGCCTTTTCCTGCCTCCAAACCTGCCACACCAGTTTTTCTACCTCATTACATGCCAAAACTTTTGATTGATGTGCTCCCTTCAGTCACGGGTAATTTTAACTCCTATATTAAGTAGCTGCTGCTTCCACTCCATTATATTTCCTCGTATGGGGCAAATCAGAGCTCAAGCTTGGTCTGTGTTAGTCTGACCTAAAAGCCAGAGTAAGCTTTTGTTTAGATCTGTGTAGGCGGCAAGCCAATATTTCAAAACAGCTTAGACAATCCCGATGCCTTTTATTAATTGTCAAGATCCCTTGAAATGGAGCTTTTGAGGACAGGGTTTTGGGAGCCCCAAAGAGGTAAGAAAGTTGCAAAAGGCTTTCTAGGTATGAATATAAACTCTTTATTGGCATTTCAGAAGAATATTCTGAGCAGCACAGAATCATCTGTGACTGCCTTGCTTTGCTGCCAGTGGAACAGAACCGTATTTTGCAGTCTCAGTTACTGCGCTGGATGGGTTTGTGATAAAAGGAAAAACAGAAACACTGGGCATCTTCTCTCACAAAATAGCCCTCGCTTATAGTCCTAAAGAAACCAGGCTGCGTTTAAAGATTGAGTACCTAAAATGGGATTCACCTGTCCTATGGCTCTTTACAAGGCACCTCAACTAAACCTGAGGTTTAAATGTTCTGTTTTGCAAATATCAGGACTTCAAAGTCATCTCATCATAAAAATTGCTTATAAAATAGGTGAGATTTTACTGGCTATCAAGAGCAAGAACTGATCCATGTAATATTTCTCAAAGGGTTAGGACTATATATCACCCAGCCATCTAAAGATGTGAGAACAATGCAGATTATAAAATCTTTAGATTTTCTTCTCCTTCACTTAATCCTGTTTCAGACACCATTGCCAGAATGAATGCTGTCAGAGAGGTGGCTTTGTTTTTTGTGGCGGGACAGCTCAGGGGAAATGGTACTTCTCAATGGTTTGTGGATCTCCAATGTGCATTATATATGTGATTTAAAGATATGTTTAAAGCCATTTGACAGAATAGGGGACACTCAACCTGCCACAAATGCTTCACTGGTTAAATTCAAATGCACAGTTCAAATACAGTTGTGTAGATCTTGTGATGTGCTGACAAAGCACATTTATTCTGCTTGGTTGATTATAAAAATTTTCAATGTGTCCAGTCCTACCTGGCTCCATGTTATGGTTTTTGTAGAGCACATTGCTATGTAGACACCTCGCACCTTCAAAATCATCTGTTTACAGATTATTTAGGCCCTATGCAGAGCCATAATATTAAAACTACAGTATAGTAAAATGAATTCATTTAGCTCAACAGACACAAGCATCAGACATGTTGGTATGTCTGTCATTTGAGCTAATTCTTTCATCATCAGAAATGAGCAGGATCTTACTCTGATTGCATCTCATCCTAAAATAATTATAAATATCAGAAGGAACTTCTTCCCAGGGAGGGTAACAGAGCATTGGAACAGGCTGCCCAGGGGGGTTGAGGAGTCTCTTTCTCTGGAGACGTTCAAGACTAGCATAGATGTGTTCCTGTGTGACCTGGTCTAGGTGAGCCTGCTGTGGCGGGGGGATTGGACTAGATGATCTTTCAAGATCCCTTCCAATCCGCAAGCATTTTATGATTCTATAACAAACTACTGTAGACTAAGGTAATTCCTTCCACCAAAGTGTACAGCTTGCAGTGTATCTCCATGCCGACAATACCAAGATGAATCCTTGCCAAAGGTCCTTGAAAACCTATTTTGAAATCTAACCAAGGAACTACTTACAGAGTATGGCTTTGTTTTAGAAAATTTGTGGATCATTTTGAAATGAACTTCATTACTTGCTACTCCTGTTAATTTGAAAGTTCTTCCTGAATCTCCTTGCATCAATTCCCAAGTCACTTCATGGGAGAGAAAACTGAAAGCTGTCAAGAATCTACATGTTCCAGTTAATAAAGTATCCACTGCCTTCACCCCTTTATAAAGAAACAGGAAATAAACTAAGTCCTGCAGTGTGACAGTAGAATAAGAGATGATGACAAAGCAGAGAAGCAAATGAAGGATCCCTTCTGTATTAAAATGAGAAAAATTAGAACCTTTATCAGCAGAGGGTTAGGAGAAGTTATACATTATACCGAATAAAAATGAATTGTGTTACACAAAACGAAATGAATTTTCATCTAAAAATAGCATCACAGAATCACAGAAAGTTAGGGGTTGGAAGGGACATCAAAAGATCATCTAGTTCAATGCCCCTGCAAAAAACATCAGTGGTGGCTAACCTATTCCAGTTGCTGTAATGAGCTTCCCAGAATCTCTTGCTTTATGAAAACACACATGCTGCTTTTTCCAAGGATCCAGATGCACTTGTCAATGTTTCAGGTGTACAAAAATCAGTGGTAGGAATACTGACACAAGAATTGTTTATATCATTGCCAATATTTAAATGCCATTGCCACTTTTAACTACTGTGGTGCAGACATTCAGTATGTTACCTTGTCCAAAATAGGGCTGTCCTATGCAAGGATGTTGTAAGGAACTAATAATATTCAAACTTAATTAGAAAACTCGTTCTCTAACAGTGTCTAAATTTAAGTAAATGTAGTCCACTTCATGAAGGAAAAAATCCAAATATACCATTTTTTTACAAAGAATAATTACATAAATATATGTAAGTTAATTAAGAGGTACTTAAGCAAGGCTAAGCCAGATGCCAATGAGATTAAATTAGACACATTTGAGGCTCTATATATGGCACAAATAGAAGACATACACCCTACAAAAAGAGGTGCTGTAAGCCAGCCTGCTAAAAGCTCAGAATACAGAATGGTATTTGAATAATAAATCAGAGAAAAATAGAGATCAAAGAGTACTCAGGCTGTCATTTAACACATTCTCTGGCCAAGTCAAATGCCCAAATAATGTCCAATGTATAGACCTCTATGCTATTTTGAAAAACCTCCAGTGCTGTAGATAACCTTTTCATCTAATCTCACTCTCTGTCTCTTTCAGTCTTCTTAGTCATGGAATCACAGGATCATTTTGGTTGGAAGACATCTGTAAGACTGAGTCCAGCCTTTAACCCAGCACTAACTGGTCACCATTTAAACCATGTTCCTGAGCACTGTGTCTACACACCTCCAGGATTCCTCCAGGGATGGTGAGTCATACAGTCATTCTTTCTGATTTGCACCTATTTCCTTTTACATTCCTTGTCCATGGTAGGTATCTCTCCCAAAGCAAAACATTCAACTAGAAAGACCTCCTCCAGAAATAGCAAGTAGATTCTAAACAAGGAGAATAGAAATCTCTGGAAATACCAGCCTTGGAAAATTACATGGAGGCCACAGAAATATGAAAAAGTGACTTACCAAGAGTATACAAGCTAATAACTTGAAATAGATTGAAATACATCAGAATCAAGAGCCTCCTAAGAGCTAAAAATGATCAAGGAATGACAGAAGCATGAAAAGAGAACACTGCAGTCAGATTAACTTAGTTATTGTACTTTTTTTCACTACTA
The DNA here is from genome assembly GCA_013397515.1 of Upupa epops. NCBI lineage: Eukaryota > Metazoa > Chordata > Aves > Bucerotiformes > Upupidae > Upupa > Upupa epops. The sequence continues at coordinate 66,255 of VZRI01011242.1, read as the reverse complement.
AGCAAGTCAGACAAATACCCACAAGGGCTACTTAATTTTTATTAAGGGGGGTGGGAGAGTGGGGTGTGTGAGTTAGAAAACTGCTTTAAAATTGTTTTGTTACACAAATCAACACAAAACTGTTATTTATAATTATTCTAAATAAGCTCATCTGTGTAGCTCCTGGATCATTGTTATTTGTCTCAATATTGGATGAGTATCAATAATAAATCTCATGGAGCCTTTAAACCTCCTGGATTATCTTGGGAACTGGCAACCTATTTTTTGTATGAAAACGTGGCAATACAGAACAAAGTTAACATATGGATAGACAAAACGGGCACAGCAGAACATTAGCCAAGCTTCTGTGGAGATGTTATTTACTGGAGTACTTGTCTTAGCTTCTTAATAATTGTATAGAAAAATGTAACTCAGCCTGTAAAATTCATGCAATCATTCACCAAAGACTCTTAAAACTGTGTAGCAGGTCATTCGTCCCATTAAGCGACATGACAGAGAATGGCAGATATTATACAATCACTTTGGGCAGTCAAATTTCAGGAGATAGAATTTACAGAGAGAGCACAAATTCTCCTCAAAGAAAAAAGATAGCTAAGAAATGATGAAAGGAATAGGTTTTGTCTTGTCCTGTATTGAGGAAGTATGGAATTCCCCATCTGGAGGACCCATAGAGATCAGAAACTGTAATGCATCAAAAAATGTAGCAGGCTTGGATGTGGATGCCTACCTATTCACTACCAGCAGACTGTACTCGCCTCAGTGTTTCAGTGTATTTCAAGAATATCCGTTAGACATCTATAGCATTTAAATAAATGCTCAAGGAACACCTTCTTTTCTTTCTTTTTTTGCAGGTCTATATGAAATATCAAGATAACAAAGGATGGGAATTGCTTATTAATCAAGTTTTCCCTACTGTGACATGAAAAAAATAAATAAAACATCTTGAGTGCGTGGAGTACCCCTCCAGACCGTGATTTTCCTTAGTTGTGTGGACATAAGCCATTTATTTCTACCTGGCATGATTTTTGCATTCATCCAAGTGAATGTTTCTTGATAGACTATAATAATTTCATTCCCAAAAGCGGAAAAGGGAAGTGTGAAAGTGACACTCTTATTTTAGAATTCTAGAGCATAGGATTCGAAACATCATTTCATTAAAACTAAGCTAAAATTGTTTGACTATTTATGTATGTAAGTTATAAAATTATAATATGATGTTCAGAATCAAACTACCAGGAAAATTCACCCAGGCAAATTCTCAAAGGAAATTTAAAGGGCTCTAGCACTGACTCTTTACTCCAGAAAAGTCACAGTGTAGAAAGAAACAACTTTCATGTAAGAATCTAAGTTTGACGGCAATGTTAATTTAAATTTGATTTAGAGATGTTGGATCAATTCTTAGAATACCATTACTGGTTAAGACATTAATAAAAGATGTTATTTTGAAGGAGGTTTTTGAGTGTGGTGTTTTCTTCAGTGCTTTAAACTTCCAAATCATGGGAATTCAAATGGGGTCTTTTGTTTCCTTCTTTACTCGCAAAGAGACAAAAACAAGAGCTTTTACATGCTCCATTTTGTTGTCTGGTGAAATCATCCTGTGAATCTCTTGTAAAGCCTCTTCTTTTTTCTGAGAGATTCAAAGATTGAGGTAAATGTACAGTATCAGTAGAGGAATAAAGAAGGTGATACAGTTGTGTAGCTACTCCACATGAGTTCAGCACTGTTAACTTCAGGAACACTCTGGGAGTTTTGACAGCCTTGAATATGGCTTTAACTGTTATTAACTCCTAAGTGAGCCTTCATACTTTATGTGGGTGACACCACAAGGTGTCTGCCTTGGGAAAATAGTATATATTTGGGTTAACAATGGTTTAATGCAATATCCAGAAACATCTATACTAGAAAACCTTTACCACTGTAGGCACACCAATAGAGTAAACCAGCAAAGGGCTCCTAACGGTGCCACTATCAACCTGGATTTTTGTATCAGTGTAATAAATTTGCTGTCTTGAAGCAATAAAGCTAAAGGACATTTTTGCTGGTAGAACAGAATCTCTAGTCTGATTGATGTCAGCTCAGATGCATGATTTTAAGTTCACTTTACATATCTTGGCTATTTGAACTGTAACAAAGTCTTTTAGATAGACACAGTCTAAGTCAAGTGAGAACAGGCCTAAATTAAAATTCAATAAACCAGTGTGAAATTGAAATGAATGCATTTAAGGAAATTGCACTGGATTAAAAAGTGGTTTAAACCTGCTGCAAATTTGGTGCAAATTTCTTGTTTGTAGATACAATCTTTGTGCAGTCTGAATGTCAGCCATCTCTTTACTAATTCTCCCAGTTACACCTTCAAAAGTATTTTATCAAGCTCAGATATCAGCTTTCCTTCCAGTATAGCCTTCACATATAAGCAAATGTGTGTCAAGCAATTTAGGAATATGCCTGAAAGAAATATGATTTTCCCTCCTGAATCAATCAATCCTCTCTTCTTCCTATTCTACCTATACAGTTCTTATAAATTATACCTTCACAATTCTACTGGGAGGTTAAGTAAGTGAAACGTTAATGCAGTTCTTGTATGAGAGAAAATGCATGTAGGTTCCCAGTGCTCTATAATCATAACGCTTTGAGATCAGATTCATATCCTTGAAATGCTGGCTGCCTGTGATATTACAATCTCTATTTCTTCTAAGATATTAAAAAAAGACCAACAAACAAACCAAAACTCAAAAGAGAAAAAAAACAGGTAGAATCAGTGTCATTATGTGAGAACCAATGTAATTAATTTACTGCAGCTGGAATCTTGTGAAGGATTTACAAACAAAGGGGTGGGATTGCAATTAACATGTTCCTTTGTCCCTGAGAAAGCCTCCCCTTTGATCTTTCCAGATGACAGGAGATGTGTCTTAGAAATTAGAATGTAATGCAGGCATCAGAGTGATTGATGGAGGGGTATCAGGGCTGAGTGAGAGGAAACTCTTCAGGCAAGCAGGCATGTGCCACTGTATTTATTGCACTGCCCCTCCTCCTAGTTCTTTCCTGAAAGGAACCTTTTCACCTAGGCTCATCTTGTCATTAGCAATGGCACTACAGATGGGTGTTTTTCTTTCTTAGCTATGATCTCTGGAAGCTGTGTGCTGTGTCAGGTGCTCCTTTTCTTCTGACCTACTTTGGATTGCAGCTTTGCCTTTAATAAGAACACAGAGTTCTTTTCACAGGTTGATAGTCACTAAGGCTTATACAGCCTGGGAGAAAAATCAAATAGAGAAAGAAAGTATTTACTACTTGGATTCCTACCTCTAATCTGAAACAAAGCAGAGTAGAAATAGTTTTTTAGGTGTAGAAATAAAATATTCATGTATTGGAAGAGATATAGCTGGGTTTTGCACAGGCTAGTTTTCTCTATTTCTTGTACATGAGTATTAGGAACTAGCTAATAGGGTATTTAATAAAAAGTATGCTATTACCGAAGATTTTGTCAATTAAAAACATCAGAGCATACAAAACGACATGGCTCAAGTCCCTTTAAAGGAGCTGCAGATGCTTACATCAGCTGGACCTCAGGGTCATTGGTTAGTCTTTGAAAACTGCCTCAAAATAATTTGCTAATAATTGAAATTATGTTTAAAAAGTAATAAAGGTAATGAGTTTCATGGCAATGGTTGCTGCCTTGTGATGGCTTGGCTGACAGTCATTTGCTTTCCAAAGTGTAGTCAGATTAATGACATTGTACTGCAATGACCTCCTGTTTGAAGGAAAAAGGAGACTGTTACTGAGGGTTGCATGTGCGATTCTTCAGTTACAGAGCCTGTGCATGAAGAGCTGTCATATGTGAAAAAGATGGTCCAATGGAATAAGATGTGGAATACAAGAATTCTGAAAGAAAGGTGAGATTCTGCTTTGCATACCAAACTGTTGATGATCTTATTTTTAGAGCTTTATATTACAAGGATGTTGCTATTTACAACTGTGTAGGCAAGTTTATTCATTCCTGTGACAGGTGAGCCAACAGCAAATACAAGCATATGACTGATTTTCATTATACACATAACTCACCCCTTATTCAACAAATCACGTTGTGCTTTCTAATATATTATGCTTTACAGAATATTACAAAAGCATGCTCTTTTCTTAATGAATTTAAGTGATTTGCCATTTGGGATATGAGTGCGACATTATTTTTGTTACTTTGAGGGAGGAAGGAAAACAAACCCTTCTGTTCCACGTAAAGGTGTCCAAGCAATTTATGTAAACACTTGTAAAGTTCCTACAAATCTAAAATAGCATTTCTTAAGTAACTGTGGCTGAACAGGAAATGTAGCAAGAAGCAGGAATCTATCAAGCGAGGCAGAGCTTTTAGCAGTGGCATGTGTCTGTGCCACAAAGGGAGAATTCTCAGGTAACTGAAGGGACTTTGTAGCATTAGTTCTTTCTGGGATTTAGCCTTCCCTAACTATTTTTTTATTAAACTTTATCAAACTTCAAGGAGGTATCTCTCCAGTGGCATATTACAAGAGCATACAGCAGCCTTTTGTAGACTAAATATAATTAGGGTTAGCTGATTGCTAAGAGAATTAGAGGAAAAGCATCAGGAAAAAAAAAAGAAAGGGGAAAAAGAATGCCCTTGTATCTTAAAAGCTGTGTTCAACGCTGCATGTGTGAGTATAGACTAAAGTTTTAATAAGTACTCACTAAGGATGGCAGATATGTACCATAACTGGTTAATTAAGCCATCACAGAAAGAATGCAGCAGTAAGCAGCTATTAGAGAGCCTCTCAACAGATTCACTTCTCCTTTTTTCTCAATTTATTCTCCTAGTCTTCTTATTACAGCTGAGAAAAAGCAAGACACACACTGTGTGAAAACTAGATCAGGACTGGCAACTGTCTCCAAGTGTAGCACCTCTCAGAATTTATTTTGTTAAAGGAAATAAAATATAGCTCCATTGGCAAGAAATTATCACTGCCCAGTTTCTGGCTTCTCTGTAGCATCTCAGAGTTTTACTCAGACTTTCTCACTTTCTGGCTATGTGAAATGGTTGACAGGCAAAAGCATTCCTCGTGGAAAACTGCTGTGGCTGATCCAAACATTTAATGTCACAGTATAACTACCCAGATCCCTCTCTCTGCATGCATGTGCTCTGTGCTCCTGGTGGGTTGTGCTGTGTTCATGGTGGGTTTATGAATGAGATTATTCATGCAAATTAGAGCAGTTTAACATTAATTTGATGCACAGTAGATTTAGACATCAGAAAAAGGCATTTTGAAGGAGAATGAAGGTACAGGGGAGGAACAGTAGAGTGGGCATAAGTTTGACAAGGAGTAAATTCAAAGTAGCTGGATAAGGAGGAATAAGGTTTGCCTGTCTGTGAGCATTTTGAGGGTCTGTGCTCCTAAGTTAAGTGTCACTCAATGTTTATTTTTTTAAGGTTGAATGAAGAAGTTGTAAAGCTACAGTCCATGAGAAAGACAGAACTTGTAATACACATTCCCTGGTCTTTCAGGCCCAGGCCATATACTCCTGCTATATTTCATCAGCTGAGATCTGAGCAGTCAGATTAGGTTTTTAGACCCAAGAGGGGTATCTCATAGGAGGAGAATTTTTAAAATGAAATAAGGTAGCACAGATGCTGTTTGTTCTTTGATTACAACAACCTGATTTCCTGAAGCCAAGAGAAATACAAAAAACTCCCCATGATAGTCCCTTTACTTGTGGCATCAAGCCCCTCTTATCCAGCATGTGTTTTTAAATGGAATCTTTACGCGGCCATGGTCCCAGTGCTTTCCTGGTGTGTGGGTCATTTTGTTTTATCGATTTCTTAAGCTTCGTGCTTTCAATGTCAAACACTAATTCCTCACTTCTTCTCTCTCTCCCTTTTCCTTTTCCTCCTTCCCCCTCTACCCTTTTTTCCCTTAAAATGTTCTGATCATGTCTATGTGGAGGGGCTATTTATTTTCTCCTAGTCGTCCAACACAGCAAGGTGTAGTATTGGAGCATGGTTCAATCCACATCTCTGTGCTTATCTCGTCTTCCAAGAATCATCTCTGGATACAGGGAATTGGTGCACTCCTTGGTCTTTTGACATGCAGATATGCTGGTAGAAGTGGCAAGAACAGATGTAGAGCAATATGCCTGTGTTTTCTAGAGTAGCTGACTTCTTAGTTAATAAAATACCCCTAATCTTGATCTGCTGATGTTCCAACCTTTGTCTCCAGTTCTTTTTTTACCAGGAACAAGTTCCACTCAGCATGGCCAGGTTCATTTCCATCAGGCGGTTTTGATACAGCTGCCCTAATTTGGTAGAGAAGAATGTTTAGCTTGATAGTGAAGCATCATAGAATCATAGAATAATTAGGGATCAGAAGGGACCATCATACTGGGATAAGTGCTGTCAGAGACAAAACCAGATAACATCTGCATCATTCTACTTAGCAATTAGGGGCAGCCACAGTGTTAAGGATTGTCCCGCCTGAGTCCTACACAAACTCTCCCTGAACAAAGCAGAGAAAGGAGGTTAGAGGCTGGAGGCTACAGAATTATTGCATTAGTTACAAGTAGAGACTTCCTTACACTTTTCTCTTGGGCGGAGGCCATACTTGTTTCAAAAACAGATTTCAAACTGATTTCTTCATGAAAAGGCAGCCAAAAAACCCATCAGTTACACAACCTTGAGTGCCATCTACTGGCACCTTCTCTATTACAAGCACATATCCACATCTGCATGTACGTGTACATGCTCAGACACTTACACACACTTACAGAGGCATGTATAGATACATGAACGTCTGTATCTGCAGATATAGAGACAAACGTGTCCCTGAGTCAAATATTGGTAATAACCCATTTGCAATGTTTATTCACCCGTTTAAGAGTGAATTGTTACTGTGCTTAGGAGTTGAAGCTAATTTAAATTAGAATTAATGAAGGCAGTTTCCCTATGAGACTGTGTCCCCTATTCCTAACCAATTCCAAGCTCCACCCATATGCACAGAACTTACAGTTTGGAGCTCCCAGTCTCCCCAGTGTCATCCTATTATCTCTGAATTCATCTAGTTATAATTGTTCTTTCCTCAAAGGGAACAATAACTTCTGTTCGTGACTGACTCCAGAGTTGAAAAAACTTTTAGAACACGCACCTCTCTGAGTTACCTCTCCTTCTCAGACCTTGCTGAAACTGGTCACTGAGGACGTAAAAGTTACCTGGTAGGCCAGTATGAATTATGGAGGCTGTAATCCCATCTCTTGCTTCATCCTAATTGCATTCATATTCCTGTAGAATCTTTTAATTAATTGGTTGCCCTAACAGTCATTAAACATGGATTGACAATTCAATAAATATTTCTTCTTGAAGAAGGTTTAAAGATTTGTTTGATTTGGGGCTTGGAGGTGACCACTCAGACACTGAGGAATATTCTGCTGTCATTGGCATTAACATAGAAATGAGTAGGTGAAAATGAGGACACGGTTTTGCTTAGAGTACTTCAGATGTCTTCCTTTGCCCTTGCAAATCGCATTCACAGAGGGTATGTGCGGAATAGGAGGTTCTGGCCTACAACTAATGTCTTTATGAAGCAAAGAAACATTAAGTTTCTGAAGTTTATGTCCAGGATTATTCTTTATCATACCTTTCTGTCCCAGAAAACATTGTTTGCCTTGTTTGTACCAGAAAAAACAAGTAAATGTGGGAAAAGGACATGCACTCCACAGCTCAGGTAGGGCTGCAGAGGCTACACATCTGGGCTCTGTCCAGATGATGAAGTGCTGCCACAGACATCTTCCAGAAGCAATTGTTAATTATGAACTCTCAAGTTAAGTAACAGCCATTTGAGCCTTTTCAGTGTGGTCTTGTCCTACTTCATGTGCTTCACCCTTTCAACAATAAAGGCCTGAGAAAAAAAACATTGCATGAAGCCAGTGCTCATTTTGTCTCTAAGAGTAAATGTTAGTGCTCAACCCAAGATGCAGATGGCTAGTAAATATCTGTGGTAATAACAATCAGAAAGAGATCTTGCAGTTCATAACCACTGGCTAAACTGAAAAGCAAAACCTTGGTATGGAATCACAACTCTGTTGCCATGTACCAAAACCTTGACTCAAAATATTTTCTTTCTTCTTTTTGTTTCCAATAAAAAATCGCTTGCCACATGAACAACATAATCATGGTCTGTAATTTTCAGAGGACTCAAGAAACAAATATTTAAAAATAAATCATGATCATTTTCAAAAATGTATTTACCTTCATGAATAAGAGTAGTCACAGCAAAGTTCTGTGTAAAAAAAACACTAAGAAAGGCTAGAGTTCACATCTAATTTTAGGCCAACAAAGAACATAAAAATATCACACACAATGGAGACAAGAAAAGTCATTCCCCCTTTCACATTTTCTGCTGGTTTTATTTCTTCATTAAACCTCAGTCTCTTTCAAATTTGTGAAACCTCTGCTTTAGAAGCTTTGAGTCGGTTGAGTATTTTTGGCTACTTGTAATATTGTTCTTAGGAGTTTCATTTTCCAACAGAATATGTCTTTCATGTTTCATCTTCTGAAATCTATTATATTCTGTATATTACCTTTCAATTTCAGATTAAAACAAATTAGAAGTATAAACTGAAACCATTATGTTGTTTCCTCTTACCATTTTTACTCCCTTCATTCCTTTCCTCTAGTTGTAGTGATCTTCATGCCCTACTGTAATAGCCACAACCTATTAGCAAGCAGTTAGGACACAGAGATAGATACCAGTAGTTCTCTGTGAAGCTGCAGTTGTGTCACATATGCATCCACTCTATGTATCCTCAAAATAGTATTAATAACACTAGAGGTCAATGGAAACACAATCGATCTGGATGAGTGTTGGATTAAGATCAAAGGAAGTGGAACTTCTAATCGGTCAGTCCTCACGGGGTGGATAAGGTTTTCACCCATTGCCAAATCATAGAAAAAAGCAATATCATGATTTAGTGTTTTATGCCATCCTGAGCTGAAAAGATGAGAGGTTAAATTGGAAGTAGCTTTCACAGCATAAAATGTAAAAAGTCCCAACAGCAAAAAAGCAGTTCCATGCATTATGATTTATATAATATGAAAGCTGTGAAGAATAATCACTAAACTGTCATTTATTTATCCCACAGTATATTTAAACAACTTGTCTTCAGAGTTAAGAGAGCAAAGATGATTTCCACTTGATGCAATGAGAGCTCTACCAACTTCTGTAGTTAAATGAGTTAAGGTTTTCATTATCATCCATTACAGCCTCTCATAGGTTTCTGAAACTTTCAGCTTTCAAACTGAAACTTTGCACTTTTGTTCTCTCTGAATACAATATTTACCTTCATTTTCGTTATCCTTATTATTGGTTATGACTTTTTGTGTGAAGATAGTTCATACAAGAAGCTGGGACAGTTTTAGGAAATAGGCAAGACAGGGAACAGAAAGAATCTGCTTTATTAATACATAAAATCTCTATTTTTAAAGATTATTTTCAACACATTCAATGCTTCAAATAATGACATTAACATTTTAATTTTTCCACTGAGTGGGATTTATTGCAATGTCCGCAGGAAAATAAAAAGGGGGTGAATAGCCAAAAAATATTAATTTATTATGATTTATTTATTTAATATATTATTATTTATTTCTCTATTAGCAAAATATTATCTGATCCTGTAATTAAGGACTGATATCATGACCACTTCACAGTAGTATGTTCCACAGAACAGACTGAATCTTTGGCAAAGCTCTTTAGGAAACAGTACTATACAAAAATAAAGGATCATCTGACAAGCAACAGAATCAATCCCAGGGAAAAAATTCAGTGTGTGTGTGACAATTTTAGCAATAAATGTCCAAGCTATAAGTAGAATGTATTATCCACCTAATAGTAAGACACCATAAAGGATGTGCAATCTAACAACACCGCAACCTTATCCATCGTTTTCCTCAGTTCTATAAAATGGAATAAAAATTCAGGGGACAGTCTCTCTGTAGCATTTGCCTTTTTCAATGTTCCCAAGTGAATGGATTTTTAACCTTCTTTTCTTTCTTCCCTTTTTTTTATCCTCCTCCCCCCAACCCCCCCCCCAGTTTCAATTTGCACTTTGAAGTTTACTCTCTGCCTTTAATTACCTTTGATGGACTGGTAAGACACTTTCCACAGAAAATTTCATAGACTTAGGGCTAATATATCATAAATGAGAAATCTGCTTGAAGCACCATTTGAAAGCAGCATTTTAAACAGGAAGGACACATCAGAGTGACATAAGCTCAATAATAACATTTCACAGCATTTAACTGAGCTGGTAACTGTGCTTTTTTTTGTTTTGGAGTGGGGGGGGCTGTTTTTTCATTACATTCTCAGAGAGAACCACCCATTCCTGTTCATGTACCTTTTTTTTCCTGATGTCTTTATTTAAGGAATTATAAAGAATTGTGTGGAGAGTCTTCTGCAGGTTCAAAAAATTAGCCATTGGAGGGGAGGAGGATAAAACTTATTCCTAAGACAGATCACGGCTTTTCATCTGGGGATCATGCAGAAGGATGCTTCCTTCTACAAAAATAGATCCTACAACGTTATTTGCTCCTATATTTCACAAGGGCAAATCACTCTTGAAAATAAAAAATGCCCTTAAGACTGTGAATTCAGCTGAATCCTGCAACCCTCGTTCAGCCATACCAGTATTTTTTGCAATTATTGCTATTTTACAGCATGAGGCATGCGGAGCTAGCTCCTAACAGAAACAGATTGTTCTCACAGACGCCCCTCCCATCCTCCAAGAAACAATCCTAGCCAAAGTCATATCAGCTCACTCAAATTTTGTTCCATAAAGAGACCATTTCAATTCTATTTGTTGACTTCTCTTTCTTTTGTGTGTGCGTGTGTATGAGAATGCTGCTAAAGGGAGGAAAAAAGCTACAGAGAGAAAGGAACATTGCTGTCATTGTTAAATAAACTGTCATCCTGTTAACTGAAGGGAGTGATTTAAATGTCACCATAATGAGCTGTTTGGAGTTTATTTTTTAAATTATAATCTGTTAATTAACGATTATTGAGGGCCTTTAAGACATAGCCCACTGCAGGAGGTACTGGTGAGGCATTTTGCCTCAGCAGGAGTGCTAGGCAGTAGTTAACACAGTATAAGCAACCCGGACAGATCCTCAGCTGGCTAGGATTTAACTTTGTGTTTTCTGGAGTACAAAAGAATCCAGACTTTCATATGGAAATAGCTTACAGCCATGTCTTTCAGCAGGTGGGGAAATGGCAGGATTTCTGATTACTGGTCAGTAGTATTCCCTCGGGATGGAAAAAGTGATAATGGTGGAGTTTCATTAGCAGTAGAGACAAGCCAGGATGAACTTTTCGCTGACCTGCTCCTACCAATTATAGCATGTACCGAAGGATCAGTGATCACCTTATTTGTCAGAACAAGTGTTTCAAATGTAAATAAAGAACAAATCAAGCAATGCTTGTACTTAACAAATTAGCCGAAGGGGAATTAGAAAGATTATCACCTTTATTTCCCGCCAGGTCATACGGAGGGATGAGGTCTGACCAAAATAGTTCAGCCCCTGAAATTTGTCTCAATGGAACTGATGAGTTTGCAGAAATGTGAAGTAAATATGATCATATTTACTGAGCTCGTATACATTTTTTTATTAGTCCAGTTAGCAAGTTGATTGCCACGTGACATACAAACCAATGCCCCATATTAAATACTTCAATATTTGTATATTGTATATAATAATATATACAACATCATATACTATATATTGTGTTGACAGTAGGTATTCTATATTCATAGAGTCATTAGGGATCGGAAGGGACCTCGAAAGATCATCTAGTCCAATTCCCCGTGCCACAGCAGGATCACCTAGACCAAGCTGCATATGGGTCTTGCATATCTCAAATTCTAGATTTTACATATATAACTGTTATATTTTGATGTCTATTTTAGGTATCACCTCACAATTTGTTTGACTAGGTGCCAAAATTTTTGTTTAGTTTCTGGGTGAAAAGTTGATTGAGAAGGTCAAATGATACTCTGTGACTGCTGACCACATGTACTTGTATGTGTACTACTGGTTCCTGTACCACAGGAGCTTTCTACCTCTCAACAAACAGAAACTGGGCATTTTAATTTAAAATAGATGAACATCCAGCCCTCCCAATATTTATACAAGATGGCTGTGCGCTTCTCATAATTGCATTCAATTTCTTCGTCCCATAATGTAATTGGGAGAGATTATCTGATTTTTATTTTTTAAAAATTTATTGACTATAACAGTGGCTACAGGTTACTAAAATAATGTCAGATCTTTGAGATTACACAGTACTGGCACTTTGTTTCATCTCACCTGGATTAAACCAGGAAGAAACCTCAAATTCATTGGGATGACTTGATTGCCTTGGAGAGTTACAAGATAGCAAACACGTAAATGAAAAGTTAGTAAATTTTAGAATGAAAATTACTTCATATTGCAATCTCATGTAACTATGAAGAGGAATTATTTCACAGAAGAGATAAATGTATTTGATTTCCTTTTACCACTGGGAAGTTCTTCAGACCCAGGCAGGTCTTGAACGTCTCCAGAGAAGGAGACTCCACAGCCCCCCTGGGCAGCCTGTTCCTCTGCTCCCTTACCCTCCCTGGGAAGCAGTTCCTTCTGATATTTATATGGAACCTCTTCTGTTCCAGCTTGCTCCCATTGCCCCAGATATCTTTGAGGTTGTTTAGAGGCAACTAGGCTGTCATTGAATTGCAGCCATCAGCTATGCTAGCAGGCACAGGGCATTTTATCGTTATCCTACTAGTATTTCTAACTAATTAATGAGAACAGTTTGGCCCATGCTGGTTGAGCCATCTCCAGGAAGCCAATAGCAGAATGCTGGCTTCAGCCAAAATGCTTCATCTTGTATATTCTCTATTCCTTCTGATGAACTCTGATATGTGCTTTGAGTGGCAAAAATCAAGTTGAAATAAATATTAATTACAACTCTATATTCCCTGAAAAATTAATATATCCTGCCTCCTTCTTAAAAAAAACCCTGTTTGTTAGTTTTTCCTTACCAAGAGATCATGCTACAGTCAATTTCATCTGCTCATCGGCAGCACTTTGCTGATCACGCTGCAGACTTCAGACAAATAAAATAACAATTTTCCTGCATTTGCTACAAAGGGTGAACTCGGAGAGAACGGTGATCTGAGGATTCAGAAATTGTGCTAAATTCATATGGTAATGAACATCTGTGATGTTTTGGTGACTCACTTCTTCAAAAGAATACAATGCCCAGGTTTCATTATTGTCTTTGAAAGCTTTGCAGGAAGTCGAACACTGATGGCAGACAACACGGGATGGTTTTAAATTGTCTCCCAGTATGACACAGGGCAATGCTGGGCTATATCCCAGTGTGATACAATGGCTGTCTAATACATGCAAAACTTCTCAATATTTTAGTGTTTTTAATGACATCCTCAAATATTAAAGAAAACATAAGCTAATGAACCACCTTGAGTGCTATTGTCATTTTCTGCTTGTTTGGTTTTTTTCCACTTGCTGAAGTGGAACAAATCAAGCCACCTGCCAGGAAGCTCTCTTCTGAATGGCTTAATTTCTTTCTTTAGCCTCTCCTCCCACTCCTTACATGACAGATAATACTTTTTTTCAAGTGTGTTCTGAGAATTTTGGAGCAGATCTTCCTAATCAGCTGTGCTAAGACAGCCACTGACACAGGAAGTGTAATAAAAATAGGTTCACCTCCTTCTCAAGTTATTTTGTCACCAATGCAATTTCACATATTCAATGAATTCAAAGTGAGGAGAACACTCAAAAGCAGTTTTGAAATGGAAGACACACAATACTTGCTAATCAGCGAGCTGTGGAAAAGCCAGGGAAGTGTAGGCTAGTGCAGAAAATACAAATGTTTCTTTTCAGAGAAGAAAAGGAAGGGCTAGGGAAGGTAGTGATGTGACAAGTATGCTGCTGGTGAAAGCAGCCAAGATGTTGTAGTTTGAAGCTTTGCATCTCTGCCAAAACCATCTCTATTTCTAGAACACGGGGAAAACAACACCAAACCCATGGCAGGGCAGTGCATTAGGCTACAGTAGGCGCCTGGGAACCTCTGCTTCTAGGAGTGTGAATGGCAGCACCATCAGTGGACCAGTGCTATGTTTAGCTGTCTTGGCATTTCCTATGGTCTGGACCACCATTACTCAGTGGCATAAAGGCTCACCAAAGCAAAAGCTCCTTTTGTACAGGGTTGTCTGTGACTCTTAAATCTTGTTAATAGGAAATAGAATTTTTGGCTTCCTGAGAAGAACAGCAGATCAACACATGCTGCACATGAAGTCTTTTATTCTTCCCTCTGGTTGTTTTATCCACATGGTTATTTGCAAGCAACTTTACAGTAACTAACAAGCTAATTAACTTTCAGGGTTAAATAAATAGAAGTATTTTATTAGATAGGTGAGATACTTTAATTTTGAAAGCCTAGTGATAATTTGCCTAATGAGGCTCATGAAGTGACATTCTGGTTATACTGTAAAAGGAAATTTGGATACACTACATTTTTCCCCCATTTTTAATCACTACTGATTTTATCATGCAGTTAAATTTTTAATTTGTGCCCAATTATCCTGCTCTTCCTAGAAATCTTTTAGTTGCCTGAAGAATAGTTTCTGGAATCTTAACCAAAAAAAAGCTGGATTTTCAGATTGATATTTAGAATACACAGAGTTTTTATCATTATCAACAATTTCATTGCAGAAAGCTTTTACTTTCAGGCTTCAGGGTTTGAGCTTTTAATATGAGAGATCACAGAGAGATCTAACCATAAATGCAGATTGTTCTGCACTCTGTCTCTGTGAGGTTCTGAGACCATTTTTCTGGAACATTTTGAACTGGCCACCATACAAGGGTCTATTGAACCAGGCAGATTTTACATTTGGCCCATTTTAGCCATTTCCTTTTCCTTAGGAATGCTTGTGAATGCTTTAACTTTAGGGATGTTTGGCCAAGCCATAAATCTCCTTTCCCATAACTTAGTTCTCTTAAATCCTTGTCGAAGGGATTATTCTTTTAATTGCATTTATACAATGAGTATTTCATGATCTGTATTCATTGTACAATCACAGAAAAATTTTAATCCTAAATAAGATGTTGAATAATAATTAAAACTACTGAAGACTTGATTAAGAATGTTCAGGGATTAGAAATAAGAATTAAAGATGGTTATTGGGCTCAGGGTAAATTCAAGGACTTCAAACTCCTTTTCAAGGAAAAGAAACCAAAACAACCCCATGCATTCCAAACCAAACAAAATGCAACATGTTTTTCAACGTGATTAAGAAATTTATTGGACTAAGGATTTCCTCCAGGAAGCAGCCTAAAAAAGCCAGATGAAAACAATAGAATGTACTTTCTGAGCTCCTCAGAGAGTTCATTGTGTATCATGGGGGACACAATCTCTGATTAGCTTCAGAGGGAATGCTAAATCTGTTACAGAGAAGTGTTTTGGTTTGCTCATATCTAATAAAGAATTGGAATAAAGCCGACTTGACAAGAAAGTGTAAATTATGGCTGATTTTTATTTTCCATTTTAAATGTGACCTGTTTATGAAGTGAGCAGGTGCACAGCCTTTTTTTGGTTTGCCCTTGTTATAAAGTGTGCGTTAAAGGAATCTCTCTTAACGAAAATAAATAGAATTAGGACATTTTTCATAATATCAGAGATACAGTTGAAGGTAGTGAAAGGGAAGAATTTTGTTCTGGCTATCACAGAGCCAAAATTCATCCTCTTAAATAAGGCAAGAACTTTTTTTGCTTAAAAAACAATATATACATCCTATGCACAAAAAATTCTACATAAGTGCATGTCCATGTACTGTATATATTTTACTGCACCTTTGTGCCATTCCTGATAGCACAACTGAACCTTAGGATGAATTATCCTTTGTTTCCAGTAAATAAATAGAAGATGACACAGAAAGTGAAGAACAAATCACAAATGTGTGATGTTTGAGAAACATTTTCCCAGAATTCCATCACTAATCTATTTTTTAAATAAAGTTTTATGGGGAGGTTCTGTTCTGGTACCAATTGATGTAACTGTGCTAGCTTCAGTAGTGCTAGCGTGATCTCTACCAAGGCTCATTAAAACATCTAAGAACTCACGTTCAAGTTATACCTGTAGTGATGCCTATAGACATGCTCTAATTGAAATAGATCAAGAAGTGATTACCCTAACAAAAGTAGTAACCCTCTAACATCTCTGAGGTAGTCAGAGGCATCTAGCTGGAAAATGTGGTAGATAGGCTTTTTTTTAATTCCTATGCATAGATTTAAGGGGGTTGCAATAAAGAGGACTTGACCACTTCAAAATTGAACTCTGTTATTTTCACATTGCCTATGCTTTTTTGTACAAGCTATTCTAGATGTCCTCATCAGTGCATATTAAAAGCCTCCTGGATATGCAGCTGAACCTTCATATCGGTAAATGATGAAAATAACTCATAAAATCAATTTATTTGCCTCTAGTAAGGCATCAATTTTACATATGAAAAGAAACAGTAAATCTTTCTGAGCGCTGCAATTTCCCTAATACCTTTCTTTTTTTTTTTTTTCATTCCAGACTGGAACAAATATTGAAAAGGTTAACATTTTTTATTAGAAAACAATCAATTTTGATTTGATCGAAAAGTGTTGTTCGAGTAGAAATAATATAACTGTGGTTCGGGCATATTATGTTTTCTGAGCTACACAGTGAAATATGATTTATTTTCAAAGAACCAGTTCTAAATTAAAACTTGGAGCAGTCAATAAAATGCAGAAATGGAATATTTTTACACTATTAGAAAGCTTTGATTTTTTTTAAAAGTGCCATCAGAAGATAGTTCTTCCAATCAGACAATAAAGAGCTTGTTTTGTTCTTCAAAAAACCCCTCACAAAGCAAACATGGTTATAAGAAGCATAATTCAGAAAAGGCTTTTTAAAATACAAACCAAATTTGATTAAACTGTCTAACTCTCTGTGATTTGATTTAACCATATGAAGTGTGGCACAAGCCTTTAAAGTCATGCAGGCTTAACCTCTGCCTTGAGCATCTCTAACACAATTTATGTAGACATGTAGCTAGCACTGACTGATAATTGCCTTCGCCTGTTATTCTGAGAAGGAATTAGCCTGTCAATCAACAAGAAATTAATTATGATTATTTTCAGTGATCTCACAAACTGACATTGCAGATTCTTGACAGAGGAAAGAGATGCCGTATACATGGTCACTGACCGAGTGTCACGCTGATAGGAAATCACAAAGAAAACTGCAGTCAGCTGTAAAAAGAAGACTCTGTGCTGTAAAGCAGAACAGCGCTAGACCAGAGCATGCAGACTACTAAGCACCGCTAATTATGCCTTGTATGTGTGAAGTGGGGATGACAGCATCATCATGACTGACAGCAGATACTAAAACTTGCTGTGGAAAGACAGAGTCTTTACTGACATCCCACAGACAGATGCAGAAGTAATACAAGCCCTGTGATTTGAAACTAAGAATTCTCTTTATCAACTAGGAAGATGAAGTTGCCTGAGACTGAAAAAAGGCTGTATCAAACATCACAGCAGTACCTTTAGGCTGCACCCCTGGCCTATACCGTCTCTAAACATCGCAACTTTTATCAAGGATTTATTATCTGTCATTATCCCATCTAGTGCTACATGTGTTTTTAGATACCAGTGTTGTCATTATTTGTCCCTATGCTCTTTATCAGCTCAGTTATCTCTACATTCTTCAACATGCTAAAAAATAGGTGTTTGTTGTGAAGGTTTTCAAACAATTTATGGTAGAATTTTTAAGCAATTATCGCAAGATTATTATTTGTGTGAATGGATTACTGTCTCCTGCCTGATGACTTAATTCTGGCTGCATTCATATGTCATTTGCATTCATATGTCATTCTGCATCTCCTGTGGAATCAGCCGTTACGCATGTGAGGTGACAGGTACTTGCAGAAGGGAGATTACAAGTGTCCTGTCATTTGCATCCGTGTATTCTTTACTAATTATCTACATTTTTAAATTTGCAAATTCTCTGGATGAATGAGGGTGATGTACATTGTCTCTGAATTTCACTCTGGTTTTTTTATGGCAGATACTATAAAAAATGTATTTGAGTATCTCCAATTGAAGTTGTATACATGATCTCAGCATGTTTTAGAAAAATAGATAGACTGTCCAGACAAAGTTAATAAATAAATTAAAAAAATCTACCCTGTGCATTTAATCATGCTGGATGTTTGGAACTGCAGCTTATTCAAGATAAATATAACAGAGCTCACAGGCCTTTAATTCATAATTCAGTTTCATATCCAAATTTACCTGAATTACTCAAGACTCTGAAGCTTTCTCAGATGTCATAAGGAGAGTATTTCATCTGAAGGGTCCTGTCTGTTCTCCTTCCCACCAAACTCACAAGAGTGAGTTTGAGTAGTTTGCAAAAAGCATACAATTAGGGCTTTTTTAATTTGTTGGTTTTTATTTACTTATTCGTTTGCTTGTTGAATCTTTGTCTGATCAATATTTAATAGAAATTTTGCTTAGGAGAAGATGACTTTCAGGTTTGATTTAAAATAATGCCCAGACTGCAGGTCTAAAGCTTGATGCAATTGGTATAGTGACAGAAGCTCTGCCTATAGCACTGGGGTTGGAACCATTCTATGATAGGATTCTATTCAAAGCCAAGCAGATCTATATTAGATCTACTACTCATGTGAAAAAAACCCAAATTTATCTAAGTTGTATTCATTCAGGTATTGTATTTTTCTTTTGTTAAACTGAGTGAAATTCAAATATTCTGAATTAAAAACAATGCACTAATGAACAGTTAAAACAGTTTCTGCAGTCTGCCATCAATTACAATTTGCTTGCTTGCTTGAGCAGATCTGATTTTATATTATCTATTACTGTGCTTATGGATAGAGAAAAATAAATTAACTAATTTTTTTTTATTTTTCAGAATTAACATGGCAATTGCTCCATATGCAGGGATAGATCATATCCATGGGGGCATCTTTCTTCAAGTTCAAAGGGAGATTAATGCAGTTGTTTGGAAGTAAATTACACTTCTAGCAGCAACGAAAAAGAATTGCTGTAAAAGATGTATTGTAAATATGTACAACTTTGACACCACATAATACTTATGTGTAATTAATGTAGAATGTATACTCTCCGCTGTACTGCCCTCTAATGGGTTGCAAACACTTTTTTCCCCCTATGTGTCCTTTATTCCCTCCCAAAAAAGATCCAGTGTTTCTCAATTTCATGGCAACTACATGGAACTTAGAAATTCACATCTGAATTCATAATCTGAGGGAAAGTTAGTTTCCTATATTGTGCTTCCCAATCTAAGCTTACGTTGCATGTGGTAACTGTCGGATATCTGAATGTTATTGTTATCTGTTAGAGCAAATTTAATGGGTTTTGATTTTCCATGGAGATTTTAATTACAGATTTTTAAAACACATTTGAAAAATCCCCAGTACCCAGAGTTTCTTATACACTACACATTTGACTTGTGTTCATCACTTGAAAATATATACTCGATATTTTCTGCCTTCTACTCCAAGTACAATTAATACATTAAGCTGGGTAACCTGTAACCCAAAGAGTATGAGATCTGTCCTCAGTTTATCTCAGCTCCTGACTGGCTTGCTATTAATACCCTCAGCTGATCCTCTTGATCAGGTCTGAGATCAGATGAACCAATTAATGTAGTTAGTGTGCTAATGGGCTGAAACGAAAAAACCTTTTAAACCTTTCCTACTCTCTCTTCCTTCACCACATTCTAAAGGGCAAGATAGCTGTGTCTTCTCTAGGTAAAGACCAGAAAAGATGGACTCCAAACTAGGTATGCTGGTTCTTTTTCTTTCTAGTTCAACAGCTGCTTGTTTGCAGAGGCACTGATTGGCCAAGATGAAAACTGAGCCAAATTCATACTATGACAGATGATATGGATGGAAGCTTGATGACAGCCTGAAGGTGAAATGAAGTAAGTAACCTGAAAGTTTTGCTGGAGTGCAACCCGTATCTAGACTGTATAGGCTGAATTTTTCTTATATCTGGTGTTCAGTGTAAAGGAAAAGCCTGAAACATAAAAGAAAGAGATACCTGAGATACCTGAGTCTCTTACTACAGGTGGGAAATGTTGTTACCTCTTGCGTTTGGAGAAAGATGTGGGGTAGGAATAAGATTATCAAGTTTAAGGAAGAGATTCTATTAGATATTCAGATGACTCAAACACAAAATGAATAGGTCTTCAGCATGAATCAGTGTATACTGAAGTCTCGGGGAAAGGGAATCATCCACATGTATAAGCACCTGATACAAGGGAAACAAGAATCTTCTCAGTAGAGCCTAGTGACAGTACAAGAAAAACTGGAGACAACTTAAAAGATATGAAATTGTCTGAAAGCAAGTAAACATTTTTTTTTTACTGTGAAGGAGGTCAAGTGCTGGAGTGAGGTCAATCAGTAGAATGGGTGGCCCAGATAGATGATAGTCTCCCTCCATTGAAACGTTAAATACCCAACTGAACTCAGTCCTAAACAACCTCTCTAGCTGCCTCTGGTGTAACAAAATTGATGATTCCAAGGTAGTTTTCCTGCCTAAAGGATTCAGCCAAAACTGAGTGAGTTTTATCTGTTGTACTTTTATCTAACCCTATCTTATAACAACTACAAGTTGATTCAATTAATTGCAAAAGGCTCTTCTCAGAGGTGTAAAATGATAGGACAAGGGGCAACAGGTGCAAGCTGGAGCATAGGAGGTTCCACATAAACATAAGGAAAAATCTCTATCCTGTGAGGGTGATAGAGTGCTGCAACAGGCTGCCTAGGGAGGTTGTGAAGTCTCCTGCTCTGGGGGCATTCAAAATCTGCCTGGGCAAGTTCCTATGTAACCTACTGTAGATCATCCTGCTCTGGCAGGGGGGTTGGACTAGATGATCTTTCGATGTCCTTTCCAACACTTAATATTCTGTGAAAGCAGCAAGAGAGAAAGAAGAAAGGGTGTGCATGTGGAATTTTTAGCAGGAGCAGAATGAAATTTGTGTCATGGAATCCACCACAATGCCCCCATCACAGGCTTGTCTTGCACACACTCAGTTTGCATAAGGAGCATCATCAGGAACGAGTACCCCCGTGGTGAGCCACACTTGCAGAAGGGTATTTACAAAATTACTGACCTGAGAAGCAGCTCACTGACAATCAACACGTCTAAAGGAAATTCAGCTTTGCCAAATGGAGTTGGACTGTAAGTGTTATATTAAACATAATACAATAGTGAAAAAGAGCCAAAAATGGGTAGGAAATGTTTGGTTTAGATACTGGCACTGTAAACAGCTCTGCTTAAAGGAACAGAGAACTATTCCACTGTGTAAAGTTTTATTAGATTTAATCTTTTAAAGTTAGTCCCTTTATAGTTCGGTAGTAAAGATTGCTTTTATAAGCAGTGCAAATCGATTATAAAATGGAAACCTGGTTGCCAGGTAATCTTGTTCTCATGAAATAAATGCATGTCCTAATAGGAAGAAGAAACATTCTAATATTTAAAAACGGCTAATGATTTTGCAGCTTCAGACACTAATGTGCTGGATTTCAAAAGGAAAAAAAGTAATTTAAAAAATATTGCTAGGACAAAGATTGGATCAAGGAATAAAATGATGGAAAGCAAAACTAGTTACAACTTTTCAGGGAGGTCTTTACCATGTTTGTTTTCCAGAAATTGGATTACACTTGCAGAGGATTAATTTGATGGAATCTGACATAAGTAGTCATCTTCAAAGTTTGATAGCTGCCCTCCAGGAAAGCAGTGGGACAGCACCCCATTCATCAAAATCCTCTACGAAGAGAGGTCATCAGCTCTAAGACCATGAAGGAGGATCCATCCCCTATAACTTAGTTACTTTTAAAATTTTCTCTGCCTGGAAATACAGAGACCCTCGGATCTGGCTTGTTAAAAATAGACACCTACAACTTTTTCAGGACGAGAAATTAAATGAAAATATTACATGTGTTTTTTCTCTGAACCTCTATTTGCTTGCCTGTGATGGCACGTGTCATGTCTCTGGTTAGACTATCTGGATGTGAGAAGAAAGCAGGTCAGTGCTCCAAGTGTCTGTGCCCCCTTGCCTTGGGGGTCTGTAATGCTCTAACCAGCCTTCCTGTGAGCAATGCAGCAGGTACAGGGCCAAGTGAAAGGAGGTCTGATCCTGTATTACAGTTTAGGACACTCATTTACAATCAGTAAAGATACAAGTATGTCCTCCTGTGATTATGTCTGTTTTCTTTCATCTTACATTCAGTACCCTCACATTCCTGTGAGCAGAGATGCCATCTGTGCAGGGGAAGGTTTTAGTTCTCTGCTCCTATTCAGGTGAACAGAATCTCTCCCACTACCTCATTAGGAAGAAATATGTGCAGCTTTTAAATTGTCCCATCTACGATGACACCTTCACTTGCATCTGGTACCAGTATAGGTTAGGTGAGGGACTGACCTATTGGGCAGCAGTGTAGGAGGAAGTGTGGGGGGGAGGTGGTCCTGGTGGACACCAGGATGATAGGATGATTATGAGCCAGCAATGTTCCTGTGCTCTTATGGCCAAGAGGGCCAACGGTATCCTTGGTGGAGATCAGAAAGGGGGATGGTTAGCAGATCGAGAGTGGTTCTTCTCCTCTGCCCTGCGCTAGTGAGACCACATCTGGAGTATTGTGTCCACTTCCGGTCTTCTCAGTTCAAGAAGGATACAGAGCTGCTGGAGGGTGTCCAGCATAGAGCAATGAAGATGATGAAGAAAGCAGTGCACCTCCCTTATGAGGAAAGGCTGAGGGAGCTGGGTCTCTTGAGCTTGGAGAAGAGGAGGCTGAGGGGTGACTTCATTCATGTCTATNGCCTGGTCTAGGTGATCCTGCTGTGGCAGTGGAACTGGATTAGATGATCTTTCGACATCCCTTCTGATCCCTAATGATTCTATGATTCTAATGAAAGCAGTGTTCTTTTTCTATTTCAAAATATTTCCTTTAACACAACTTTTAGGCAACTTTCCAAAATGTTACTTGGAACAAAAATGTCTTTAAAAATGTGATCAGGATTTCAGTTACAAAATCTAGAAGATTTTAACTCTGCATTAGGTTTTAGAAGGGTTCTGAGTAAACACTTCCCTTATTATGAAAATATTCTGGTATTTCATTCTAATTATTATTTCAAGTTTGGCCTTTGTCACTGACATGAAGTTCAGAGAGCAAATTAAGAAAATGTGTCTTCACAGTTTAAGTAATCTTTCCCCCTTCTCCTGTCAAACGCTTCCAGTTAACAGTTATCCATAGGATTTGGGTAATGGTCCCTTTTAGTTTTAATTTTATTATAATAGGAATAGGGTTATACAATTTAGAAACTAGTGTAAATATCTGTTTACATATGATACAGCATAGCAGTCTACAAAGGCAATGATTATTTTTATACTATCTCTTGATACTGTAAAAACACAGTTCTTACCATTCAGTAGAAATTAATCTATACCTGACTTCAGGTAAAACTCCTCATGTTTTTGGTTTGTGACTAAGCTTATTTAATAAAGAAGAGAAAGACAATATTTGTCCTACTAAAATCATAGGATTTTTGAGGCTGCAGCATAAGGGAACTTTGATTTAACTTTATTATAACTCTCTTTTTTTTTTAATGAGCTGATTTAGCAAAGTCAAAAGTGTGTGCTTCTCTAACTATACTGGTGCTTCAGAAAATGTAGTCTCACAGAACTCTTTAAATCCTGTGGAAGTGCTACAGGCATAACTAAGCCTTGGACCCTTAATAGAGGCCAATATCAGCAGGAAGCTCACAGATGCAGAACACAACTCACTGGGAAAATAACACCACAATGGTAATTTTCCCCAGTTATAGGTGACTAGCAAGAAGCAAGGCACTTGATTTCAGCATAAATATTATATTAACCCAGATGAAAATGTATTCCTGCCTGACAGCACTGGAAGTAGTAATGGCCTTCAGCATTTCATCCTGGGACTAAGTTAATCAGTAGGTAGCACTGTGATGGGAATAGGACTGCTTTCTGTTGTCTACAGGCAACTAAGGTAGCAGGGCGACGGTTGTGACAGTTCAAACTGCAGACTCTGAAATTGTTAATCATTCATAGGAAGAGGATTTTTTTTTTTCATTCCTTTGAAGGACCTGGGAAGTTTCTATTCAAGATTTACCAGAGTACACCTAATGACCTTGAAACTTATTCCCAGCCAGCAGAAATCGCTGAAGGTAGAAAACTGGCTGTGATTTATACCAGGTGATTTTCTGTCTCCTCATCTTTCCAATGTTTTCTTGCCTAGGTAAGATTTTTATATCATTTAAAAACTATATTATTAAGACTGGAATTTTCTTTACATTGCCTGTTCACACTCCAGACTTTAATTGAATGGAAGTGTTGTTGTCAATCCCATGAATTTTATGTTTATTATTCTGGCTCAGTTTTAATGGAAAACATGCTATGTACATTTACACCTAAAATTCCTTTCACATATTCACACATTGGCACATTGCTGGGCACATCTTCTCTGCCCAACAGCCCATACATATTTGTTGTTGCTTTGGTTCTTTTACCAAACTTGACGTGACTTTGTAACACCAGTAAATGGCTAAATAAGATGAGCTAGGAGAGTTTATGGGAATGAATGGCAAGTGTTTCCTCATTCTGTTCAACCTGGACAGCCAAGATTGCACTGGAGTTTAAATTTCAAATCTTCATTGCACAATATTTTGTTGTCAATGCACTGAAGGTTTGGATAGCTTGATAGGGAGGAACGCTGTCTTGATTCTTGATGGTTTCGTGTGTGTCAATGCAACTGAACATGTTTGACGTGAGGCATTCTTTCCCTAGAATGCTTCCAGATATTTGTCAGAATATATTTCCTCAAACAAAGTCAAACTGCTAAATTCATTTTGTCTTCTAACAAGAACCATCAACACTGCAGCAGGAAAGCTGTGGAAACAACAGCAGGAGATATTCAACACGATTTTATACTCCGGTTAAAGCTGAACACCACTGTGAGTAGTGGTGATTCTCAGATTAGATTGTCTTAGTGCCAAAGTACTATCGTTTCATAAAACCGTGTAAATTAAAACAAAAATCTAAGCCTCCTTCTGGGAGAAACGGATATCATTTTATATCCGCTCCCCAAATCAAAGTGGAGCAAAAATTAGAGGAAATGTGCAGTGTGCCTAGAGAAAGCAGGGGTTTTATTGTCTTGAAATAATCATGCCAAGTGGTTTTATCTTCATGAATGAAATGAAATGTTCATCTTTGAGTAGAAAATGTATTTTTCTGTTATTTTCATAATTTTTTTTACTCACGGTACCAATTTAGGGACAGCAATGTAGCTCTAGCTCCTCATGTTTTGTGTAATTCACTACTTGAGTGACAGTAAATACCAAGCCATTATTTCTTATAATATTGATTTGTCTTATCAGGGATATCTTGTGACACTTAGTTAAGTTTGTATAGTTGAATCATCTTCCTAGAAGGAGAATGGTCTCCTGGTTTATATGACAGACTTAAGCAATGGCCTTGTTATAAGTCCAAATTGACGCCCGTGATTTACAGAAGACCAAAATACACTGGGATAAAAGGCACTTGTGGAGAAAAGTCCCCGTGGTTCAAAAATGAATGAAGGAACTTACTAGCAGTGTTCCAGGAGTACTGCATTCACCAAGGTGTAATGCTGTGCTACCACCTTCCTGTGATAGCGTGGTCTATAATCTGGCTTGGTTGCTGAACAGTGAAACTCGGACTCCTTTAGGATCCAGTATGAATCACATACGTGCACATTGAGTCTCTTCTAGTACTCAAACTTGATAGTCCGTGTTTACATCATCAATTCTTCCCTAGAGGATCTTCAAAGTCTCTTCGAGCCTAAACCATTCTGTGGTTCTATGATTACTCTGGTATGCATACTTGCCCCTGCAAAGATACTGCTATACAGCTTGCCACTTCAAAACATAATTGGTTGTAAATACAACAAACCAGGGTCACGTCTTCACGTTTTGCCCACAGACCCCAAGAGAAATGCCATGAATATGCAGAGGCAGAATCTGGGTAATTTCAAGAGAGTTTTTCTGTATGCAACACGCACAATTTCTGCTGAAGCTTTCTCTTTTGTATCAGTTTCCCTTCTCTTACACACACTACATAGTCAAACTTATGTCACTGAGCCTTAGTAATAATTTATGCAGCATTTCCATACTAAGCATTGCCTCTTCATATCTCGCTGATTAAATGCACCAGATATATATTATGTATTAGGTATGTATATATAATATATATACTACATACATATATATATATATATATGTATTAGGTATATATATATAATATATAATACTACATACAGACTGAGCCCTAGTAATAATTTATGCAGCATTTCCATACTAAGCATTGCCTCTTTATATCTCGCTGATTAAATGTACCAGATATATATTATATATTAGGTATATATTATATATATACCTATACTACATACAGATGTATAGTACAGATATATATTTCTATACTATTTATTATTTCCTGTCTATGAACTTACATTAATTAACAACTGAGAGCTAGGCCCTGATTCCTACACTGAAAGACTGGTTTTGCTCTAATGCTGTGAGACAAGAGGTAGCAGCTAATGTTTATATTATTGATTAATCAGACACTGGAGGGATTAGGTTCTAAGACTGTGTAGCACACAAAAATCCATACTTATGCATTAAAACAGATTTTGAAACCTTGTTTATTGGCTATATCCAGGGTCAGACCCCTGGGATTTATTCAAGCTGAGATGTCTATATTATATGTGAACATAAACTAATCTGTTCAGGAGAATATCTAATGTTGATGACACAAAGGCAAATAATTGTAGTAAATTATGGGTCAGTAATTGATAAAGACCATTTATGCAAGCACTTGAGAATCTAGAAAACTGCCTAATATATACTGGTTGCTTCGTGAAAGAGAAAATGTCACAGTTATTCAAGTATGTGGAGAACTGGGCCTGTAAGGATGTTTTTGTGCCTTTTCATCTGTGTGCAAGGATGAGATAGTGACTTTCATAAAGTGAGACTACAGAAATATAAAAAATCCATTAGTAAAATGCATTGATAAAATTTTTCTTAATACTGTTTATTTGGTGGATTTATTTATTTGATATGCTATTTGGCCACTTAAAATACTGTGATTTACAAAATAACTTCATATCGGTTTTCTGCAGAAGTCATCATGACAATTCCAAAGTGTAGAAAAATTCCAACGTAGAAAAATCAGTTTGGATTATTTAAAAACATTTTGGAATATTTCACCAGAACATTTTAACAGTCAGAGTTGCTGACTTGAGACTCAATCTCTAGCTGTTACATTGCAAACACTACCGTGGATGTACATAATCCTTCTTACAGAGAATATACTCTTCTTTTTTTTTTTCCCTCTATATTTGTTCTGTGATCAATTGACTCAAGATAATTTTTCCAGTGTCATTTTCATATTTCTGAAGAAACCATAGTATCCTTAAATAGAACTTAGTAATATTTTCTACACTAGTAAAAGGTTGCTGGTCTGCCTTTCCTATCATCAGTAATTGGCTGTATGTAGGAGCAATTGTACAGTCCTTGTGGGTTTTCATCTTTCATTTTGTTTTCGATGTGACTAAGGGAAGGAGCTTTTTTTTTTCCTTCCAAAATAATAATATTTTGCACTTCTCAACTATTTCCACAAGTCCACAACCCACCCACTCTCCCAGCCTTATTATTCTGCTTAGAAATCTTCTCTTTGGAAGTTTGTACTACTATTGCCCAAACATACATGCCCAGATTGAAGCTTAGCCATGCTGTAGGTGGTGTTTTTTTTACAATCCTGTCAAGCTGCCCACTGCTTGCTGCTCTTGCTCCTTTCCTTCTATCTCCCACCCACAAAGACTTCACGAAAAGGCACATGCAGGCACCTGAAATAAGCAGGTGTTTTTATGCAAGTCAAGATTTCTTTCTACAACTGTTCTCACAATTCTGTTTTCATTTCTATTACTTATTGCCATGAAGAATCTTGACACAAACTAAGTCATGGCTCACGGCTTGGCATTACCATCTCAAAGTCTTTTAGTTCAAATGCCTTTTACATTGAATTGCTTTGTTCTGATTCCTTGCCTCTAATATGGGTGCCCATGTTATGTTGCTGGAGGCTCTGACTGAAAAGGTTGTATTCCTTATATCAAAACAGTCCTGAGTTTTTCAGAAATGCATCCCCCATGACAAAAACCTTCCATAGAAATAAAATGTTCTCTTTAGATTAAAACCCATCCTTGCTCACATAAAGGGGATTGATAAAAATGTTCCTATAGAAGACAAAAACATCTGTATTAGGGAACTTTCAGCAGTATACTTTTTTTTTTCCAATTAACACCTAAGGTTATATAGAACATATTTTCCTGTGTAGTAAAGATGAAAACTGTAAATTTGTTCAGATACAGAAATATTACATATAAATCAATTGTTTGTGGGGCAGGTAAAGAAACTGCAGAACTACCCCACCACCAATTTCTCCCTTACACAAGTATCTGTGGATGCTACAAGAAGACATACAGGTTATCTCAGAATCTAAACTATGCTGCTTGTACTGGGCTCTGAGAAGGTAAAAAAATTTGGAATACTAAACACTGCATTATAGCCTGCTCATGTGATTGAGATAAAACATGAAGCAGTAGATCAAAACTTTACCGCCCTATAGGCTGTATAAATTCTACAACTGTCTTAGTCTGTACTCACTCTTGTTTTTCCATTATCTATGGTACAGATTCTGCTACTCTGTCTGACTGATATGCAACGTATATTTTTATTCCAGTACCGTTCTGCTCAACTATAATAGAAACGTTGCTAGGATTGATTTAGTTTTGCTTGGTTTTCCAAGTGCCACACTATTGGCAATTCAAATGATAGTTAATGCCATTTTATGAATCCTTTTTCCAGTTTCATGTAAGTACCCTTTTCAGTAATAAAATAAGCATTTAACATATAAAAATGTAGTGAGGGAATTCTGAAAAAGAAGATAAAATATAAAGGACTCCATAAAATACCCATTAAGAGAAATATTAGCAAATAGTTGTGGGGAGGTTTCACCCACTTTCCTGGTTTGGCAGGAATTTAATTTGTGGACTCATTTGCAAAATGTAAAGTAAGAAAAAAATATCCTTTTCCATCCTGAAATCTTTGCATTCATTTTCTTTCTTTTAAGATAAATTTGAACTCTTGCTATAAAAATGGCTTCAAGTAGTGACGTTTGATGTTTTACATCTTTTGATGTCTTGCATTTCAGGAACATTATACATTGCATTGTCCTCTACAAAGGACACCTTTCCCTACCGTGCTGTTGTGTTAGCACTGATCTTGTGGTATGACTGAAGCTCTTCCCTCACATCCATACCATCTGACTGGCATAGGAAGATGGACCTAGGTCCTGGAGGTCTGTCACAGGGCACAGGTACTGCTCACTAAATGAGTTCACTCTCCAGGAACTGGACATAAAGAAGGCAAACAGGAAAGGGGAGTCAGCAGAGCTTTTGTACTAGTCATAACTTTATCCTCTGGCCACAATAGACTTTTCAAAGACTGCAGTAATTTACTTCCTTGTGCCTTTTCCCTCCCTTCCTCATCACCCCCAGCAACAAGAAAAGCAAGCAGGACATGTTATCTCTGAGTCACCCATACAGAACATGTCCATTTCTTCTACTCCTCTCATGCTGAGCTCAAACTAGCTCTTGGATAGCGCTACTGAAGTTGGACAGCACTATGCAAAATATTCAAGTTAGGAAATATCCCAGCAATCTTCCTCCCCAACAAAGGAAAAAACAAACACACCTTGCATTGTTTCTCCTTGGAAGTCTGCAGAATCAGAGGATGACAAACTGAGTAGTTTGTCTTCTAAGAAATGCCACATGTGACATTCCTTGAGAAGATGAACGTTTGCACAACCTATCCAAGGGGGCTAACCTAATCTGTGGCATGTGGCATGCACGTTTTTGGACCAAAAGGTTTGTCAAACACCTACTATTTGGCTGTAGAATATATAAGACAGATCTTGGCACATTGCAGCTGTGAAAAGCTTGATTTCAACAAAATTCACAGCATGAGACACAGAATAAAAGGGGCGTTACAGTCTCCATCTCTCTTTTAGTAACTTCCACTACTCTGATTTTGCAGATGTAGTCACTTGGGGTAAGTGAAGTTCGTAGGTTCTTTTTGAATGCAGACACAAAAAGAAGTAAATATGACCTGCCATAGGCTGCTGCTTCCCAAGAATGAGGGACGGAATTCCACCACAGCTAGAAGTGACCTAGGGTGGGAGACACTGGTAAAGAAAGTAGAAAGAGTTGTGAGGAAGGAGTAATGGTGAGAGAAGTTAACAAAGTAATGTATACTTTAGGAATCAAAATACTCTTCCTGGCCTTAACAACACAGGAATTCAGTATGCATTTATTATGCTCTTTTAAAGTCTCGTTCTTGACCAGCAGGCTTCCAATTCACTGAATCTTCATTCTACATTCTGTAGACATAAGAGGAAAAGATAAAAACTATAAAAACACAGGTTGCAAATAGTCTTGTTCAGGTCAAATTGCAGGTGAAGTCCTGACCACGTACCAGCCATAAGTGAGATGATGTTATTGGCTTCCATTATTTCTCACTTCTCTGCACCAGCATTTCCAGCAAGGCAGTCATAACTGGCACCAGATGTTATCTGGTAAATTGCTTTTGTCCTGAAAACACTGTATGCTTTTCTTACATGATGCCATTTGGGTCACATTTGCTCTCGGTCTGTTATGTGTTTCTCTACATTCTCATTTTGCTTTCACAAAACTCATGATTAATAAATAGTTGCTAAATAGGTTCAACAGTTAAAGTATCATTGCCATTAATTTTAAATTAGGAACATAGAGTTTTTTGGGGAGAAAAAAATACTTCTAAATAAAGTGTTGTCACCTTGTGTATACAGAGATTTCTTGCTGCAGTGTTTTCTGTAATGTTTTCTCAATTAATGTTTCTTTCTGATTTCCCTCTGAAGCTGAATTATTCTGTTATTAAGGAAAACTAGACATGACAGGATTGAAGTATCCTACGCCAACTATCTGATGGCAACTATACAGCATTTTCTATAAGAATTAACTCTTATTATCACCCTTCGTAGTATATTCTCCAACAACCTGGAGTGATGATTTCACTACCATTAAGGATGCCTATGTTCTTAAATTACTGGTCATTCCCTTTTAAATTAATGCTATTAAGAAACGTTTCTGAGTCTTTTCCTGACTACTTACCTGCTATCATAAGTTTTGATAATATCAGTTGTTCATAAATGGTATCCTCAGGAATAATTTAGGGTAACTACATTCAAAGTGATGAATAAGGATCAAACCTCTTCCAGAATGACAAATTAACCAGAATAATCATAGAATCATTAGGGATCAGAAGGGACCTCAAAAGTTCATCCAGTCCAATCCCCCTGCCACAGCAGGGTCACCTAGACCAAGTTGCACAGGAACACATCCAGGCAGGTCTTGAACATCTCCAGAGAAGGAGACTCCACAACCCCTCTGGGCAGCCTGTTCCAATACTCCATCACCCTCACTGTGAAGAAGTTCCTTCTGATATTTATATGGAATAAAAGGAAATATAATTCATTCTGGAAAGGTCATCTGATTACTTCTCCATATTTCTAGGAATTTAGGAACGAGACAGTTTATTTGTTGGACATTTCTACAATCCCAGGAATCTAAGATCAGATGAACAGACTGGAGATGTGAACCTCACACTGACATGAAGCGACGATGTGTATTTTTAACCCAAAAAGACAAATTTATTCTTTGCTGCTTAAAAAGCACAGTGATCATCAGGTTGAGGGAGGTGATCCTGCCATTCTTCTCCACTCTGGTGAGTCCTCTGAAGTCCGTATCACAAAAAAGGTCAGAGTTTTTGGAGCACTTTTGGTATGAGATTAAGAACTCTGATTTTTGACTCATATCTTGTAAACCCATTCTACTGTAAATACCTACATGGGGGAAAGATCAAGAAAGCACTACAATGGTCATTTTGCCTTAAAACCCTTTCACAAAGGCATATTAGAACCCAGCCTCCAAACTTAAATATGCTGCTGTGGGTGGTAGCTGAAAATTGATAAGTATTTTGCATAATAAAATGGCCAAAATTTTATACTAAAGTCTCAAAAATGCCATTATTTTGAGGTTTGGGGTTTTCTTTGGCTCTGTATTGAAAAGAGCCCCTGCAAAGGTGACTGAGACTGGGTAGTTGAATTTTACCAGTTTACAGATTTTGGGATGAATCTGAGAAGGTCTTACCTAAAACAAGATAGTGAAACATGTGATGTTTAATAAATCCTGGAGATCCCCAAACTTATTACTGATTCTCTATCAGTATAAAAGTCCTCCAAGGTGTACGTAGTAACTGTGTGCCTCAATTTGCCTTGAAATTCCATTGAGTTTCCTGTGTTTTCAGGGCCAATATCAACACCACGAGTTTTCCTGTAAAATCCCCTGATATCTGCTTTCTTGGAAAGGAGGGAAGTCATCACTTTCTTGCTGTGTCAACCACTATAGTCTTCCCTCTTGTCTCAGAAAAAGAAGGCCCTGGTATTTGTTATACAATATTGTAGCTTGCTATTTTTCCATTACAAACTGCCTGAGGATACTTGGTATTTTTCAGTAAAGTGGCTCTTCTTCATGAAGAGCTCTGTGTTACTGCTTTCCACTCTCGGTTTGAAAAGCTTTATTTAGTCCAGTATAGTTATAGGGAAACAAATAGTTTTGCTTCACTCTGCATGATCACACACCTTGAGTTAGGTGGTATAAAACATGCTTATTTGATCTTAGCCCTCACTTTTTAATGGCCTTCATATTCATAAAAAAATTACCACTACTTTTGACTGTCCTGTCAGCAGGAAATGAAACATAATGAACTTTCATCCCAGCATTCGGAAACATTCATAGAATCATTAGGGATCGCAAGGGACCTTGAAAGATCACCTAGTCCAATCCCACTGCCACAGAAGGATCCAGGTGGGTCTTGAACATCTCCAGAGGAGGAGACTGCACAAACCCCCTGGGCAGCCTGTTCCAATGCTCCGTTACCCTCCCTGGGAAGAAGATCCTTTTGATATTTATATGGAACCTCCTGAGTTCCAGTTTGCACCCATTGCCCCTTGTCCTGTCACCAGATGACACTGAGAAAAGACATTAATGAGGTCACCCCATTAATGAGGTCAGCCTCTTCTCCAAGCTCAAGAGACCCAGTTCCCCCAGCCTTTCCTCATATTAGAGGTGCTCTACTTCCTCCATCATCTTTGCTGCTCTATGCTGGACACCCTCCAGCTGCTCTGTGTCCTTGAACTGAGGGGCCCAGAACTGGACACAATACTCCAGATGTGGTTTCAGCAGTGTAGAGTAGGAGGGGGAGAAAAACCTCTCTTGATCTGCTAACCACCCCTTTCTGAAGCACCCCCAACACGTCATATATATTGAACTGAGGGTGAGTCTCTGAAGCTACAGGGTCATGGCTTTGTAGTTTCCAAGTACAGCAGAGGTTGTACAGTTTTCTCAAGTTTGAAAGAGACTTCTCAATAATTACTTTACTTTCTTTACTAGCTCTATATTCTCACTGGGATCTTCTAATTTAATTTTTATTCAACCTTAGCTAGTTCTTTTTTCTGGGCTTATAATCTCAAAATATTCTAATATATTGCTTACTATACTTGTAACAAATCTTACCCCAAATTAGAGAAAGAAACAAAGATTAGAAAGATCATATGGTGAACAAACAAGTGGGAAGACTGATTTAGCACGGTTCAAAATGAGCGGTACCTGACTTAACAACAGCCACTCAGTTTAATGAAGCCAAAGGAAGAGCATCTTGGGACTATGGGTTTTCATGGATGAGGATGAGACCAAAGGGATATCAGAATAGTATTTCTTTGTTTTATAAAATAAAAACAGACCAAGTGTGAGGGTTACAACTTCTATGAACGTTTCTTTTCTTCTCCCTATGACTGTGCCTCAAATGAATAGGAAAATAAATCCAAAATTCAAAGCTTATGCTGACTAGAAAGAAAAAGGTTCTGTGAATCCTGAATTGCCTCTTTTGTTCTCATTGTACAGTGAGACGTTGCTGAGTCCATTGGATTGTTTGATGACACCCTTGATGTTATAAATATTAGTGCATATCATCACGTGGGAAGGAGAGGAAAGAGAAAGGAAGTCTAGGCTGTAAGAAAAGAAGGAATTTTACAGTTAGTGCAGAACTGAAGGGAACATTTGTGGTGAGCACTCCAAAAACTTAGGGATTTTTATAGTCTGCTCTATTCTGGCTGTTTGTTCTGTAAGGGCAGGGGAGGAAACTACACTGATTTATCCGCTGCTGGTCTGGTTGTCCTCAGGGGCAGGAACATTACAAGTCATTGTTTCAAACATAGGCTGTCATTTTAGATGACAGAACAAAGAAAAGCGACTGAAAGTAAATAAAACTTGAATTCACACAGGTATAAAAGGACCTTTTTCTATAAGCAGGCAGTTATAAACATCACTCTGAATGGCTTGTGAGGAAAAAATAATGGGCTTGTTTGAGAAGCAATTGAGGTGCTTTCTGACAAAAATAGTATATTAGGAGATTAGTCTCCAAGGGAAGGATAACCTTTTCAGATTCTAAGTATTTCTTCTGTTCTCATGTGTGAGCTTACAATCTGTTAGCCTCAAAATATATCTCCAAACCCACAGGCCCACCTTCCTGACAGCTGCTTGAACAACAGAGCTGAGGAGCTGAGAAAAAAGTCTGCACCGTCACCCACCCAGCAATTCTGAAACGCTTTTTAAGTTAATCATACGATCCAGAAATGCCAGTTAGGGTGGGAGAGGGGATGGATGCACTGGCTGAAAGAAGGCTCTTAACGTGCAAAATTTGCAGCACATGCTTGCGAACTAAAGGGCCCAATTAGTATAATGGGTTTGAAATCATTTCAGCACAGTCCAAAAGACAAAAGAAAAATTGTCCTTCAGAAATGGGCCTTTATTGTTCGGAAGAGTATGGAGATGAACAATGAATTCTATCAGTTTTGGAGGCAACATTCCTTCTCCTTCATACCGGACTATACATTATTAATGAGCGCTATTTTCAAGTGTGAAAGAACTGTTTGAAAAGCATTAACATAGTCTATTGGATGTGATTGACACTGTCATCCCTTTCATTTTGCTGTTGGCAAGAGGCATCCCTGTAGATTTATGTGCATCTGGACATTACTAATATTCTCCTTGTTATGCACTCTGGGCAGCTGTGATATGGAAATTTTTATCACAGTTTTTTTTAGAGGGGGAGTTTACTGTTGTTATCTGCACTAAAAATATATATTAATTTTTTTCCCTTAGTTTTTTTATCAACTCAAAATATTTAACGTCTGCTTCCTTAATAACTATAATCCGCTTCCAATATGTGAGCTTTTTAAAGGAATTTTGTCACGATTATGTGGATTCCTCAGTCTCTTTTCCAGACAGACTATTTTATTTCTGAGACTCATGTCCACTCATCCTGTTTCTATTTTAACCTTCAGTTCTACAACTCGATTGCATTTTTAATTGGGTTGGTGCGGTTAAGGACTGCAGCTAGCGTCTGCCTGCTGTTTAGAACCACCAAACCTCTTCTGATTTGCCTGTGTAATTGCTTTTAATCACAAAAATTAAGACCAGTGAAATTAAGAACCACTGAAACAATGACTCTAAATGACATACTCACTCAAATTACCAGAGGTTATGCTTTCTTTAGTCTGTGTTTATTTTTTTCAAGGTAATGCAAGGTTTTGTGCATAGATTTAGAATTAATTGAGTTTCTTAGACCATATGAGAACATATGTCATAATTTTATGTATGTTAATATTGTAATGTATATCTAATAGGGTAATGACATACCAAGCATGAGTGATTACATAAACATTGAATGAAGAGTGAGAAACAGGGAGGCTTAATTTTTAATCTAGGTTTTTTAGTGTTACCTTTTATGCATCTATGTACAAGCACATAAAATTTACAGATGAGAAATATTTGATTCAGCTGTCATTTTTAAGCCTTCTTTTAAATAAAACCCTTTTGCTACTCAGTTATACTATTAGAAGTTCTAGCTAGAATGTTAGGATCTGTTTGAAGTGCCAGGATACAAGAGAATGTAATACAGCTGGGCCAGAAGAAAATAAATCCAGGTTATATTACTCTAAAATGTTTTCATATCTACAATTTTTCTAGGAACTAATGTAATCAGGAAGATGTGCATTTTAACTCAATGCAGAGTTATCTTCCCCTCCAATCTCCTCTAAATAGCCCATCTTCATATCCACAAAGCGTCTCACCTCATCACTGCTTCCTTATGCAGCTATCAGTTTGTATCTGGCTATTAGGGGCACATAAGCTGCTGCTTTCTGCTCGCAGTCAGCAGGTCTACTCTTTGAGCGACATGTTCACCACCTTCCTCAAAGGTCATGCCCAGCTTCTCCATGGTAATTCCATTGTTGACCATCCCAGGCTGTGAGAGTTCAGCATTGAGGTCCGTCCTGCTTGGCAGCACAAGAAACTGCCACCGCTCCACTAGACAGACTAATTACACCAATCAATCACGTAAAGTAAATCACATGGCTACAAGTAGAAAGGTTCTAACTCATAAAGACACTTGCCAACTAAAGGGGTGGAGAAAGAAGATGTGAAGTCAGTGTATAAGTTTAAAAACATGAAAACATGATAACTATATTCTTAAACTGTATCTCTGGGTTAATTTTGCTTCCCTAGTATACAATTTAAGTGGCTTTTATAAGATATAATCTCATAAATCAGTCATTAGTTACAAGATTAGTTACTTACTACTTTGCTTTTTGGTGTGCTTTAAATTTAGGAAATCCAGCTTCACTGCAGTGTAGATTTTGCTATTTTAAGGAATATTTCCTACATCACACAAAGACTTTGTGCCACCCAGCAGAGCATAAAATAGCTCTGCAGAATAGAATCAAAGATTCATAAAAACATAGAATCATAGTCTCCATCATCATTCTTTAATCAGAATTTTGAAGTTCTTACAAAGATTTTTCCCCCCAAGTCTTGTTTGTGGTATTCTACAATTTTGCTTAGTAATTACAAAAATGGGCCACATGATATAGTTTTGGGGTTACTCTTAGAGGAACAGGTAGATAGAGATTTTTCTTTTCTTTTCTCTTTTCTTTTCTTTTCTTTTCTTTTCTTTTCTTTTCTTTTCTTTTCTTTTCTTTTCTTTTCTTTTCTTTTCTTTTCTTTTCTTTTCTTTTCTTTTCTCTTTTCCTTTTCTTTTCCTTTTCTTGCCAGTTCTACTTTGCTGTGTAAAGTTTACTTCACCTCAGCAGGAATGGTTTAATATCAAAGTTGAACTGGTATCAGGAAACTCATCTACATGGCTCACTGGGCTGGTTCATGGAATCAAAGAATTGTTTCAGTTGGAAGAGACAACTTTAAGATCATCCAAACTAATGGTTAACCCAGCCCTGTCAGGTAACCACCAAGCCATGTCGCCAGGCACAACATCTACCCTTTAAAAAGTTACTATATCCTTTAAATACCTACACTGAAAGTCACTCTGCAAATTCCCTGGTCAGCTTATTCCAATTCTTTATAACCCTTTCCATGAATACATTTTTCCTAATATCTAGCCTAAATCTCTCCTGGAGCAACTTGATGCCATTTCTTCTTGTCCTATCAATTGTTACTTGGGAGAAGGGACTGACCCCTACCCTGCTATAACCTTTTCTCAGGTAGTCTAGAGACCATTCCTTGCACAAGTTCAGAACCTAGAACTTTTCTTTAGTACTTCTGAAGACCAGAATTTAATGTATGACAGCCAAAGATCTTTGCTGAGAGACTTAACTATGACTGTTCTCAACTGATGGCACAAAACGTTCATTTGATATTGCATACATACTACAAAACCAACCTTATAACCTTCATGCAATCGTTACTATCACACACATGAATACAGGAGTTCATTGGCTTATGAACGGACTCTATTTTTTTTACAGGATTTTTAAGGATCCAGTTTAAAGTAATAGCTTTTTATCCCAATATTTATCACTGTCTAAAATCTATCCTGCTTCCAGACTGGAGCGGACGTGCTTGACAAGCAAGAACAAAAGATTTCATGGTGTTTTGTGCTTATGTGGCAAGTTCAAACAGAAAAAAAAATGCTTTCATTGCAGATTTCCAGGTTAGACTAAAATTCTCAAGGAATCCTGTTGCTGGGATTTGGGGTACAAAAGAGCTTGCTGACAAACCTGTCACTCATCCCTCAGGACAAAGTCTAATACTGGATAATGAATTGGATTAAGGAGTGTCCTACCAACTGCTCAAGCCAAAACCAGAAAAAGTATGTTGTTGCCCAAAAAATCTCCAGTGGAAAGATGCTAAATAGTTTAACGCCCCAAGAACTACAGAAAATTTTCAAAATAGCCACAGACTTCAGTAAAGAATATGTTTTCTGTGTCACATAACAATTTTTTCCACAGGAATGTTACATAAAGATGTTCCTTTTCAATTCCATGGGAATCAGCCCTGCATCCTGAAATCATGACTTCCTTTGGAACTCACTGCCAGCAAAGTTCTAACATAGCTATGTGAAGGGCTCCAAATAGCCCAGGCTATGATCAGAAGGAGATGTAACAGGCTGATTTGCCTCCTGTCACTCATACTGCCTTAACTTCTACCATGTCCTTCTATAAGAGATACTTCAGATTATTTTTTTAATTAAAAAAACCCAAACCACACAGATCACAGTGTCACAGTAATGAGGAGGCTGGAAAAGACCTTAAAGATCATCCAGTCCAACCTAAAACCAACCAAGTAAACCTAAACATCTGACATCTAGATCATCTAAATGCTGTTAAAAGTTAGCAACAAGCTTAACTGCTGAGTCCAAAGAGTAAAGGTGAAGAAAGCAATCGTCAATATGAATATTTAAACCCAATTTTAAACCCAATTAAAATAGCAAGATGACTATGAGCCAGCAATGCACTCTTGTGGCCAAGAGGGTCAACAGCATCCTGGGGGGGATCAAAAAGGGGGTGGTTAACAGATCAAAAGAGATTCTTCTCTTCTTCCACTCTGCACTAGTGAGACCACTTCTGGAGTATTGTGTCCAGTTCTGGGTCTCTCAGTTCAAGAAGGGCATAGATAGAGCTGCTGGAGGGTGTCCAGCATAGAGCCACGAAGATGATGAAGGAAATAGAACAGCTCCATTATGAGGAAAGGCTGAGGGAGCTTGGTCTCTTGAGCTTGGAGAAGAGGAGGCTGAGGGTGACCTCATTCATGTCTATAAATATGTGATGTGAGGGGTGGG
The DNA here is from genome assembly GCA_013397515.1 of Upupa epops. Taxonomy (NCBI): domain Eukaryota; kingdom Metazoa; phylum Chordata; class Aves; order Bucerotiformes; family Upupidae; genus Upupa; species Upupa epops. The sequence goes on along the minus strand of VZRI01011242.1, from coordinate 26,792 downwards.
TGTCAGGAGGATGTAGCCAGGATCTTCTCAAGGTCATCTGGTGATAGGACAAGGGACAATGGGTGCAAGCTGGAACAGAGGAGGTTCCATGTAAATATCAGAAGGAACTACTTCACAGTGAGGGTAACGGAGCACTGGAACAGGCTGCCCAGGGGGAGCCTCTTTCTCTGGAGATGTTCAAGAGACCACCTGGATCTGTTCCTGTGCAACTTGGTCTAGGTGATCCTGCTGTGGCAGGGGGATTGGATTAGATGGTCTTTTGAGGTCTCTTCTGATCCCTAATGATTCTATGATTTTATGAAAACTTGCTCTGAAGAACTAGAAATTTCTTCATTGACAGCTTTCTAATTATCAGCCAGATGATGCTGTGACAGCATGGTTTTGTCTATTGAAGATGATTAGAAATTTGCTAGAGAGGTCCTAAAGCAGATGATGATCAGTGTTTCATTATCCATCACTAGATATAAGCTAGATATAAAGAAATAAAGAGAACATATTCACTCTTGGTAAGTGTAGTGCATAAAAGCACAGTCACATTTTTAAGTGCAGCAATAAGAACCTCTATATCACACATTTAAAAAATTGTTTTCAATTTCAATTTGTTTATTTGCAGAGCTTTACTAATTCTTTACTAGCTCTTTAATATTTAATATACTTTATACAGTCCCTTGCTTTTCTGCTGGGAATCTTTCTTGCTGAACAGTCTAAAATAAATTCTCAGACTTTCATCCCAAGGTTTCAGTCTGCTTCTCCTAAGAACTTGCTGTGAAGCAGTAAATACTGCACACCTGCAAAATATTTCTGTTTCTCACCTTTTTTCGCTGCTTAGCTAGGTTTGTGGAGAGTTATTTTCTCCTGTCTGTAATCGATATGCCATGGCTGATGATTTTGATTGAAGTAATAAGAGAAAAGAATATTTCCCACAGGAATCTCCTGGAAGAGTAATGTTTGAATGTATATGAAGGATATGGAGTGATTGCAGTTATATGCCTGAGGAAATTCAGGAATAGAAGATGATATAGTAGGGATTCCAATCGTGGCAAAATAATTTCAAGTTTAAAAAAAGAAAAAAGAGTCAAAATATCAAACCTTACATAATACAGTGTAGTCTTGAGTTGTTGGGGTCCCTGCCCACTCCTGTACTTCTGGTTGGGAAGTGTATCATGTCATACTCCATTGCTCAGCTGCGCAACAGAACAGGAGTGCAAACCACAGTTGCGTTATATGCAGTTAAAGCAAAGGCTTCCAGGCTGTGTGACAAAACAAACAAAAATTAAAGTGTGAATTCATCCTATCTTCACCTGATCAAGTCTTGTGTATGTGGTCATGTTTATAGCACGAAAAAAACCTGTCTCTTCGTAATAGGCCACAAGGATCATTAATCCATCTTTTTCAGAAGGGCACATAGAACGACATCCCCAGGCAAAAAAATCTGTGCAAGATGTTTAGGAAGTATAAATCTTGCTTATTCCCCCCAAGGGAAGGGATTAGTTAAACGAATCTTTAAGGAAATGATGGATATAATAGGATATAATCTTTTTATGAAGCCTGTGACTAATTCTTCTGCTTATCTCAAATCCATTCTTCCTATTTAGGAACTAGCAAATGATAGCTCCTTACTCCAAAGCAGATTACCTCACTAGGATCAAAACTATTGCACCCCATTTCTAGCTTTGCTGTCCTTCAGTGACTCTAAAGAAGTTCCTCCTCCCCCCTAGGTTCTACAGTTTCAAATTTTGGGACATTTGTTAGCAGATAGTCCAAAATACTACTACACAAACCCAAGAATGGGTTGACGGTAGGTGTAGAGTCTTGCATCTGGGCAAGAACAACCCCAGGTACCAGTATAGGTTGGAGACAGACCTGTTGAAGAGCAGTGTAGGAGAAAGGGGCCTGAGGTACTGGTAGACAGCAGGATGACCATGAGCCAGCGACGTGCTCTTGTGGCCAAGAGGGACAACAGCATCCTGGGTGCATCAGAAGACGGGTGGTTAGCAGATCGAGAAAGGTTCTTCTCCCCCTCTACTCGCAATTAGTGAGACAACATCTGGAGTTTTGTGTCCAGTTCTGGGCCTCACAGTTCAAGAAGGACACAGAGCTGCTGGTGGGTGTCCAGCGTAGAGCAATGAAGATGATGAAGGAAGTAAAGCACCTCCCTTATGAAGAAANTCTAGGTGATCCTGCTGTGGCAGGGGGATTGGAGTAGATGATGTTTTGAGGTCCCTTCCAATCCCTAAGAAATTAGAAAACTGGTTATCACAGTAAACAACCTTTCCCCCTGCCCTTTCAGCCTATAAACAGCTAGTACATTGGTACTTCTCTGAAAAGCCAAGTATTTTAATAAATTCTCCCATTTCGTGGGTTGCTTTCGAAATGTTCTTTGGAGCTGCATCTTTGGCCAACCAGTGAGGAAAAGATGTGAATGGCAGCTCATGTCTTGAAGTTCTTTCATTACGTATTTGCCTTCTCTACTTAAGACGGAAGATATTGAACAACAGAATTACTTCTGCAGGAACAAAACAACCAAGCCCATTATTTGGACAAACTAAATTCCTAAAGGGGGAAAAAAAAAGTAAGTTCGCTTAATGGTATTTCATGAAACTTCTTCTTTTATTCCCAATTTATCCACAAACCAATCTGTTCAACAGCATACGCTTGAGGTTGTCCCTTCAACCACTGAAACTAATGGGAGTTTTACTACTCGTTCTAATGGGAACATGATGAGGTCTAATTTATTGTCTTCAGGAAGTTAGCCCTTCATGAAGACAAAGTGGAAAAAGTGAGAATGAATATGAAGAATTGATATAATTGAACTTTGTCTTGGGTCCCACAAAGAATTTATTGGTCTTACTATTTTGTTTTCATTCATCTTTTTTATCCCTGTTTCTTTTCTGTTGCTTCATATATATTTGTCATTATTATCAATTAGTTGTGATGCAATTCTCCTTTCCTACCCTCTGGGTTAGGAAAACATAAAATGGTTCAGCATTTACTATCCTAACCTTTGAATAAGACAATAATTCTAATAAGAAATATAATTCACAGGTATAGATTTTTTCCACCTGAAGACAACCTAATCTCCTCAAATATTAATTAATATTCATCAGGCTCAAGAATTCACTGATATTAAATTAGGATATTTTCAAATAGATGTCATATGGTCAGCTACAATAGAATTAATCATAAGATTGATATAGTGGGACTGAATGTCTGGAAGTAAACATCCACAAGGACCCAAATTATTTAGTGTTTTATTATTCTTATTGGAGACTTAGTCAATCCAGTTAATGGACATTAGTAAACAATTAACTTCATCTGAAGATAAACAACTAAGGTAGGACTTGTTTGCTTAAGTAGTACTGTTTTATACCATTTCAAATACTAGAGAATATCCAGGATATGAGCAGAAGGCTAACTAGTAAGTCACAGATCTTCACCTTTGTGGAGCAGGTGCTGGAGACTGGGCTGGATGTAACCACAGGACAAGATACCTCAGAGAATCTGAAATAATTACTGTATCTGAATAATGCCTCTGGCTGTATTACTTTCATGGCTTCATCCTGCATTGACCTCTGATACCTAGATAGGTGACAGATAGCCCCCTGAGAGGAATTATTTTTGATACTGTCCTGCCTCTTCAGTCATTCTCTGAGTTACTGGTTAGGAAACTAAATCAGTAATTCAGAGCATCAGTAATTCAGAGCACTAACTAAAGATGTTGATTTTATTAATGCTTCAATTCCAAAAAAAAAGATATCAAGAAATGCTTAGGCAGCTCTGTAACCACACTGCTGCTGCAAGGACTTGGACTCAAACTTCTTATAGTGTTTAGTATCTTAATTTTTACTGGTTTTTGAAGATTAAGGCAGGCGTTACATTCAGTGCTCCCCAGAAGTTCTGTAAGCCAGTGCCACGAGAGGGGAAACCCGAATCCAGGGTCAAGATCTTCCCATGCAGTGCTCTGAGAGCCAGGTTAAACCAAACACAGGATGTAGTTGTGTGCAATGAGCATGTTCACTGAGCACATAACTGCAGCAGATTTTAACTCACATCTCAACCTTTGAAGACTGCTATAACTACTGAGAGAGGAACTGTATGCTGATGACAGAGTGTTTTAAGAATTTTAGGTAGAAAGGTTTAGCATTTAGCTGATTGCTAACCATAGCCCAATTGTTCTACTTTCCTTCTCTGACATTTTATCATGGGATGTTTTTCCTTCCTTTTCTTTTCTCTTTTTCTTTTCTCTCAACGTATTTGTTTTGGTTACAGCTCTTTTGGTATCATTCCAGAGTTATTTCCTGGCTTCAGTTGAATTTCTCCAGATGTATAGAGATGATTAAACTGAAGGGAGATTTTTGCCCATCGGTCTCTTCCTTCTTTGTATGTTTGAATATTGTGAACTTTCCACTAACACTAGACCCTCTGCAAAAGCTTTTTAAGCCCCAGGACAGTCCTCATAAACAGCCTAATGTGGTTTAGGCAAAAAGAATGCTTGACCTATTCCATAATGGGAGCATGCTATTTGCAGATAAGGAAGCATGAGTTATAAATTTTCTGCTGGCAGCTCATGATGCATTTGAGAGTTATACATTCACAGTCTCCAGCCAAATAGTGCCTCCTTTACACAGTGAAGAAGGAAAGCAAACAATTAAACAGGCATTTTGCTTCCCATTAATGGGGCATTTGAATGGGCTGTCACAGAACACTACTAAACAGTAATCTGACAGTCATCCTCTGATGATTTTTCTGGTGGCATCAATTAGTTCAGACATCTTTAAAGAAGTTGTTAATAAGATAATTCATAGACAGAAATCTAACCTTCTTTTGGAAGTATGAATGAGTATGACCTGTGAAGCACTGTGAAGATGGCAACAGGGCAACAGTTCAGCTTACACGGAGACAGTAAAATACCAAGACATGCAAATGTCTTGCACGGCACTTTGTAAAGAGTATTACTCTTCTTGCATCTATTTATCAAAATAGGTCACTTTAACGGCAAACTCCACTTTTCCAAGGAAGGTAGCACACAAAAATTAATTTAGTATTTCTCTGATTCCTCTAAAACTGCCACAGCAGCATGAAGGGAAGAAACAGTCGTATTTATCTAACTACAGACAAGCTCTCCTTTAAAGCAAGGTATTTAAGCATATTCTTACGAGTGTGACTAATTCCGATTCCACCCTTGTAGAGTTTGAAAAATCTTGAGGGGTTACACAGATGTGGTCACTCCAGAGGAGCAGTTTGCCAGCAGGACTTGTGAAAACCAGGCATCATATTATCTCAGACCAGGTTTGCAAAAAAGGGTGCCATGGCCTAAGTGACAGAGTGGTCAGTTAGGAAGCTGGAACACAGGAGGTTTCATATCAATACCAGAAGGAACTTCTTCATAGTGAGGGTAACAGAGCACTGGAACAGGCTGCCCAGGGGGATTGTGGAGTCTCCTTCTCTGGAGACGTTGCAGACCCCCCTGGCTGTATTCCTGTGTGACTTAGTCTAGGTGATCCTGCTGTGGCAGGGGAATTGGACTAGATGATCTTTCGAGGTCCCTTCCGCTCCCTAATGATCCTATGATTCTATAAAGGGGTGCTATTTGGCCACAGTCCTCTGTAACTGTTCCAAGAACCAACCTGTGTGTAGCTGTAACACTGCACTTTAAATCATTTTCCCTGGAGAAAAAGGAGGTGGAGAATGTGAAGTGGAATTCAAGCAAATACTGTATGTTGTAACTGAGAGCACTGAGATCTGGAGCTACAGCAGCAGCCCAAATTACAGATTAGCTCTCTGGTTTTTTTTAGGTAAGGTAAATTGAAGAGACCAATGAATTTATTTTAATCACCTTTACAGCTCATTATAGAAACTGAGGCTTTAGCCAAAGGCACTCAGAAGTGTTCTGTGATTTTGGTTTATTGTTCACACAGAAGCACATTCCAAGTTAGGAACTGGCATACACTATATCAAGAGTAGAGATAGGTTAATTTCTTTCATTATTGTATTCCTGGAGCAGCAAGACAGAGATAAGTAAGTGATTATTTTCTCAGGCAGGTTGGCCTTTTGGAACATGATGCAGTTTCATAAATGGCATCGCTTTGAGTTCAGTTCCCATTTGTGTCGAACAACAAATATTGATTCTTCAGGAAAGTGATACCAAAAGTTAATATGAATTGTAAACATATTGTTCAATTCACTTTACAATTGACTTAAAGGACTCGGCCAAGTATTTCATTACTTCCTTCTCTCTCTTGTTAGAATAATTCTTTATATACTTAATTTTAAAAATATTTTTCCTTTTTTCAGAAGGAAAATGGGAAAAAGAAATTGAGAATGCCATAATTGGATCTCTAGCTATATCCAAGACATCAAACAGTATTTTTCGTGGTGGATAATATTAACATATTGATAAAGTACCTCTGGGTGGTCATTTCCTAAAGGATCCCCTGACCTCTTCCAACTTCAGATGGACTACAGGATCCTATGACCTATTCCAACCTCAGAAGGACTATGGATTTGAGTCATTGCAATTTCTTGTACAGTGTGACTGCTCTTATTTTAAAATCTTTAAATTTTATAATTTAAAGTCCCAGAAAACTTAAAAAATATAGAAAATAGAATAAGAAATGGAACTAAGCAAAACAGAATACAAAACCAGTCCCATCAAATGAGTAGGCTGAAGATCATAAGGAATTGTTTTATACACAGACAGTTGTAGGTAAGGTAGTACTGACAGATGTCACGACTTCAGGTTTATTAGAATAACGTCTGCCTAATTACGAGTTTGGCAGATAAGGAATGAGGTTTTCAGGAAGTTTGCACCATCTTCAAACTGCTTATACAAAATTCAAAATCCACTAAGTTAGCCAAAGCAGAGCCTCATTTTTTGACAGAGCAGAAAACAGAAGTAGATCTGGAAACCTAAACATGACCATGTATTTTGTGCTGGAAAAGCCTGGCTCAACTGCATTGCAAGATCTGTCTGAGTGGAGAATTGCTCAGCACTAGAGTTTATGATCTGCCAAAAGAGGCCACAGGTATCTGTGGCCTCCTGTGAGCATTCAGAAGACTAGAATGCCCCCAGCAAGTACCACAGTGAAGGTCAAACACTCTCTGCTGACAGTACCACACCAAAACCTGAATGTCTCTCTGACATTCAGGGATTTAGCTTCAGACTTGAATGTCACGGAACAAATGACATGTAACGCTCAGGCTGGAGCATGCATCCTGCATCAATTCATCTTAAAAATGCTTCTGGGAATTAGGCAGAGTGTGACATAATTTGTACAGAATCATTTATGACTCCCACAGAACACTTTCATGAAAGAAATGTTATCACAAACCTTTGACTTAATAAAGAACTAGGTTGATTTTAATCAACTGCTTTTGTTAGTTAAAAATAAATGCATGAAGCCTTGTGCAGTAATGAGTAAATCATCCTGCCTTCTGAAATTTTAAGCATAGCTCACCACCCTCTAAAGCTAAGAGCAGGCAGGCTGAATCAAAATAGCTGTAGTTACAGGGGGAGGGCATCTATTCATTGTCTAGAATCTGCAGCTATGCCTGCTCTAATAATGAAAATATATCACACAGTATTCTTTGGTCCAGATGCCAGCTGCCTTGGCATAGCTTATTTCTGTACAGATAAATACTCTTTTGTCCCAAACCATAGTAACTGCATCCAGATTGCTTGTGAGGAGGAGTCCCTGGCCCATGCAGAGCATCAAACTGTGCCTGGGCATAGTCTCAAAGAGTGCTGCTTGAAACATCCAAAATTATCTTGGGGACCTTGTGAATAATTTAACACTACGAATGACCACATAGCAGTGTGCAAGTCTGCACATTGGCCCTGTTCAGCTTGCCAGAAAATATGTATTTCATGATGCTTGGTATCTGCCAGTGGTGCTTATGTACTTGTGTCAGCAGTAACAGAAAGACCAAACATGATCGTACTGGAATTAGAAGGAAGCAAATGGAATTATGTGATGGTGAAACAGGAGTTATGCAGTACTTTTAACACTAGCGGAGGGCAAATTTTCTTTCACATTAACGTTCAAGGTAAATAGTCAGAAGATTCTCCTCTTGTATGCAAAATTACTTTCCATATGTTTGCTATTCAGTGCTATCTAGCACCACATCCTTAGGTCCAAAAGCACAATCTGAAGTTATTCATCCCTGTCATTCACAGTGTCACTACTGTGTCTAAACAAACAACTAAGTGCCTAAAGACTCTTAAGAAACAAACCTATTCCACTCATACTTCAAAAGAATTAATTCTTAGCAGCACAGAATTATTGAGTCTGGAAAAGACCTCTGAGATCATCCAGCCCAGCCTGTGCCCTAACGTCACCGCATCAGCCAGACCAGGGCACTAAGAGCCTTGTCCAGTTTTCTCTTAAATGTTTCCAGAGATGGGGACTCCACTAACTCCATACAAAGTCTTTTTCAGTATCTAATCACCCTTTCCATGAGGAAGTGCTAATATCCAACCTAAACCTCCTCTGGTGCAGCTTCAGGCCCTGCCCTCTTGTCCTGTCTCTAGCTGCCTGGGAGAGGAGTCCAACTCCTACCTGACTACAGCTTCCCCTCAGGTAATTATAGAGACTGATAAGGTCCCCCATGAATCTCCTCCAGACTAAACACTCCCAGCTCTCTCAGCCTCTCCTTGTCAGTTTCCTTCCAGTCCCTTTGCCAGCCTCTTTGCTCCTCTGGACCAGCTCCAGCACCTCACTCTCTTTCTTGAAGCGAGGGGCCCAGAACTGCCCCCAGTACTCGACGGGAGGCCTCACCGGTGCAGACTACAGGGGAAGAATCACGTCCCACTACTCTACAAGTATTATTTATCACAGTAAAGCAGCAACAATGAAAACCCTGAAGTTCATAGGAGTTGTATTGTCCATGCATATCATGCAGCAGTTGATCTTTTACATCTACCAGTTTACTTCTGGCTGCATAGCTTTTTCCATTCCTTCCTCACTGACTGCTCTCCTTGAAAAAGAAAAACCAACAAAAAACCCAGTGCAGGAAATAACAAAGGCTGTGGTCTCCTAGTTGTCAGTGTGACATAATGGTTATCTGAGCATCTTTTCAGATGGTCCATTCTAACAGGTGTTGATGCTGATCCTGCTTCATTCAACAACTCCTTGTTTCCCCGGAAGCAGTTTACATCTTCTTGGGCAACTTCTGTCATCACTGCCATTTAATTTGCAAACATCTACTGTCCTGAAACTCCCTTAGGATACATCTGTCTCACCAGAGACAGCCATGTCATTTGTAGTATTCCAACAATACTTGCTTGAAGTGCTATGTAACACGTAAAAAAGTCATCTCAATGACACCGATTAACAGATACCCTTAAATTACCGGTTCCACTGCTCCCTGTTTGTAGCTCTGTACATCACCTGTTCCACCGCTCTTAAACATCTTTGTTAGGGTAAACAAAAAACCACTGAGCTTTCATACAAAATATCTCCATTGCTCTGCCCCTGGAAAGTCTCTGTCTGAAATGGGTTGGCCAGGGAGGTGGTTGGGCCCCCTTCCCTAGAGGTGTTTAAGACCGGGCTGCATGAGGCTGTGGCCAGCCTGATCAAGGGTGGAGGGTCCCTGCCCGTGGCAGGGGTGTTGGAACTGTATGATCCTGTGGTCCCTTCCAACCCTGACTGGTTCTATAACTTCTTCCCAGTGAGGGTGATGGTGCACTGGAGGGGGCTGCCTGGGGGGTTGCCAAGTCTCCTTCTCTGGAGACATTTGAACCCCTCCTGGACTTGGTCTGGATGATCCTACTGTGGCAGGGGGATTGGACTAGATGACCTTTTGAGGTCCCTTCCAATCCCTGATGATTCTATGATTCTATGAACCCTGAGTCAGATTCAAGCTAAGGGTGGTAGTTTTCCCTATCTGTGTTTGTAGCAACATAAATAGAGTGCTAAGAAACAGGTTATTCATTGTGCCCAGGTAATAAAAGAAAAGCATGCTATATTGCCTTATAATTGGTTTGCACAAACATGTCTGAAGGGGTTTTTATTTACTCATCCCTGTTTGGTCATGGATCAAAAGCTGGTAGAATTTTTTGTTCATTCAGCTTTCAGCAGATGTTTCTCTGTCATTTTGAAGACAATGTCACTAACTGGAACAACCACATCTACTCATCAATACTTGGCTTTCTTACAGGCCTATATCTCAAAACCAGTATAAACCAGTATCATATAAGCAAAGTTATATCACAGATCTATTTTCAGCAGTACTGTGCTGATCATTGTACTTCCTTGCTGCTTCGCAGACATTTCCATCACTCCAGTGCAGAAACAGGAAGAGGTACATTTGGACTCACTTAAACACTGTGTCAAACAACGTTAAGATTGATTTGGTTTAGCCCAGGATCCTGCAGCTGATGTTCTCTCCTCTGCCTTCAACACAAAACAAAACTACAACTAAACAAACCAACTAAAATAATGGCTTCATTTCATCTGCATCACACTAATCTGTGATAGTACTTGTAAATACAAAAACTCCTTCTCCAAACTGTCTTTGAGACTAGTTCTAAGCATCTTCTAGAGGGTACAGGCAAACCTTTCATAATAGTCACTGCTGAATGCTAGTCCTATTGCCCACAACAGCATAGTCCCCAGTGTCAGTCTGAGGGCTGAAGTACCATTGACTTGTCTGCATTTTTGCTCTTAAACAGTCAGTTTGGGGAAGTTTAAACAGCTCTGTTTGGGGAAGAGATGACTGAAGACAAAGGTTTTCAAAGGAAAACAATGCAAATGTTGTAAATCTGTAAAGTGAATTATTTTATTCAACAGTAAGGAAAGTATACAGATTGCTCTGTAACATAATGTACTCGTTTGTAGTCTGTGCTTGTAGTAGCACCCTTTGTAAATAAAATATCGAATCTCAACCATAAATTTATACACCCTGCATGAGTTAACAGAATATGTTCCAAAATCTTTCATATACCGTATTATAGATGTACTAGAGAAACTGATAGACATTGGCCTGAATCCTAGTTATTCCACTGACCCCACAGGCTTGCATGCAACAGATGAAATTACTCAAGCACAATTACTAGATTCAGTCTTCAGAACTGAGGCAGAAATGTGCACTTCGTTTGGCTCTGATATCATATAAGCATATGTTTTTATTTTTTAAAACTAAATAAGCAGTATTTCATTCAAAATTTAAACTTTTGTGTGGCTACATAGACAGTGTTCCCCATTCACTACAGGAGAAGACCCATGACCCATACATGTGACAAGTCAATGAGAGTTTTGTGTTAGAAAAGGGGAATTGAAAAGGTAACTAACTGCCCTGTACATCTTCATATTGACCGATCCATCTAGCACAGGTCTAATAACATAATCATTTTTTGTCTATATTTTATTAGTTTTATTCACTGATTTTTATTTATCTAAATGTATGCAAGTTTTAAAACCTTATCCATGATAGAATTTTAGGGTACAGCAAATCTGATTGATGTGAACACTGTCTGCTTAAGGGCTTCAGTAGATTCCAACCCTGGAGATTCTCAGACAAGGCTGATTTTGAAATGATAACTCTGACTGTGCAGTAAACAAACAATTAATAAGAAAACAATGAGGAATGGTTTGAAAAAATAATTAGACTGAGTACTGGTGGCTATTTCTACATTTTCTTTCCCTTATTTTTTTTTTTTAATTGAGAGAATATATGCCATTGCTCCACAGCACACACTACACTTAAATACTGCTCATAATTCTTCCTTTGGGTACTATTTGGTTCAAATTAGAGAAGGGTGGTTTTAGGCTGGATATAAGGAAGTTCTTTAGCATGAAAGTGGCTGAACTACCAGTCATCCAGGTAGGTAGTTGAGGCACCAACCCTGAAGCTATTGAAAGTGAGGCTTAACAAGACTCTGGGTGATATAATCTGCTTGGGGATGTCCCTGCTCACTGCAGGGGGGTTGGTCTAGATGACTTTTGGAGGTCTCTTCCAATCAGGGCTATTCTATGATTCTATTTAAAATGAAGATGTGAGTTTTTAATTAAAAACATTTGATTTATGTGAACATAGCACTTGTCTACTCTTGCTCACACAGGAAATGCTTGACTCTAGTTCAATTAGTAATATACCAACCTTTACATGAGAAATTTTTAAAGTATTTTTCTATATTTACTTTGATTTTCAGCCTTGATCAATTTTCATTTGAAAAGGTAATTGTAAAGCCCCATGAATCTCAAAACCAACACTAATTAGATAATCAAACAATCATTCAACCAAAAAGTTTCACCAAGGAATGCTACTGCTATGAACATCTTTCTTTTTGTCTGAACACATTGATCGTTCTATTTACATACTATACAAAGTCAATAGAATCCCTCCCACTGTTTGTGTTCTGGGGCTTATTTCTTCTTTGTTTGTTTTCTGTTATTTTCTTTTTCTGTTGAACACTGAGTATATATAAAAAGAAATCCTACTAAAATTGGGTGTCGCACTGAGCGAGACGCAGCCAACTATCCTTTGACAATACCAAACTTTGGTTATTTTGATTCTTCCACCACCTAGCTGTGTTAACTTTGCTTTCCAGCCTTGAGAACATACCCTTGTGTAGTCACAGTTCTTAGTTAAGATGGAATTCAAAGGACCCTCTCAAAACTAGATGGCCAGCTGGGCTAGTAGCCTTAAAGCAAGCACAGAATCATAGAATGTTAGGTGTTGGAAGGTATCTCGGGAGATCTTTTAGTCCAATTTCCTTGGAAGAGTAGGTTACACAGGGCTGTATCCAGGTGGATTTTGAATATCTCCAGAGCAGGAGACTCCACAAACTCTCTGGGAAGTGTGTTCCAGGGCTCCATGACCCTCACAATGAAAAAGCTTTTCCTTATGCTTCTGTGGAACCCCCTCTACTCCAGCTTGTACCCATTGGCCCTTGTCTTATTAAATGTAACTGAGAAGAGCCTGGCTCCATCCTCCTGACACACATCCTTCATGTATTTATAAACATTAATGAGGTCATCTCTCATTCTCCTTCAGGCTGAAAAGACCCTCAAAAGGGAGATGTTCTAATCCCTTAATTATCCCTGTGGTTCTGTGCCGCACTCTTTTAACAGTCCTTGTCTTTCTGGAACTGAGGGGCCCAGAACTGGACACAATATTCCAGATGCAGCCTCACCAGGGCAGGTTAGAGAAGAAACAGAACCTCTCTAGACCTACTAACTGTCCGCTTTCTAATCCACCACAGGGTGCCATTGGCCTTCTTGACCACAAAGGGACATTGCTGGCTTGTGGTCATCCTGTCCACCAATACTCCCAGGTCCCTTTCCCCCATGCTGCTCTCCAGCAGGTTAGTCCACAATCTATGCTGGTAGCTGGGTTTGTTCTTGCCCAGGTGCAAGGCTGCACTTTCTCTTGTTGAATTTCATTGCATTTTTCTCTGCCTAACACCCCAGCCTGCCCAGGTCACACTGAATGGCAGCACAGCTCTCTGGTGTGTCAGCCACTCATAAAGCAATATAATTTCTGATATCAGTAAGCAGTAATAAAACATTCTTATATTCAAACAGTTCAGAAATTCCAAGCTGGAAAAGCAACTACCTGACTACAGCTTGGTCATCTAAGGGCGTGTGGTCCAAATTAGAGCAGTGACTCAAGAGCATGCCTATGTATCTGCAATAAAACACCTGAGAAACATCACTGCCACACTCCTGTAAGAGTCAGTGAAAAGAGAATGGCTTGTTGGCTGCTCCTATCTATTTATTTTAAAATGTTTGTTGAATTTTAAATCCTAACCTGAAATAAACAAGATGATTTTTAATGTTTATTCATCAATCAGCAACACATTTTTAAACAACAAATGATTTTCCACATTTACAGAAATATTTAGGTAAAGCTTTTTTTTTAATTAATTTTTCGTATTTTCTACCTACACATAACAGGAAAAAAAATCATTCGAACCTGCCTGGATGCATTCCTGCATGACCTGCCCTAGGTGACCCTGCTCTGGCCAGAGGGATTGGACTAGGTGATCTTTCAAGGTCCCTTCCAACCCCTAGCTTTGTGTGATTCTATTAGTGAAAGGAACTCTAGTGGGGATGCTTAAGTGAAGCAAATATTCATAAGTAGGTAAGTAAAGATTTTCTTGGAATACACTCCAAAAACAATAAATGAGTTGTTATTCAGGAAAAAAGAATTCTGAACACCAAAGAATGTCTGGCTGTTCACAGACTCTTAGTAATTTTCCTCATTTCATCTATCTCCTGAAAGCGTTCTCTGTTCCTCGGTTAGGATAAAGTTACACTCCACTAGATAAAGAAACCTCTACAAATTTATACAATATTTTTCTTTTTATTAGGTCATGGAAATGGATATCCAAATCATGTCTGCTTTCTGTGGGAAAACACCTCCCTCAGGAAAGACAGCCTGAGNTTGAAGCTGGAAAAGGGCAGCTTTAGCGTAGATATCAAGAAAAAATTCTTTAATGTGAGGGTGGTGGATTCCTGGAACAGGTTGCCTAGAAAGGCAGTAGAGGCCCCATCCCTAGATATATTCAAGGCCAGGCTCACTACAACCACCATTGATGTGAACCTTTTTCTATCCAGCATTCCATGACAGGAGATAATAATGAATTAAGCAGAGTGTTCTATTTGTCCTTTGAAACATTTACCCAACTGAAATTTGTGATCAAGGAGAACTAATAGCATGGGTACTCCTCTAATTCCATGTGGTTAGAAAGAATTGTACACCAAAAGGACGTGTACTGATTGTACTGCTCCAGGATTTTACCTCTAATTTCCAAATACACAGTTAAACTGTATATTTTATTCTGCTTTTATAATCAATTTACTGATTTTCTCTCACATTCATGTCTTGCCTTTCATATATATCTCAACATTCTTGAAATTGAGAGCTTCTTGTGTTCATGTTAGATTTCTCCTCATTGACGTTGCCCTAGATCTGTAATTTTACTGTAGGGAAAAATACAATTAATACAAGATTTGTCACGCAAGGTTTGTAGTAGCATCTCATTTTTAATCTTACTTTAGTGAAATTCCAAACAGCAAAGATAAAGAAAAAAGGCTCTTCAAAGACAGATTTGCCTAAAGAAATATTTTCTCTGTGTCCAAGATGGGATTACATTAAAAATGTCACTTTGGATATATGTTTATATTTACACTGTTTATATTATTAATATTATTCGTATTGTTGAGTGACATTTCTACTCTTTGTATGTACTTTCACTATCAACTCAATTGCAAAGTGATTAAAGCAATGAATCAAAATAAACATGGATGTTCTGTACTCTGATTTGGAAACTAAAATCCATAGAAAATCATAGAATCATTAGGGATCGGAAGGAACCTCGAAAGATCATCCATCCCAATCCCTCTGCCACAGCAGAATCACCTAGACCAAGTTGCACAGGAACACATCCAGGTGGGTCTTGAACATCTCCAGAGAAGGAGACTCCACAACCTCCCTGGGCAGCCTGTTCCAATGCTCCATTACCCTCACTGGGAAGTTCTTTCTGATATTTATATGGAAGGTCCTCTGTTCTAGCTTGCACCCATGGCCCTTTGTCCTATCACCATCTGACCTTGAGAAGACCCTGGCTTCATCCTCCTGACACCCACCCCTCACATATTTATAGACATTAATGAGGTCAGCCCTCAGCCTCTTCTTCTCCAAGCTCAAGCAATCCAGCTCCCTCAGCCTCTCCTCATAAGGGAGGTGTTCTACTTCCTTCAACATCTTTGTTGCTCTATGCTGGACACCCTCCAGCAGCTCTGTGTCCTTCTTGAACTGAGGGCCCCCAAACTGATCAATTCCTTTACACATTGAAAACTTGAAAGAAAATGTATGTTAAAGTAGAACATCATACTTGGTACTAAGAGTTATCAAGCAATCGGGTGATTTTGAAAAGCTTAGTATGTGTTCATCTCTCCGTTGTACACATTCTATTAATGGCACGTTTTGTTCTGATGTGTGTTTTTCCCTGAGAGGTTTTTCCTATGTTCTTGTACTTTTCCTATCATGTAGGATGTCTTCAACGAGGACGCACGTAGCTATTCAACATATGTTGTTGCCATTTCTTTCCTCCTTTTTTCTAAAGTATACTTATCTTCCCGGAGCAGACAGAACAGAATGACTTTTGAATTCTGTGCTAAGAATGCATTAGTACAGTATTTTACATTTTGCTCAGAATGTGCGAGGTGGAAGGCAACAACAATCTTCTTTCAGCAAAATGTTGTGATTTGTCCCTTACCAATCCGTGATGATCTTGAGCAATTTAATCTAAATAGACTCTGCTATTTTCACACATGAGTGGGTAACAATTGCCTCTGAGGTGCAAATGTGATGAATCGTTGACCGTGTCATTCAAAGGGAAAAGAAGCCACAAAAGCCATAATATATGCAGCGAGCATAAGGCTAAATAGTTATCTTCAGATAACAAGTTATTGAACTTTTTTTAATGTAAACTTTACATACACTATGATCTTTTCTGTAAACTACATAGCTAAAGTGACATAAAGGTAATTATTGGAAACCAATTGCAGTGAACTGCAGAATAAAAGACATTCCTTTTTATGATGATAATTGAGCAGAGACCTAGGCTTAGTGGGATAAAATGATTTCAAGCCTCTTTGTGTTGATTAGGAGATTGAAAATGTGATGTCTTAATAAACAGAAATGTACAGTTCTAAAACCACAGCTCCTTTTCTGCATCATCTTAAATATAGGTATTTTTCTCTTTGTCTTTCATGTGCACTGCAGTGTTAAGGGCCACGTCCCACAACTACAGGTTATTTTTCATGGGACTCTAATAACCGCCCCAGTATGGTTTTGTTAACACTCACTCCAGTGAACCAGATCATGTACTTTCTGCCAAGTCAATCTTCCTTCAGTGGCCCACAGAGCAACAGCTACACCTCCTTCCCTATTCTACTCTATTTCTACTCCTGCTAAAGCTCATGAGTTTACTTTGGAGCTCAGAAATGTCAATCACAAATAATTCTGGCACTTAAGAAGACAAAGTGACATTTTGTGCCAATGTGTTCCACCTTAGGCAAAGCATCTGAGACCAAAAAAAAGAAACCCTGAATAAACCGTGCTGGGTGAAGGTGGTTCTTCCATTCCCTAAAGCCACGGTGCATTTCAGGTTGCTGACATCAAGAATAATTTCCTGTGAATGATGGCCTGCATGTGAATCTCCGTGCACAGTACTGTCTCCTAATACCCTTTCCCTTTCTTAGCTATGGGTTTGACTTGAAGAAAAACAGCAAATCTCCAACCACATTCCTGTCTCCTAATACCCTATCTCTTTCTTAGCTATGGGAATTGACTCAGAAAGAAAACCAGCAAATCTTACGGATGTAGATGCTGTATTTAAGCACCATGCTGCAACGTGCATAATTGCCTCAACATGGAACTGTTATACATTTACAACTATTTTGAAAGCTTATCTGGCAACTCTGGGTTTCCAGCTGCTGATGCACACAAATGAAGTGAGATCAGATAATTTTTAAAGTCACAAAACTATATACCTTTTGTTTCTGCTGGTTTGTTTTGGCTCTTATCTTTCTGCTTGGATTTGAGTTGCCTACAGGCAAAGATTTAGAAATCTGGCTGGAGAGACTTTTTTTTTCTTCCTAGAGATTGTCCCTAGGGGATTTCTGACCCAGATCCCGTTTCATCCCTGCTTAAAAGCTACTTGCATGTGGCATGTGGAACACTAGTGTCATACAGGACAGTTCTGCACAGATGTGGGCTGTTGATAATGATACCGTACAAAGCTATCTGTAGTCACAGTTAATACGAGAGCAATTTTTGTTTCCGTAAGAGACATGGTGTTCTGCCTAGTCACATGGGTAGCAGTGCTTTTTTAACTCTCTCTTTTTACATTATTTTGTCATTAAGAGATAACATCATTTCTTCAATTGTGACAGTTTTTGCCTGTCAGAGTGAAAAAGGGAAAGTTCTCTCTCCCCATGCAATGCAAGGCATAATATGAAGCAGAAACATTGTGTTTCAGGTGAAAAAGGGAACGACAGATGGCTGTTCCAATAGATTTTCTGGATAAATATGGTAAAGAAAAGGAAACCTCCAGTAACTAGATTCCTCATGGCCAGGGAACTCACTTGATATGTAAGACCTGAATTCATGTCTGTGATGACCCATAAGATATAAACCTGGAAACCTCAGTGTGTGAAGATGGATTGCAGAACCTTTGCTCTTTGCTATTCTGCCACTTAGTACAGTTTTGAAAGGTGCTATTATATAGTCCCACGTTGGAATGGTGCTCCAATGATACACATTTTGCTATGAATGAGGAAAACACCTGTAAAATGTATGCTTTCCTGCTTGCCTTTTTATTTTGTCTTCTTTTTATAACAAACTACTTATATTTGGGTTTGCCCCAATGCTGAGTCCCTAGATTTCCCAGGATGTCTATCATCTCATGCCTGACTTTCCATTAAACCACACCACCTCTAACCTTTCTAGTTGCAAAGGTAACCTTCAGATTGTGAAGTCAGGGTATTTATTTTTACCAGCAATGCTTCCTTTGGACTGAAGCATGAAATCGATGCAAATTCTTTTCATTTATCACACAGTTGGATATTAGTACTAATGCGATCCAATTATTAGTGTCAAAGAACTATTTCTATGCTGATCAAGGCCTTCAGGAGGAGAAAAGGGATGTCTTAGCATACAGTCTGTGTCTCCTGTGAATTCTTTTTGTAGTCTTGGTTAGGTAGAATGGTAGAGGAAACATTTCAAGAGGCAATAGTCCTCCAAATCTGTCATAATAATAATTTGAGCTCTTGTCCAATTACACCCATCCATTTTCTGGAGATTCACAGCCTACAGAATTCCATTAAAATAGCATATCCAAGGCCAGAAGTAGTACAATTCTCTTTCTTATCTTTACGACGGGATGAAAATCCAGTGCAAATCGTTTCAGACAAATCGTAATCTCAATAAGGGACACCTGAAGTTAATTATATCAATACCTGAAACCTGCTGCCTGTGAAATGTCCTTCATGAAATGCCTGAGCAAAGAACTCAGATTCGTTGCTCTATTTTCATGAGAACTGCTGAAAAAAAATGCAACTATAATATCTCCGGAAAAAAATATCTATTTAGCTTACAAGAAGTTAGATTGTCATCCATCCTGCCAAAACATACTTAACTGCCAAAAGCAAGTGAAATAAAAATTATTCCAGCAGACAGGTGTTCCTAGTGATGCTAAAATAAAAGAAACAAAACCACCCCAACAGAGAAACAGCTCTGTACCTATAACTGCAACGTTGAGTTATACTGGAAGCCCAGGAGGCACGAGAACGTAAGTGTGGGTTGGGGTTCTTGGCTGGGTTGTTGGGGTATTTTTTACATATCGCCCCACACTGTAGTTAGAAAAGATGTATTTTACAGCTAGGAATTTCAACACTTTGAAAAGACAGGCTGTACTAATATGTTTATGTCTGACATGATTTACTGGCAGTTCCCAATTGAAATAAAGTACCTGTTATATTTATATACACATACATCTGTACAAAGAGAGAGAGAAACCCAAATATTTTTATTCAGAATTCAGCAAGAATTTGTTTCTTTGTAATAGAATAATGAATGACACACCTCTTAATGGTGTGAGGGGTCTTGGGGGAGTGGTTATTTGCTGAGGGATTTTTTGTGACAATGAAAATGAGAGAAAAGAAACTTTAACTCATGTAAAATTTCTGTTTAATCTGAAGTTTTGCCAAAATCTATTGAAATGAGAACTTTCCTCTTTTCACTGGAGCTTAGAGACTTGGAAGCAACTACACCAGACCTCTGCTGTGTGTGATAGTTACTCATTGCTAACAGGACTAAGGAAGTACAAGTATTTCCATTTAACTGTTGAGGCTTTTTATTCCATTCTGTCCCACTGTACATAGACACCTTTCACCCTTCACTCTTAAAAACAAGTGTGGAACTGATGACTAGTAGCCTATATATATACACACCTATTATTTTATATAGGATTGGACAAAGACGATCAAAACTGTATTAACTCTACAAAATTCTTGCAATATTTCTTAAAATTAACTGCAAATTTTCCTGCAAATTGGGATCCATTCACTTTCACATAGAAATCCCTGTTTCTATTCTGACCTTGATGAATCTTCCTTCCCCCCAGTCCATAAGTCACCTTTTTCTATGATATGAAAATACTTTAGCCTGCACTACTGCATAAATATTTAATCTTTGTTGCATTAAGATTTATCTGAGACCACACAAGAAATTTGTGGCAGAGATGCTCACTGACCTTCCAACCTGATTAAAGTAGTAATTATCCCATCTTTTTCCTAAGTAGATGCTAGCCAAATATTTAGCAGTTAAGCAAATAAATAAATAAACCAGCAAAATCATAAAGATATAAAAAGACACTGGGTATGTAAACTCCTTCTACTCACTGGATTTGGGCTGAATCTGTTTGTTTGGGCAAGACCTTCAGCTGTTTCAAGTCAGAGTTGCTCTACAGAATAGGATAAAACTTTTCTGATGAATGTTCCCAGGTAAGGAACATCTCATCTTTTATCCCTCATTCAAGTATTAGCTCTTTTAGCAGTGAATCCTTCAACTCTGTGCTGTAATGATGCTTTTGATTGAAAACGTTATTATGGGCCTATTCTTTCCGTGCCATGCAACAACTCCAATTTATTTCAAGTTAGCAGCTGACCTAATGCTTCCTGTGATAGGATGGCAGGCTTCAGTCGCTTGCCTCTAGAGTTATATCCGCTGGGCTTTCCAGCTCAGTTTTAATGGGTTCCAGGAATGCTCCTCAGCTCTGTAACCCTGATAACCAACCCGATGTTGAAGTTTTCCCTGCATGAGTTTAACGTCCTTTTATTTTACTTTGGTTTTCTTAGGTTGAGCTGCTGCTACTGTCTGAATGCAGGAGGTGACTGCTGTGGGAAAGGGCTTGTATAATGAAATTTTAGGATAAAGATGTGAAAAATGGAAGACTGTATCTTCAGCGACCATGAGAACTCCAGCAGGTAAGCAAACTGCATGAATGAGCTCTATTTTATAGCCATCTTAGACCTAACTGAGGTCAATTTTTCCTATTTAATGTGGAGAAGGATATATTTGTCACTGTGTAGCCTGTTACATGCTCTTGTTTAGTGGCCCTACTGTAGATAGCCTTTCTTATGCTTCAGTGGGTAACGTTTATTTTTACATTATTTTATCATTATGGGTGAAAGAGTGATTTAATTAGCTCCAAAGACAATTTAGTGGGTAACTACTGTGGGGCTAGAAGTGCCCCTATCTTTCTGTGTTAAATTCTAACTAAACTAAAGTACCTCCCACAAGACACCTGCCTACCAGCCTTTCCCTTGGCCAAAAGCAGCAACTCGTAATAGGAAACAATCCCAGTGAATGATTTCAGTAATTTGCCAGAAACAGAAGATCTACCTATATCAGTTCTGGCAAATCCTCTCTGAATTCTTCTCTCAGAATCAGAAGCAGGACTATACATACAGAAAACACAGACTGCAGCTTAAAGTAGGTCATTTCCCTCAAAATCCTTCTGTGGATTTTCAGTAAACATTTCCCTAGGTAGAACACTCCTTTTACTCCTTTCTAAGGCTGTGCGAAGATTACTGACAAGCTGGTTTCTTACAAAGGTAAGCAGGGTATTTGCAACAATGGCAAACTCTTCTTTATAAGGAAGCCTTCTCTTCTATGGAGTATTTCTTTATAGGAGAAATTTCTTACAAGATTGCCTCTTTGCTTCAATCTAGGATATTATTTAAAATGTTTATTTTAACAATAATGTTTGTTTGATCAGTATTTATCATAAATATGGCTGTTTGGATTTCATTTTCCCCTGTCTGTTGACAGATACCTGAAGATAACTGAGGATATCTAGGATCTCTTCAGATCTGGCTTCACACAATGCTTTGCCTAAATTGTCAAATACTTTCAGATTGCTCTTACAGTTCAATAACTTCATTAGTTGTGAATCTAGTTAGATACCCACAATATAGGAACATCCTCTTCTGGTAGTTGCTCATACCAATACACCTCAATTTATTTTCATGGGCATTAGATTGTGCAGCTAAAGTACACTGCAGATCCTGAACATCCCCAATGGCCACATCTAGTGCTTGGAGTCCTTTTATAGCCGGTGTACACACTCAGTTGTCCCTGTGTAAGGACCAGAAGACAGAAGCACACCCCTGCTTTGCAATGTGATGCAGTACAGGCATCATCTCAACAGGAAATGTAATATCTTTACTGGGAACAAATACTTATTGTGAGATATCTCTACAGTGAACTTTGTCAGAATTTACCAGTTTGGTTTACATTTTCTCTTGACAAACAGCTTTTCAAACAGGAGTTGAAAAAAAAAACCCCAGAGACTAATTCAGTTCTGCTCATTTCAAACTAATCTTTCTTAGTACACGGGTTTGTACCTGGACACCATGTACAGTGGTGCTAATGCTCCTGAGGGAGACTGTGAAAGTGTATTGTTTCAGTGGACTCACCCAGGCTTTCTTTAAACATCATAAGGGTAACGAGATTACATGTTAAAGTAAAAAATATTTCATCTTTTCAGAATCTTGAGAGGTGTTGAACAAATGAAGGTGGAGTGGGATTTTACTCAGTGCAAGGAAGTTTGATCAGTTTTACACACTCCTACATATTTAAAGTGAGAAACAGATTATGTTAAGCTCCAGAACAGAATGTGAAACAAAACAGTAAAGTGATGCTTTTTTGGACCAGATTTATTGTGCCTTGGTGACATCCAGATCAACTTTCCAATGCAGGGAGTTAAACTGTCAGACTTGCAAGTTTACTGTGGATGCCAGACTGCCTGAAAGCTGGCAATACCTGACACTGCAGGTCAGGCTTTGTGCACTCAGCCATATATTTGCAACAGCTTTATCAATACCTCCAACATGTTGTTTCCTATATAAGTTTCCTGCACAAAATATCACATAACAAGTTGGTTAGATCGTATTTGCTTCCTCATTTTTTATCCCTCCAACTTTCAGTGTTGGAAGGATTTGCTTCCTGTTAGGAAGCCAATCTCCCTATACAATTTATAAGATCAAGTGGAAGTAAGCATCTCCTGCAGAGGTGGAGAGCCAGCTCCATCTCTAACTGTCATCTGTAGGAATTAATTATTTTTTTCTAGAAAGGCAAGGAAATCAGCCTGGTAACACAGGCACCCAGATGCATTAACAGCCCAGATGACAACATCTTTCATTTCCATCTTTTCCATACAGGGATAATTTCTCATTAACATGAAAAACTATTTTCTGCTGATGCTGAGTTTAACCACACTATAAAAAAATCTGTTCCACAGAAATTCTAATCTCAAGGCAATGTATGAAGATGTTAAGCAGCTATGTTTCAACAGGACTTGGAATAACATACTTGCTCTCTGATGGAAGCTTTATTACTGCCATAAAAAGCAATGATAATTATGCATGACTATTAAATACGTACACCAATTAAAAGCAACAAACAACACCCCCCTACACACACAGATACTGCTTTCAACCACTTCTTTCAAATCAATACTCTCAATTATTTTTTTCAATACAACTCTTGGAGCTGACCACATTATGCCACTCAAATTATCTTAATGAAAGTAGAGAGACCAGAAGAAATCAAATGAATGGTTTTATTAGGCACCACTTATCAACTGATCAGTAAAGAAGGGGCTTCTCAAACTTAATTTAGATACATCCCTTCTCCTTTGGCTGATGAGAACAGCTTCTCCGCTCAGGAAGCAGCAGCGTAACACTGCCACCCACTGCCCTACCTCACACGTGCGAAGGCATTAGGGTAGATAAATGTTCAGGAGTAATCAAGTCTTTCCAGGTACAGTCATGACATTTTTATTAGGCTTTGAAAGCTCCTCAGGGTAAGTTGGCCAGGCTTTGCTGACTTTGTTTTGAATCAGATGGAGTATGATCCTCACCTGCTGCAGTAAATTGGCTCTGAGCGTTACAATATACGTGTTGGGTTTTGCTTATCCACTTTCAGATGTCACCATCCTCCTCCACAGCTAAATACTTTGCTGTAGAGAAACTCATCCTCTGAGCTATCTCCAAACAACAGGCAATCTCTGGGATGAGCACCCACTTTATCGAATGTATATAAACAAGGAGCGCTGCTGCTATGAAGTTATAATTCATGGCATGGCAAGCAACGCTTCAGCAAAACTGAAACACTTGCAGCTCCAAACTTTTCATTCTACCTTCCTGAATCCCTGTTTATTTGCATGTTTTGCATTTATTGCAAGGAAAATCTTATCCCACCAATATTGCTTGCACTTTGCTAATCCAGGAATCATTCAAATTCTCTCCATACAGTCTCATGGAGAGTTTTTCTTTAGTTGGAAAAAAGACAACCACTTTAAGCTCCAAACAAAAGGATTATTTTTTAATTGCCACATTTGTGTGTGGGTTTTAGTCATTCATTCGCTTCTGTTTAAAACTGCATTCTGATTCAGGGTCTCAGGATCCTTGCTGATTATATTTCCCCCCCAGCTTCCAAACCCTTCAATCACTACTGACATTCAAACTACATGAGGCATAGGAGATGAGGTGCTGCAGTGTCAAGATATTAGAAATTACTGCAAGGTCTTCTCATTTGAGCTCACACCACCATGCCCACTGCTGGACCTCTTGATATTTATAAATAATAAAGATGAAAATTACTAGTTTTGCTCTCAAATACTCAGCAAATTACGAAGCACTGCTTTTACTCATGTAAAATTAATATATAGGATTGGTGCCCAGCATTGCTTTGCTATAAGAAATCGCATTGTATCTCACATGCACTGAATATAGGGCTTATGGAAGAAAAAAAAAGAGATCAATAAAAGAAATTAAATATAGTCAGCCTCCCTCGAACAATAAAAATCAATGCTGTGTTATCAGGTACCTAAGAAGCAGGTTTATTTTCAACATTAATCTGGATAGTCGTTTCATGGTAATTGATTTTTTATACTTAAGCTGTCAAAAACTATAACAAGCAATGATTACTTGTTATTTTCCAAATTCATAAAAGAATTGATTCTGTGGGGCTTGTGGGTTGGGCCTTCCCCCCCCCACCCCCCCCCCTTTTTTTGTTAT
>VZRI01011241.1:43994-114453 GCA_013397515.1 Upupa epops | reverse complement strand
CCTCTATCACTTGGATGACAAAGGTATCCTGAACCCTCTCCAAGTGTGTCCAATTCAAACAAGTGCAGCGATGACTCCACAAGGTTTTCCTTCGAACCCTCAATGCAATCCTATTTTCAGAACTGTTGTGTCCTGGGTGGTAAACAATGTCAGGTCCTGATCTAAGATAAGGGAATGACTGAGGATCACAGATTCACTTGGGGTTGATTCAAGGACACTTATACCACGGGTCCACAGCCTTTACATTCCAAATTCCAACAGCACAGATAGTCACCAAACTTACCCAGTGTTGGACTCAGAGGGTCCAAGGATTGCTGTAACTGCCCAAAAGGATGGGGAGGGGGGAGGAACTGGGAGCAGGAAAAAAGAGAGAGCAGCAGCAAAGATAGATGAGGAAGAGGAGCCAAGGGAGCAAGGAAAAATGGAGAGTAGGAGAAAGAGGGAAAGAAGGAGGAAAAGTGAGGGACGAAGTCCCAGATCACCACCCTGGGATCCAGCAACAAGCTTGTTTGGTGTCTTCTTTCAGCCTTTCTCTCAGTGTGTCCACGGGCTGTTAGAGAATTTCCATATTTATTTTTATATTTTGCTGCTGCAAGGGGACCCTTTTTGAGAGCTCTTTTTCCAGCAAGGAAAACTTTCCCACTGAAGTTGTGTAATACTGCCCATTTTTTACTGTTATTCACATATTTCTGCCTTCGTCTCCCATGTTCTTTTGAAAATGCCTGAGTAAAACCTTTTGTGTCATCATAGGAATAATTTTGAAACACACTTTTTTTTGCCAGTTGTAAAGCTGTTTTCAATCCACGAGGCTGTAAAAAGATCTAAAGATGATATCACAGGTGCTGAAACTGGAACAAAGCTACTTAATTTGACTAATATCCCTTCTCCTAATAAATGGTGTTTAAGACCCCATTCTGTTCACATCCTATTCCACTCATGAATCAATCATGGGTATGTTGGCAGTATTTGTGGGTTTCAGCTCACAGGATTTAGCTCTGAGAGGGACATCCAGAATTTAAATAATGCAGCATACCCTGAGCGCTGTCAACTCTGACTGACTCCACGTAAGGACGCGCAGCTTCCGTATGGAGCTGCAAAAAGCAATTGGACTGGTTTAGCTGGAAAGGAGCAAGGCTGTGATCAGTCAGTTAATTAAACAATCAAAGTGTTTTGCTTATGATACTGCATGGGCTGTCAATTCTCATTATTTGTCGGATTAGTTTCACTGGAGTGGAGCTGAGCACGAAGGGTTTGATTGGTCTCCTGGAAACAGCAGCACACAGCTGGTCTGGTTCCTGGTCCTATAGCAAGGGAAGGGAATCAGAGTGTTTTAGCACAGACATGAGGTGTGCTGCTAATCAATCTGTCCCTCCCTGATACTTTGGCATAGGAATGATCCTGCCTCAGTACATGTCTACCCAGAAAGGAACTCACCCTGCAAAATGCAGTTCAAATTAAATAATAGTTTAAAATATACACACAGCTTAAAAAAAGTTTTAGCTCAGAACTGTCCCCAGCTCTTTCACCTGGCAAATGAATAACTTGGCACACTGAGAGCTGGGGTTGGCAAAGGAAGGGGGGGTGGAAAAAGGGGTCAGAGGCTACTTGAACGAGAAAGGCTTGTTAGACTGTGCCCATGTTTGGGGATAGTGCAAGATCCTACCCTTGGTTTTGTAGAGGAGCTACGAGTTAAGTGTTCTTAGAGCAGGAGCAGCTGGTAAAGTATGAACATAGGGACATTTTAGTAGCTTGAAGAGAAGAGACTGAAGAGTGAAAGTTAAAGAGAGAAACCAAAGAAAACATTATCAAGCAAAAGATTATGCAATATTTAATGCTGAAAGTCTGCACTGCCTGAGTAACTTGAATTCCTACCAAGAAACAAAGTTCCAGGTGTAGACACCCTGTAATGCTCCATCCTGAAAGAAAACTTAAACTTTTGGAGCTCTATACTGTCTCAAAGAAGTGTGTCAAAGTACCTGAAAAACATAAGCTAATAAATTCTCCCAGATTGTTAGCTTGATAGAACTAATGACATTTTTTTCTAGGAGGAAAACGGGATGGTTCAGATATGCTTAGTTCATGCAGGAAGTGCGTGGCAGTGCAGGATGTAGTCCAGACCCTCTGAATCCCAGCCTTCCCATACAGCTATAAATTCATCTTTCCTCAGGCTTGATTGGAGTCACTTCTCATACTCCTACCTCAACAAAGCTCTAATTCAAAAGGGATTAAGGGTAAGATTTTGGGGTGGATTTAGGGACTTTTGGTGAAAATGCATATGGAGACAAACATCAGCTTTGCCAGCTGGCTGGCTTGATACCAATAAGGAAGAGAGAACAAAAAACTTCAAGAATAGACAATTTTGAAAGCTTTAAATTGGCACACTGCAGGTTTTTATGTAAGGCATACTAAGGTAACCTGCGCTGTCTAATGCTTTTCAGGATGACAACACCATCAAATCATCCATTTGCCTTCATCATTAAAGACTTGGTAAATAATAACCTGCTCAGAATGTACAAAGATGGATGTAGAACAGCTTGGAAACTCCTGAGCATTTTGAAAAGGCAGAAGCCATGTTACCCCACATCTGAAATACAGTGAAATCCCTACAAATGCTGGGGCCCAATGATTACTAAACTGGGAGGAAACTGGTGATATAAAAAGTAATGAGAAAAGCCATAGCTGAACATTAGTAATTTTCTTCATAAAAAGCAAGTTTCCATGACTCATGCATATACTATCAATTACATGTGTTTAGAGACTGGATTTTAAGACTAAAATAGTCAACTAAATTTAACTCTGCCGTTATCTTTATGTTCTGGCAGAAATGTTTTTCCCTGGCAATTGCAGAGAACAGCAAAGTGATTGTAGACATAGGTTATGGTAACATCCGCCCAGAAACTGCATTTCATATTTCATGGTTATATAGATGTGTGGATAATGCTGAGGGGTTTTTCCATTCTTCTAAATATTTGCTTGCCAAGGTGATGCTGTTTAATTCACAGCCATCCATTCAATTTTACAGTCTTCTCTTGAAGATGTTGTTCATGTGCAATGTGAACTGAACTCCCTAATGGCCTGGAATGAGATGTTCAAGGAGTGCTGCAGCCTCACTTTGAAGTCTGACTTAGTACTACAGTTTCATTATGCATTGTCTTTAAAGGAATGGGGTTTATTTTAACACTGTAACCTGGTCATTTAATTGGATGTTCTGAATGTTTGTATTATGAGAAGCTGTGAATAATCCTTCCCTTTTTGCCCCATTCATGAGCCGACTGTAGGACACCTCTCTGTTATCACTCTTCTAAAGCACAAAAAGCTACATCTTGTCCTGTATTTGGCTGAGATAGAGTTAATTCTCATCATAGCAGCTTGCAGGGTGCTGATTTGGGTCTGTGATTAACATGAGGATGTTTCTTTTAATGCTGAGCAGTGCTTACACAGTGTTAGCTGTTCTACTCTCTTACCAGTGCATAGGCTGGAGGCACAGAGCTAGGACAGATGACCCCGACTGACCAAAAAGATACCCTAAACAAAATTACGTCATGCTCAGCAATAAAATCTGTGGGAAGGAGCAAGGGGAACATTTGAATGGCATTTTATTTCCTGAGTCACTGTTGGAAGTGGTGGAGCCTGGCTTCCCGAGGGGTGGGGGAAGACCTACCTGTTGATGGGAAGCAGAGAATGGATTTCTTGTTTTGCTTTGCTTGTGTGTATAACTTTGGTTTCAATTATTAAACAATCTGTACCTTAACCCATGAGTTTTGTTGCTTTTGCCATTTAGTTTATCTCCTGCATCCCACTGGGGGAGAGGGAGAGTGAGTGGCTATGTGGGGCTGCTGTGTAGATGCTCTGTCTCTCTCATCGTGTTCTTTTGCCTGTGTATCATCTCTGGCTTTTCTACATCCAACAGGAATCAGCACTGCACTCTGGGTGCATCATTGATTTCTGCAATGACTGACAATTTCTGTTTGTTAAGAAGGATCTTAATTAAAGGATCTTAATTAAATATCTTTACTTAATATTCTCTTTGAGTATCGACCACCACTGAGCACCAAGACAGCATTTTCACTAAATTAGCTAAAGTCACCTTTTTGAGTGCTATGGCTCATGCATATGTATATGGGGCTCTTACTCCTAATCTGCAGACTTTGTCAGGAGTACTTTCCACAATAAAACTGATTTAAAGCAAAGTGAACCTCAGAAAAGACTACATCAGAAATTTCTGATCATCATCCATAATGTATTCAATGCCTTTGCAGACACCCTACTTTCCAAGCCTTATGGCACAGAAGTCCGATGGATGTATTTGAACTATTTGAGCAGAAGAGAACTGTTGAACATCAATCTGAATCTTTCTATCAGCAGAGTGTTCTTTGATATTTGGTCTGTTTTGTCCATTATGTGTCATAGAAGGAATATTTTGAGTTGATGGAAATACAATTTATAATCAGTAGAGAATACGGAATCTGAAAAGCTGGATTTCACATCCATTTCTTTTCACATCCATCGCCCAAAGAACGTTTTTCTCACTTGTTTCCACCCTACCTTAGGAAATACTGCAATTACAGTCAAGTACAATCAATGCAGCCCTTCATTAGAATCATTTGATTCCTACGGAAATTCTTTAAAAGAAAGAAACTAACTAAAGACTGCTACTTCAGCTGTAGAGTTTGGAACGGCTGCATTGGAAGAGTTTGAAACAGAGTCGCAAACAGTTCCAGTTAATTAGACATGTTTTTATCTAAATAATATCTAAAAACAATTATAATTCTTCAACACTTTACCATACTAACCATAAACAATCAACTGTATTAACCATAAATCCTTTTCATCATAAGAAGTTGTTGAGAGCTGGTGAGAGGAATTCTATTTGGAAGCTATGGATTATCAGAACAGTTTACAAAATGGAAAACTGTAAGCAAATTAATAACCTCATGGAATTTTTCTTAAATAGCATGAATAAAAATAATCTAATTAATGTCTTTTCTAGACAGACACAGATTAAATGGTTGTCAGGTGTTTTAAACCTAAAAGAAGCCTGCCAACACTCTCTTAAGTGATGGGCACCTGACGACATCCCCAAATTTTATAGGGAGTGCACAACAGAGTGAAGAGAGTGCACAGCACCCTATAAAGTTAGGTATCACTGTACTACCTCCTGGTCCTGCAAAATACTATATGCTTATAAAAATATCATCTTCTGTTGGTTCTGTTTTCCAATTCTTAACACTCATGGTTTATTACTAAAATAAGCATTCAGAATGGGCTGCAGTGCTCTTGGGCACAAAGACTCAGTGTACATGTCACTCAAGATGGGTTTTTTCAAATGGACAAGAGAATTCAAGTCATGGCTGTACATTCTGAGTGTGCTAGTAGACCACTTTCATATGGAAATATTGTCTTGCATAGTTTACATGACCCAGCAGTGCAGGCCTTTCGAAGAGTCACCTTTATGGAGCCTAAAATGACAGGAGGGTCAAAGCTGCAGACTGACACTAAAGAGCTTTTCAGTAGCAGTAACTGTGGGACTGTATAACCCTCAGTCAGAGAACACATCCACAACGTATTTCCTTTGTTATCCTTCATATGAGATATGTTGTCAACAAAATCCTGAGCGCACATGTGAACCAAATCAAGTCATTTCACGCACAGCAGTCAGTCAATAGCCCAGATATTTATTTTATAAGAAGTACAGCCCATACCCTCACACTGCTGAATTAAACTGGTTTCATTTGTTCATTTTGCTGCTTTTATGTTTGAGAGGTTTTTGACATCCACAGAGCTGAATGTCTTTGGGCAAGACGTGCCCTTCAGTGATCCATAGTGAATAGCAGTGCCCTACATATATGTCAGCAATAGTATAAGGAACACTCTACAAAGAATATCAGGGGTTCATTTCCTCCAAATTTTATTTAATGAGTTACTTGAAGATGTTTGATTCACTGTTGGCAATGGCTTGTATGTATGCACACGCTTCTTTAGCCAGTTCTGGTCTTTTTATGCACACCATGAGTTTGTCTGTCAGCTCTTCACATCTACACTAAAGGATTGTCTTCAATTCTGAGTTTTACAATATACAGGGAAAGAGACTGGTGATATTTTTTTCCTGCAGAATGAACCATAACCAAAGGTGGGCAGTGCAGTTTAACACAATACAGCTACAATCACTATTGAATGCCCATTGCTTAATGTGCTCACAAGAACTCCATGTGGTCTTAGAACAGGGACAAAGACAAGAAACTTACATCTATATCAGCAGTTCACACTAACCAGTCTCTGTTTCTACCTACCTTCTGCTGAAAGGAAACGGCATGAAATGCTCTGCTCAGCAAGGAAGACAGAAACTGGTATCCCGCTGGCTGCCTCTGTTAATAGGAAAGTGGAATGATTAATTGCTAAAGAACAAAATGTAACGTGTTTCGTGGCAACAACTGTGCTGTCAGGAAGAGCACCGCAAAGGGCACGCACACGAGTAACAGTCCGTGTTAAACACTGCTGGAGATTATGGCATTTGGATAAAAATCAAGACTGCGTTCCCAAGGGTTTTCAAATCTGGTAAAGTTCTTCAGTTTTCCACCTTCTGTGTAAGTTGTATGAGTACTGCATAAGCACTTCTTGACTTAGAAAGAACATCCTCTACCACCTCTGAAACCAAGCTCAAGCATTTTTAGTGAAATGCATTCCCTCTTTAAAAGGGCAGCTTCACCCTGCAAAGCCACACTGTTCAAATGACCTCGCCCCTCACTCAGCTGTTCAGCCCCAGAAGCATATTTCAACACAGGACTATTAAGACGTCTTTTGGTTTTGCCTTTTCATTATTTCTTTCAATTAGATTTAGTGCTTTGCCATCATTTCTGCAACAGCAGATCAAACACTCAAAAACCACAGGCACTCAGAGCAGTAGAAGGTATGCCAAGACAGTAACTTTCAGGGTAAGAACCCACGTTGTTAGTTTAGTTCTTTAGGTTGGAATCATGAAGATAGGCCAATGTTCCCTTACTGCTTAACCCAATCTGGAGGGCTGGAACGTGAATTACCCTCTGTGCAGCTGCTTTCAAATATCCATCTAGAAAGAGAGGGAGGCTGCTTTTCTCATTCTCTGCCAGGGTATTTTCTTGTTTCCTTTTACAAGGCACAAAGGCTAATGGAGAAAATGAGATGGGGACTGATGTTTCAGAAGTTATCAGCACTCCCGTCCCGACTCTGAGTGCTGCTCAGGGTTTTGTACTGGTGACCAGAGAGAAAATACATGGATTATTGGGTGCAGCACTTCGGTTGTGATTTCATGAATCTCTCTTTTCAATTTGCTGGGTTGTTTTAAACTCAGAACTACCATGTCCTTGAGTGCTGGCATCTCCAGTCAGAAAGGTTTAGAGCAGGTACTAGTTTGGCACGTTTTCTTTCTTTCCTAGAAACCCTTGGATTTGGAGTCTCCACAGCATGGGAAGACATTGGGGTTGCCTATTCATCTATTTATGATCAACAGAGTAGTTTATTGATCATGATACCTATTCCTGATCAATAGTTTAAATTCCAGCCTGGGAACTGGTGGTGTTATTCTATTTGAAAATACGGAGTGGTTTCAGTAATTTATACAATGGAACAGACAATCTTAGTGGTGATATTATCTGGGAAAGCACTTCAAAGAGCTAATTCCTGGAAGAAGGGCATGAAATCACAGGCGATAAATCCAGCTAATGTTTATAAAATATGTAGAGTTTTGAAACTATCGAATAAAATATACTCGCAGAAAATCAGACAGAAAGAAGACCTTTTGTTCCTGGCCTTACAGCTTGCTTGGCAGTCCAAATGAAATGTGGGGTGAGGGACACTCCCATTATACCAAGGGCAGGAGGCAAACATTTCACCAGTGTAGGAGAAGTCTGTCTGGAATCATGTCTAGGCTATAGAGCACGGAGAAGGGTGAGAGTGAGTAACTGTAATTTGTCTGAGACGCATAACATTTCTCACTGGTTCTGAGCAGTTCATTATGCACCAGGTATTTCTGACAATGTTCATATTTGTAAGGGGTTTCTGCTAATCAAAGTACGGCTCAAAATTCTTCCCACTGTCTCCAGCCAATGACTGAGATGTCACACAGCCTGTGTGTAATTGCAGACTGAGACAAGGCAGGCCCAGAAGAAGAGAGGGCTACCAAAAGGTGCTGCTCGATGAGCCAATGTTTACTGTAGACCAGAGATGCAAAGAAACAGGCTTTTTCTCCATGTTGTCCATTTTTTCCCTAGTCCTACACTGACCTGTAGTGTAGGATACTGGCCATGGGAATTCTTTATGGTTGGTTTTTTTGGCTTTTCCTAGGGATCTTCTTCCTGAAGATTTTTGTCTGTTGCTGACAGTTGGAGCACCCTGCTGAGGCTATAGTAGTATCAAATGCAGGTGATATAACAGAATACTAGACTCTATCTGTTTGTCAGAGGTTTAAGAGATTGGTACTTGCTGATCTCTCTCTCATCAGAGGCTTCTCTCAGTCTCTCAGTGGCAGAGCATGCAGGATCTGTGTTGGTCTTTAGTGGAGACAAGGCAACATGGTGCTGGTCACATGTGGCCACATCTGTTATGGTAAGTAGGCCTCCTCCAGGGTTTTCTCCTCTCTTTTCTTCTCCCCCGTGATTAAGGCTCAGAGGAGGGGAGAGGGCTGACCTCACTGCTGTCTGGCACCTTCAAAGGCTATCACACTGGAGAAGCTGCATGGAAGAGCTGCCCTCTCTTCGGCCTGCTGCCAAGAACCAAGACGAGCTGGTGTTGGCTTTCTGCTTTTGAGCACTCAGAGAAAGAGGGTAGGGCTGCAGGTTTGACCCCATCAAAGGGGGCTGCAGGTGTGGTCAGTGGCTCTTCTCTTCAGCCTGCTGCCAGGAGACGCGATGAGCTGGCACTGGCCACAGTCCAAGAGTTCCGCTCAGGCAAAAGAGAGCCACAGTTGCCCCAGTGGCAGAGTTGCAGCCAGGCTTTGGCTTCTTCTGTGTTCCACCCTAGAATGACCTGCCTGGCAGGTAGGTTGAGAGCCTTTGCTTGCCTCCTCATCCCCTACTCTGGGGAAGCAGGGAGCTTTCTGTCTTAGAAGACATACCAGAGAAGACAGCCCACCAATCACCTGTAGGGTCAGGACACCAACTCAGGAGGTCTACTGGGAAAGCTTTTGGCATAAAGGCACCAAAATTAATACTTGAATACCTGATAATTTGATAATTTCCCAACTGCAACACATAAGAAGTTGTGACTAAATGAAGAGCCATATAGGACATTTTAACTTCAAAATAACTTTGCATAGAAAACCGACAGAACAAGTAAAACATCAGATGACTCAGAACACAACTTGCAGTTCAGTAATGCTTTCTGCAGTTATCAGTGATAAATGCTTCTTCAGAGGTATCTGTCTCTGTAGGAGGGAAAAACATCTAATGGAATATAGGCTGCTGTACAGAAAATCAATGAGTGAGTAAAGTACAGGCCATATATAAGAAGAATCAGCATACGCACACATCCACACCCTGATACTGGCATTAGCTCAAATACACAAGAAATGGAAGAGAATTTCTCAATGATACCCACACCAATCTTTAAAGCAACCATCCCAGAAAGATGATTAGGAAACCTGTTCTAGTTCTCGAGAGTTTTGCCATGCTTTTTACCTTAACTTATCCTATGTCATTTGACTGGTTTTGTAAATAGATCATAGAGTCACGGAATCCTGAGGATCAGCTGAAGCTAAACCATTACTGCAGCACTGTTGTGAAATGAGGCATGAAAACTGAGGGACCTCTCCTGCATGAAGACCGAAGGATCTCTGCTGATAAACCTTGCTAAATGGTTTCTGAAGCATATTGCTTCATTTGCACTAAAAATAATCTATTAACAGAAATCCATGGAGTCACTGGGCAGCCTTTTTATTCTTAAGTGTTCAATGTCTTTCAGGCTGTTAGTCCCTTATAAATTATTTTCTGCTACAATGGAGACAGGAATTTGTAGTCAGAACTGACTGCTTGCCATCAAATTACATTTTGGGAATCCAGTGTACGATTCGTTTATACTTAATACTGAATTTTCACAGAAATAGCATACTGTCATCCCATAATATTTCCCATGACATCATCATTCTGCTCACTTTTTAACATCTCAACAGAAAAAAGGAATGCATTACATCATCCTACATTTCTTGCTGCTTAATTACTTTCACTGACATTTGCATGGCGATACTTGTCATCTAGTTGGGTTCCCTAAACACAGGACTGTTTGAGAAAGTCCCTTAAATAATCACGGGATCGTTACTGCCATTCAAAGAGAAAGGATTTAAAGTGTCAGCACACCGATTCCCCCATAAATAAAGCACTCAAAAGCTGAGTGCAGTTTCATGAGGTCCGAGAAAGTGTTCTGTTCTGATGCTTTTCTGACAGTGAACTGTGGAAGCGCATGCCTACTGCAGTCAGAGACACACTCATGTGTTACAGGCACGCGTTCTGTCTCACCACCATAGCTTGGCTATTCTCTTCTTCATGACTTCTCTATTTGTTATACTTTACAGCTCGCTCTTAGAGGTAACAAACAGATGTTAGATCTCACAGAGCACTTAAAGAAATACTACAGTTCCCACACAATCTCAAGAGTGCGCAGCTCTGTGCCACAAGCTGAGGACATGTTTTGTCTTTTTGCTTCTCTTCATTTCATTTTGAGGATTTCCCTTCAGAGGTAGAGCTCACTACTTAGAAATAACAACTGCCCGCTACCCTGCGCTGGAGATGCACCACGCATTTGCCATCTCATGATCATGTAGGGATTATGTTTGCATTTCACACTGATCACCAAGTTGATAGGTTGTGCTGGGAAAGATTGCTCTACTGGGTAGCATTTACTATCATACAATCACTAAGGATCGGAAGGGACCTCGAAAGACCACCCAGTCCAATCCCCCTGCCACAGCAGGGTCACCTAGACAAATAAGCACAGGCACACAGCCAGGCAAGTCTGGAATGTCTCCAGAGAAGGAGACTCCACAACCCCCATGGGCAGCCTGTTCCAGTGCTCCGATACCCTCACTGATATTGATAGGGAACCTCCTCTGTTCCAGTTGGCACCCATTACCCCTTGTCCTATCACCAGATGACCTTGNGGGAGAAGAACCTCTTTTGATCTGCTAAATACCCCCGTTCTGATGCACCCCAGGACGCTGTTGGCCCTCTTGGCCACAAGAGTGCATTGCAGGCTCAGAGACATCCCGCTGTCCACTAGGACCCCCAGGTCCCTTTCTCCTACACTGCTCTCCAACAGGGCAGTCCCCAATCTATCCTGGTCCCTGTGGATGTCCTGGTCTCAGAATAAATCTGAACCCAAGTGAATTTGCATGATAATTATGTGAATGGCAAGGGA
Source organism: Upupa epops (assembly GCA_013397515.1). NCBI lineage: Eukaryota > Metazoa > Chordata > Aves > Bucerotiformes > Upupidae > Upupa > Upupa epops. Next base: position 103,071 of record VZRI01011241.1, on the reverse strand, counting down.
GGCTGGGCTTCACAGTGGGTCTGGACGTACATTTAAAGGGTGGTATGAGTATATGGGAGAGAAAGAGAAGCAGAGAAAAGCAGGTCTGAGTGAGTTTGAATGTGGTGTCAAAAGATTAGTTCAGTTTGGAATGAGAAAGGATCCCAGGAATCTTTTCCAGAGAAGAAGTTGCCCTAATTTCTCTCTTAATTTTAATTTAATTTGAAGTCTTCCTTTCATCTGCTGATGTGTTAATTAATTGGGATGGGCTATGAGAAGTTGAGGAGCACTATTTTGCATAGTGCTCCTTTCTCCAGAGTCCTGACCACACAGCGGTGCCACCAAGAACAACCAGCTTAGCAAGAAAAGACCATCCTGCCAACTAGCAAATCTTCCCTTTCCTTTGCTACCCAGACACTACCTTCCACTGTGGCCAAGGACTGTGTGTCCAGCCACAGACACACAGAGCAGACCTGCAGGAAGAGGAAGATGCATGGTTTGTGCGTGAGCCAGCACAGTGTCCACACACATTCAAACAAGCACTTCCTATTTCACAGCTTGGGCCAATTCCACAGCTGGAGAGGGCTTCTGTCCCACTGCACGTTAGTCTCCTTTGCGTGTTTCAAAGTTTCATAGTTCTACAGCAGAATTTCTTTAACTTAGAGAGAAATTAACATTGTCTTCACGCTATCAGCAAGTCCAAATGAAATGCCTTTCTTGGCAGGCAGCTGCAGAGAATAAGTGCTAGCCCAGCAAGGGAAGGACATACATTTTGTTCCAGGTACAAATTCTAGCAATGAGAGAAATTCCACCGTCATCTTCCACGCTCATCTTTGGGAGGGTGGATGGATTTGAATTTCCTCATTGCTTCATTATACCAGGGGTCGGTTCAGTCCTGGCTGTGTCACGAGTAAACCTTCTTTGTTGCCCAGTGAAGTTAGAACAGGTGGGAGCCCGATGACTGAGGGAAAGACAGTCAGATCCCAAATGCGGGCACTCTGCACTTCAGTCGGTCTTGGCAAGGCTCTGATACCTGAGAGACACTGTCAGTAGTTGGGGCAGAAAATCAATCATGATCAACTGGTAGCCAGCATAACAGAATGTCTGATGCTTTTTCCTCAGCAGGAGACAAATAGCACCACCCAAACTTTTTAGTTCCCTTTATACAGTTGGATTTATTTAATGGGGTGTTGTTGCTCCAGCAACTGGGCAAATGAGAAACTGTTTAAAGGACAGAAATAAGACAAGGGAAAAAAAAACCCTCAGCCTCATGGAGGAAGTCTGGAGAATTACCATTACTTCTTCCAGAACAGGGACGTGTCACAGAACCACAATAGTCTCCATACACTTTCAGTTGGTGTTGCAGCATAAGGCAATCCATGGGTTTTCCATTTTCACCAGTGTAAAACAAGATGGAAACAACTTCCTTTACAGTCAGAGGAGATGGGAAGTACATGTGCTATAGGAGTTGGTAAATACTACAGTAGATCATCCAGGGAGGTGAAAGAATCTCCACAAGTAAATATAGGCTACAATTTATGTCTTGGATCGTACACTATGGATGCATCTCAGACACAAGTCTGCTGAAGATGGGCTGGTCTTAGAGATGTGGAATGGGGTAGCTACAAGGCAGGCCTTTTCCAGGTCCCCTTTCCAGAGTCCATTTGTTTTTGTAACAGGGTCTCTCGAACAGACTCCAGCCCCCTCAGCAGCTAGCATGGCATGTAAATCATAACACATCTAGAGATTCCTAGCCTTCCCTATCAATGTCTAGACAAACAGAGTGACCAAGGAATCAGCTTGTAGGGCTTTTCCAGCAACATAAAGACATGAAAACGTTGTATACACTGCACTCCCATAACATTTGCTGCAATCTAATTACTTTAATGAATGCTGGTGGAAAGGTCAAGAAGTGCAGGTTGCTTTTCCTAAGCTGAAGAGATCGACTCACCCCTCGGTTTCCCAGTTACCAATGGGCATGCGATGGAGTAGAAAATCCACCTGCTTAGCAGCACCATCTCTCTAATTTGTGCCCACTTGCCTCAGAAAGTTCAAATTTAAACCTTACCACCATTGAACTGGATGGGGATTGCTTCACTAGCTTCAGCAGCACCAAGGCTTTCCTCTCATGTCTGCGTTGGAGATCTTCCAGTCTAAAGGATGTTTGGCTGTGAACTGTCTGTACTAACTTTCGGCTGTGGGAAAATAATCTTTCTTTACTCTAAATGAATAATCTGAGCTTTGGAGCATGTATAAGCTCATCTGACCAGAAATGACAGCTGCAGAGTGTTTTAAGTGCTTGAGACAGGGGATAGCAGGCCTGTACGCTGCACCACCAGGATTTGGTTTTGAATGTAGCCAAGCTGCCAACTTTTGCAGGCAGTGGCCACATTTGGAATCAGTTCAGAAAGTCAGAGGGAGATGAAAAGCCATGGAGAAGCTCCTTAGCTCTCTTACTGACCCCTAACACACTCATCAAAATTATATAGCAACTGTATGCAGGTTTACACCCTTCTGTCATCTCCTCACCCTTGTAACTGCAGCTCTCCCCTGAGGAACCACCTGTGTCAGGAGACCAATTCTGGATCTCAATCATCCTCATGTAAAACAAAGATGCATCCACTAAAACAACAACGTGATGTATGCGCCACACCTTCCGCCACCACAAGCCTGCCTTTCTTACCTATCTGACCCACAGATCCATGCATGAGGCAAAGGTAGCTTTTTTCATCAGACCTACTTTGTTTGATCAATCCTCCGTGCTAACCGTGCTGTTTCCCCCTGGCCTTTAATTCTTTAGCTGGCAACCTTTCCAGGATTTCACCCACCCTTTTCCTTTTGGCCAATTCCAGATGCCACAGAGCTAGGAAAAGGTGCACTTTTCAAAAGGTGAAGCTTTTGGGGCTGGATTGCTAGCAGCGCCTGCCCCTCCCTGACTGGCTGACTTTCTTAAACCTCCCTAAGGATCAGGCACCAGTACACAGGTATTCCTCACAGCTGCATTCAGGAACTCGGCCATCTCTGTCAGACACAGTATGTGCAAGCTCTTCTTCTACAGTCCTCCCCAGCGTGGTATAAATGTGAGTGTTTAAAAATTGCTCCTTACTCTAAGGTACCATGAGGGTCTCTGAAGGCAAACTGACATTGCATTTACTGGCTCACTTCCCTGTTTAAGTTTCCAAGGTTTTAAGCTTTCTGTGGTCTATACCTATCCCAGCCACAAGCTCTTGTTTGAGCTATTGACTTTTGAGTAAACGTTTATGTCTTCATGCACTGATGTAAACATTAATCACTCTTCTTGTTACACGCCATCATATATTAAGACATCAATAGCTATTGAACTACTCTCTTGAATACTTCACCTTGAAAGTCTACCTCCACTATGATTTCTACTGACAATTTAACAGGAGTTACATAGATGGAGTCACCAGGTGCTGTTTCTAAGCTGCTGCTCTAGTCGTTTGCATTGCATTGGCCACAAGGTGTGAGATGCTGCTTTTTTAAAGTATCATAAATCTTCAAGAGTCAGCTCGGCGAAGCAGTGACTTGATGATGCAAAGAACTACATGAAATCAAGTAAAGCAACTTAAGATAAAACTGCAAATAGACAGAAATTTGTTTTGATGGACAAAAAGTAACCATCCAGTGCTCTAGTAGATGGGGCAAGAGTAGAATAAAGTGGGAGGGACAGACACTAAGCCACGTTAATAGGAAAACTTTGCTGCTGGTGCCAACTGACAATAAATACAAGAAACCTTAATAAGGGTATTTTGGAAATCGACAGATACAACACAGTGCTACAGAAAAGATTTTCCATTTTAAATGTTCATTTCTCATGTAAACATGGCTATTACACTTCTGAATGATAAAAGAATTAGGAAAATAAAAGCCCTAAAGAAAAGCCTTGCAGGACACTTCTGAGTTAGGAGCTCAACCGATCCTCAATGAAAAACCGAGAATCCCAGCACAGACAGATGCAAACCTTCCTAACAGAACTGCATCTAGTCTTCCCATCCCTTTGCTGTGACAAGACAATAATTAAGTCACTAAAAGCAAACCTTTACACACCTCACTGTTTCATATTTCTCTGCTTGACTTTACTGCATTTTCCTCTGGAGTGCTGTGCAATCATCAGAAACCAAGCGACTACTGCTTGATGCTGCTGCATCTCCACAGAGCTGCTGAGCCAGGACTTGCTTTTTGCTTAACTTAACGGCAACATAAATTAGTTTAAACCACCTGACTCGTCTCAGTGCTTTGGGACAGTCCAAAAGTCAGTAAACAACCAGCTACAGAAGGTGAAATCTGCTTTGCTGCTTGCAGCTGGGAATGCAGTGTGAGAGCTCCTCTGATGCAAGCACTGCCCACATGCTCAGTTCTTATGCCTTCTCACACTTGTGTGAGAAGAGGTGCATGCTAAACTGCTTTTCATGAGTGAGATCCTTTGTTTTAAGCCCCAAGTACTGCCTATCTATGAAAGCTGAGCAGTACTGGTTCTCCTGGGAACAGTCCACACACACGAAGTGCCCCACAGATATGACTTTGGTCTATCAGTGAGTGTTGTTCCCAGAGATGAGCAACTGGTATTCTCGCTGGCAGAGTCATGTACATGCAAGCAGAAGTTACTTGCTCCACTTAATCCCACTTTCACAAAGGAAAAAACACTTCCAAATTTCAAGGGCCCTGAGTTCAGAGCCACACAAGTGGCTTAGATAACGAGGATCTGGGTATGAGAAGTGAGATTAGCTGCGTTTAGCCACTGCTCCTTTCCTGTGCTCAGATCCACAATTCCTCTCCCATGACCAGTACAAGGGACACGTCCTGCCTTCCACCTTCTTCCTTGGGTAGGAGTTTCAGAGAAATAAGTCAGTGAAGCCACAAACTTCCCTGTGAACATCTCACGTGATGCCGATGAAAGTGTTTGGAATTCAATTCAGATTTTCCTCTTGGATTTCAGAGGCCTTTCCGTCACTACCTACCATCCCTTGGTTTGCTGCATTGGTAGCAAAACTGAAAAAAAAAACCCCAAGCCAACCTTTTTGGCCTTCTCTCAGCTCTTGTGCTCAAGCTGGTCTGAATTCAAAGTGATTCCTGCTTGCTGGAAGCTTTGTGAGGCAGAGGGTACATTAACCTCAGTTCAGCAACCACGCGTTAGTCCTAATTTCTCCACATTGGTGTTCACTCGGTGAGACTATTTTCAGCTCCATTTTCCAGCCTGTGCAAAGCATTCTGGCAGTCGAGGTCCACATCGTTCTTCTTCTTGATGTCATCTTGACATCAAGGTTTCCATGACAGTACTGAAAAATGCAATGAATATAATTTGATATGGAAAGGTTTTTCATATTCAGAAAAGCCTCAGAAATGCAACTGGACCCATCTGAGATAGAAAGCAAGAGAGATTTTGATAGTCATCAGGGAGATGTGAAAGGACACTTTGTCCAGTATTGAGACAGATGTTGAAGATGTCTCCTCCTTTCCTCACTCACTCAGTTGGATCAGTACTGGCGTGTTGTAGAGGATTACTTTGCAGTTCCACCTGACAGTGGGGTTGCTCCAGGTACCATGGTTCCACCTGTGGGCAACTGAGAGAAACCAAGGAAATTGTGTTAAGTGTGCAATAGTACCTAAAAAGAAGCTGCCTGCTGATAGATGAGGTTAGGTGACAGCAGACACGTGTAAAGGACCGTGGCTAAAAAAAAACTATCTTAAACAATCCAAGATAGTTGCTACTACCTCTCCAAACTGAGCTGGAATTCTGCATGTAGCTGTAAATAATGCTTTCGTTGCTGAACAGAGTCAGTGGTGGAGGAGTCACCACCACTCATGCACAATGACAGTAGACTGGCAGCATTCCAGAACACACTCATGGGACTCACACGTCACAGGGACTGAGCATAAGGCAGTCCTCCAGCTCACACCTGGCAGCACTGGCATGTCCACATTTATTTTTAGAAACTAAACATAGCCCTTTTTAGCCCTAAAGAGATAGGTTCCTTTTCAAAAATGAGAGGCATCGATAAATAGAGCATTTCGGTATCAGAATAGTTGTAAATGGAATTTTCCAAGCAGAGATGTCTTTCCTAAGTCCTGAATTCCTCTTATTCTGTCTTAGATAGCAGACAAATGGTACTTAATTTGTTCTATTTTGTTCTTCAGAGGAGCATTACAAAGTTCATGCACCATAAAGTGAACAGTGAGTTTTCACTTACCAAAGTTTCAGTAACCTGTTCTGTACTATTACAATGGATTTAAGATTATTACCACTTACACGTGCATTGTCCCCCTTATTCACAGTAGTATCTTCACACACAGCACATGCAATACCTATTAATCTCTGGAATTGGGTTCACCTTGGCATGCAATCTCTCCCCTCTGGTTATGGTGCTCAGAGGAAAGTCCTGTACACATCTCATATGATCATCTGACATATAAGCACAGGAAGGCTAGAGCAAGCAGCACAGAATGCCTTAGGTTAGAAGGAGTCTTATAGGTCACCTAGTTCCAACCCCCTGCCATGGGCAGCGACAATTCTCACTAGTCCATGTTGCCCAGGGCCCCTTCCAACCTTGCCTTGCACACTTCCAGAGATGGGACATCCACAGCCTCCCTGGGTACCTGCTCCAGTGCCTCAGCACCCTCATAATGAAGAATTTCTTCCTACCACAACGTGGGTTAAAGTGAGGTCTCCAGATCTCTCCCTCTCACTCGTCCCAAGAGACACCACTATTCAAATGGGTATTTTAGCGCTGCTTCGGTTTGCAGGAGGGTGAGGTGTCCCTTCGTCCTGCTTTGGGCTGAACTGACTGCAGCTGCTGGTGGTTTGCAGGTCAGAGGACAACAACATCAGTGCAGTTTCTTCTCTTAGTGACCTTACAGCTATCAACTACTTGTTTCAAATGCCAGACAGCTTTCACCACAAGAACACTGCAGTATTTAAGTGCAGAAGTTAATTAAAGACACTTGAAGAGAAACCAGATGGATTGAGCTGTGCAGGTGCAGTAAAAAGTACTAATAGGTGATTCCTGGTACCTTGACAGGTCTGCACGCCTCTCATGATGTTCTAAGTACTGCTGCCTCCTTTAAAATGGCACAAAATTGACTGAAATTCTTTTGAAACGCTATCATAGTTTCACCTGCCCACCTCTTGTACTTAACCATGCACAAACAACATGCTTTCTCTGCCCCTCTACAATTTATCACAAGTCTTTTCAGTCCCAAGGTCATTAAATGAAAGCTAGTTGTCCTAAATACTGAATTATAAACCTATTCTGTTGGCTTTGTCATCAGCTGCTGCCCCAGAGTGGCACTTAGCCCTCTTGTGAAAGAGAGAGATGACAATAACCCAACCAAAGCCACCGCAGGAGACATGGCAAGAACTGGCACCCATCCACTTCAGAGTGCAGCTCCAATGCCAGCAGGCATCTTGCTGTCCCTTAACCCCCTTACAGCACCTCCGTTCCCGGGTGTTTGAAATACATTAGTGAGTACTGTCAGACAGTTTCCTTACTCCTCAGGATCAGCTTCCATAGAACTGAAGCTCTTTGGAGGTAATTTCATTGTGACAGCACATTTAATCACTTTGGCCGTGCGGTGGGTCCGGTTCAACACAACGAATCGCTCCCCGGTATTTCGGTTACTGATGGCAGTGACACCAGGTTTTGAGATGAAAGGTAGGCAAGAGCAGTGACAGAACAGCTGTCATGGGGCAAGGAATAAGGCACAAAGAGTGCCTGGCTGGGAATGCAAATGCAGGAAGCCACGTGTATGACAAACAAGCACTGGTCATACTCGACCATGAAACAACCTCTCTGCACCTGCATTTGCTGTTTGTCCCACCGTACTCACCCCAAAGAGGCTGGGAGAAGGGGGACACCCATGAGAGGGCAGTTTTACTGCCCAGAGCTTTCTCCCTGTGTGATGATTGAACCATCGATGGCCCCAGAAACTAAGAACAGGATTGGTGGAAGTGCACATAAGAGATAGGGAGAGAGAGACGGGCGCAGGTGGCTGGAGCAGGGCAGGCTGCAGCAGGAGCGGGCAGATCGGCAGGGCAGACTGCGGCCGGGCTCAGCTGGCTCTGCTCAGCTGGGCTCTGAGCAGCGCGGGCAGTGTCCAAGCAAAAAGTCCAGCTAGAAGGGTAGCAGAAAGAAGGAAAGATTATTGCCCACCCCCAAGCGAAGTCTTGTATCGGGGTGCAGCGATAAGTGGAAGCTTTCCCCACACCCACCCTCTAAACCAGCCACAGATTTGTTCCTAGAGCCCTCCCTGAACTCCCAGTCTCTGCTCTCGGGGCTTTCATGACTCTTGCAGTGGCTGGTGTCTTTTGTTCACTCAAATCATAGAATCACAGAATCCTTATGGCTGGAAAAGACCTCCAGGATCACCAAACCAACATCTCCCCAACCCCTAGCCCATAGCCTCGAGTGCTCTAGCTACTCACTTCTTAAACCCCTCCAGGGATGGCGATTCCACCCCCTCCCTGGGCAGCCTGTTCCAGTGCCCATCCACTCTCTCAGGAAAGAACTTCCTAAGGTCCAATCAAAACCTCTCCTGGCACAGCTTGAGGCCATTTCCCCTTGTCCTAGCATTAGGAATTTGGGGAAAGAGACCAGCCCAAGCCTGACTACAACCTCCTGCTTGGAAAACAAACACTAGTGAATCCGTGATGTGTTTATGCACGATCCAATACTGCAGTTCGTTTAGACTACATGAATGTCAGGACACTTTTCACTAAGCCCCAAAACTCTCTGCAGGCAACCTCTTACTTTTGGATACAACTGGCTGTCCTTTGGACACTATTTTCCCTTTCTTTCTTTGGCTGATAATTTCATTCTGCGTTGGGGGCAGTCTTTAACAAAATGTTCAGTGGTTCTAGTGCTAGCATTGCAATTGCTGTGCGAGCTGTCACGCAACAGCCTGTGGGACATGGCTGTGCTTTCGGCTGCCTTCTGAAAGCTCCACAGTGACGGTTAAGTAGGCCATTACGGATGTTCAGGTTTTTAAAGTGTATTGATTTCAATTATGTATGTTAATGCACCTCTCCACATTACAAATGTAGCCTGCAGCAAACTGCTTGTAATATATGGATGACAAACCATAAATAATAACTGTGGCTGTAAATTAAATTACTTGATTATGCTGCTAAGATGCACCCTAATCGGAACAGAAAATTACTTCCAAGTGATTTTAGCAGCTGATAATTCTCTTAGAGTGGCAGAGCTTCTTTAAGTCAAACATCAAACTTTCTGCGAGATTCTGCCCACCAGCCTGCTTGTTTGGTGTTGCTGTGCCCTGAATGCGGTGGCTGTGACAGACGGAAAGACAGTGAGCGAACGTCTCTGTTAACCCAACTATCACAGGGAAGTCACGGTATTGCAAAAATGACCGCTACAGCAGAATTTAACAGGAGGCTCTGAAAAGCATGCTGAGCAGAACTGCAGTGCCTAAGCGCTACTCCCGCCACAGCTTACATTGTTGGCATAGAAGATTTAGATTCCAGAGCCATTTCAAAAGATAGAATAACCAAAAATCAGTTATCAAACGTGGGCTTCTGTACCCAAAAGCTGCATTAGTAGTTTGTAGGCACCTAAAAAGGAAAGGTAGGAGGTTGGGAGAAAGCGCAGAGAAGCATGTGTTAAAGGAGCAGGAAGTCTTTCTCTGTAGCCCAAGTAAATGACTGCATCTGCCTTAAAATCAACAGGCAAAAAAATCTGGGATTGCTAAAACACAGGGTAACTGTTCAAGCCTTGCCTGGAGCTCAGGGCACGGGTAGCACTGCTGGGTATCCATATGAACAGTAGTCTCTGTCACACCTTCTGGGCCCGGAGGACAACCCTGGGGATGGTTACCCAGTAATACTGGGTTTTGCAGTTTGTGATCTTCTCCTTTAGAGGTACCATTAACACGCTAGGCAAGGGCAAAACAGCAGGGATTCATCTGGGCCGGATTAGAGATCAGAATTCTTGTTGTGAAGTGACAACAAAGAGCCACTAATAAAATCTAAACCCAAGCCCACATTATGCCTGAGAACTGTGTGTACTTGGAGTTGTTTGGGGTAGTTATTTTTTATTCTCCTCTAATCCAGTATCTCTAAACGTTCCAGCTATGATAACTGGGGTTTGAGGTCCACCTCTTACTTCTGAATTCTGCCACCAGATCTGAACTTCTATGTTTGTTGCTCTGAAGCCAGTTACTGTGCACTTTGGGTGTAGATTGGGTTTTCTTCGCCCTTTATTAAATGCAAAGGCTTGAAGACGCTATGAGCATGCATCACAAGGTGTTGAGGCATTCAACAATGAATCAGGTAAATGAAACTTGTTTGTTTGATCTCCCAGCCTGATGCTGTGAGGCATTCAATGAGATTTGTTTTGTAAATTATGATTTCTCCTCTGCAGGATCTGGCTGGGCAGCATTGGTTCTACGAAAGAGCAAATGAGAAATGTGGAAAGCTTGATCAGTTAATGATCTGGGAGTTCTGGCTTGGGCAGTTAAAAGCATATTGGCAAGCTGCAGACATGTCCAACGGAAGAGGAGGGAGCATGCAGCATATGAACATACCATCTCAGTGTGGCACCACCTTGCCTTGCTGCTCCTTCCTCCTCACCAGCACATGGATCAGCTCCCCAGCTTCATGATCTTCCTTCTTCAGTGTCAGTTCTTCAGCGTTCTTCTGTCCTATGAGAAGGGTAAGGAGGGGAAAGTGCCTACAATCCTGATCCCCTCCATATGGAAGCTTTAGTCTTCACCTTCATCAGTGCATGAAAGAGTTTAAAGAAGCAGAACAGCTGCCTTAGATACAGCATGTAGGTATATCCCTGGTTATCTCGGCAACCATTGCAGTTCTGTCATAGGCACCAGTAGCCCCAGCAGCCAGCCTGGCACCCTGAGAATCCTCTCAGAAAAGTAGCAGTATTTCTGGCAGTGCTTCAGAAAAGAGCTTTGCTGGAGGTCTGAAAGGAGGTGCTCAGTCTCGACACCCCCAAGAGCAGTTCACAGGTCACTGCTTGAATTCCAGAGCAATTCTGATGCAAACACACCAAACCTATGGCCATTTTTAATTCTGCTTTCAGGACACAGCAGCACCATCTCCCTTCAGTTCATGGCCCCCAGAGTCCCCGTATTTTACTGCAGGCTCTCAGACTGGTGATGGAAGAGAGGCAAAGAAAGATTTCAAATCCACATTCATGCGAAGGAAGACATTTATCAAACACTTGTACCTCACTGTTTTCTTTCACTTGAATCGTGCCACTTTGACAAGAACGCATTCATGAGTATTCTTGGAGATCAGACACGGGGGTCCCCGGGGAGGGAAAGTTCTAAGTGTCACTCAGCTGGATGATGCAAGTTACAGAAATATTGCAAATGACTCTAGTATCAACAGCCAGAGCCACGTAAGTCTGACACTGCTGAAGCTCAGTCAGCTGTCAGCCCTTTAGATGCCCTGTGGTCCATTTGCTGTGTCTGTATCGATAGTGCCTGCCTCAGGGGATGGTGCTGGCTTCCGCACACGCTGGCTGAACAGCAGAGCAGTGAAGAGTTGCATAGCCCTTTCTGAGGCCAGTTCTTCACTCCACAGTACTACATGTTTTATCTCTAAGAAATAAATGGCAGAGAAACTATAGAACAATGTTTCAGAACCTTTGGTAGCACCCATGAAAGTTTGATTGTGGACCTGGTGTCTGGAGGTAAATTACAGTTCTGTAATCAAACCTGCAGTCTGTCAGACTGATGCAGAGTAGGGGACAGTAGATTTCACATTCACATTGACATCAATGAAGACATTTTATGAGATTTACAGTGACTAGTGTTGCCTCAGTCTTTCCTCATTTCATTTGGATCCTGTCAATCGTACTATGGCACAAAAAGCTCCAAGTAATGTCATACAGGAAAATTGCTTCCTCTTTGAAATGCATTGCCCTAAAGTCCATCATCTAGGGACATTCCAAGAACCTAGTAAAATGCTGAATCCTAAATCTGGCTTGTTCTGCTGTTATGCACAAGTGACACCTCTTCCCTAGCAGAGACACCAGTAGTGCCTGTTGCTGGCCCAGGGTTGATGTGCCTTGGGTAAGGGCAAACTTGACTGCAGGTCAAGTGATGTCTGTGCTTACAAAGCATCTTTTCAATCTGAGCAGATTTGTATCTAAATTAGATCTCTACATTACCTACACCTAGATATCAGTTTTAGACACAGACAAACTAAATATGTAACTTAATTAGCATTTATATTTAAAACTTCCTTTGATTGATATATTCCAGATTCCTTTCTCATGGCAATATTTTACTAGAGTATTTGAAAGTGAGTTTTAAAAACAAGCTAAATAACTGTTGTCTTTGGTTCTTTCTTAGGAATTACATGATGCCACTGTTCTCCAGGAGCGTTTCACTTTAGAGATCAATATTAATCAATACTGATCAAAAATTGGGGGGGGCTTTCCTACGATTTCCCACAAACTGATGAAGAGCCAGCTTAATCCCATAGCTGTCAGCTGCCAGTGTGTTACACCTTGACTCACTCTGCCAGTGTAATTTCCCCCCAAAAAGATTCAAAATGGCAATATTATGGATCAGGCAGACATTGTGTAAGGTTAAAGGATGCCTCCTAGGGATTGGTTAAGAAGAAGAGAATTACTGTCTTCTGTAAAGTCAAAGACAGCCTGTTCCTTTCTGAACACTCACAACTTTTCTACTGCATTACGCAGAGGATTCATTCTCTCCATAGACACTGCACTATCACAGTCTCACAGTAATGATGAGGCTGGAAAAGACCTTAAAGATCATCCAGTCCAACCTAAAACCAACCAAGTAACCCTGAACATCTGANGATAAGGTCACCCCTGAGCCTCCTCTTCTCCAGGCTAAACAGACCCAGCTCCATCAGCCTCTCCCCATGGGGCTTACCTTCCAGCCCCTTTACCATTGTAGTTGCTCTTCTCTGGACTCGTTCCAGCCCCTCGACCAAGCTTCCTACAACTCACTGAGCCTTGGGTGTCTTTTTAGTTTAATTTTTGCAGTTAAAAATGGAACGTCTCTCTGGAGAGACTGAGAACCAAAAGACTGTTTGATTGTGGACCTGGACTGTTGCTAACACAGTAAAACCATCTAATGGTCTGTGAAGCAGTCAGCATCCAAGACAAAGACAGACAAAGCTTAAGGGATACACATCCATCTACACCAAAGGAGAATTAGTTGTCACAGAATCTGAGAGTTTGTCTGTCCCTGAGGTTTGTGTGCAAATTTGGACCCTGTAACTCACAAGACCAAAGTTTCCACTGAATCACAGGTCTTTTGTTCTGTGACAGGTTCTTTGTCTAAGGACAGTAACAACCCCGCTTTCTTCTGCAGTCACTTGTCACAGCACCCCAGCTGCAACATTCCTTCCTTCCCACTCTGCTTTGGAAAGCTTCAGCCACTAAATGACAGCTACCTTGCTTATTTCCTTGGCAGGATCTCCCTGGTTGACCTACCACATCACCAGTCTTTTCCTATGACAAAATAGGAACTCAATTTTAAGTGCTCACTCTGAGTAATGACTTACTCCAGTACTGACCTTCACTGGAGTCAAGTAGGCTACATCTACATTGCAAAAGGGCTGAAGCTCCCAGGCTCTGCTTGAGGCTGATTTCAACACGGCTGCTTTCCTTCTGTAAACAAATGTCCACAGTGCATGCTCTGAAACCATTTACTGCTACTCCCAGGCGTGACTGTTACAGAAACCACCTTTGCAATTGAAAGTGAGACAATATCAGAGCCTGAATTGTGTTCTAAATGCAACTCACCTCACGATAGAAATGAATGATGAATTTCCCTATGAGGAATCATTAATAGACAGAGATAGTATGAAAAATAATGACTTTGCTCTTTATTTCCCAGCTAAACTTTCTCTTTTCAGATAAAACAGTATCTAGGGCATAGTTAATGAACTGATCAGCCAGCGGGCTGAATGCAGAACTATATATTTACAGTGTGGAATTACTTGGTGGAATAGATTGGCACAGAAATTTTGGAAGCCAATATAAAAATAGTTTTTAAAAGCTATTGGCTGAATTAATGGGAAAAAAAAGGCCTCTCTGTCTTAGGCACAGTGATCTGCTACTATCTGAGTCAGAAAATTCCTATGCCACAGATTGCCAGGGGTTGGGAAGACATACCATACTTGGAAGAAAAGTATCACTGCATGCTTCCTGTATTCTTCTGTGCTGCTTCTTTAGTCCACATTTGCTGTTGGCCCATGTGTTTGGGGCAAGGTCAACACGCTGTCTGAGCATGGCTGTTTTCATTTATAGACACATTTTTTGAAGAAGCTCTCAAAACTCAGGGATCAGTGATGATACTAAAGAAGTGTTGGGAGTTTTTTAAGGACATGGATACAAGGATGTTGTGAAGTCTTTATCGTTGTAAAATATTAAAAGACTGCAAATGGGAGCTTAACCAAATGTGAACTACTCTTAATGTCTTGGGAGACTGTGGATAGGTAGTTTCCAGTTGTACAGCAAAGGCAAGACATAGCCAGTAACGTTATTTAATGAATAAATGATGAATTTACCTTGCTGAACTGTCAAAATTCTAAGTATTGAGCAAGAAAACTAAAAGCCTGAGGAAACCTAGGCAACTTACAGTAATGAATTATTTGGAATCTCGATCCTGTATTCCAGGGGGAAGGAATTTCGTTGTACTCAGTGCGAATTTCCTCACTTTGGATGAATTAATCTTTAAATGAGGCCTTTTGACACTGACTCATAAGATGAAAAATAGATGTAACCTAAGGAATTATTAACATTTTTAATGAAGGTTCAAAGGGCAGTTTCAGATCTATTTTTTTCTTTATCCAACTTTCCTGGAATTAATCAGCCTGCCCTTTGGCTCAACTGCACGGCCATTGCGAAGAAATGTACTGATCAAAGTCGACATCGTAGAAGCTGTGAGAGAGACTCTTTTCTTGGTCACTTATTTCAGCTGTGCAATAGAACCTGGCTCCAAAACAGAGTCTCTTAATTCTTTGACCTTAGGACTGCAGTCACAGTAATCCACATCTTTGTGTACCACGTGTAGGGGCTGATTAGTGACTATCTGTTCTCTGAGCCTCTGGAAGAGTCTCTAAACATCACTATCTTTCCAAGTTCTCCGTTTTTCTGCCTCCAGGAAGAACCAAGTGGATTAAAAATGTAGTTTTTAAAATATGTGTCTAACCTGCTCAGCTGCTGCCTTATGTCTTTTTTTTCTGTAACAGAGATAAAAAACATTGATGTTTGAGTTAGAAGCAAGTTATGAAATCCCTGATGTGCAACAACTGTGCGGAGACGAGTAGGATGGTTTTGCCTAGTCACATGAGAGACAAAAGAGGAACAGCAGTGAAAGGATGAGCTGCTGAAGCAGAACATCTGGCTAAGAAGAAAGAACTCTTAAAGGACACTGTAGCCACCTCCAGGCTTGAATAAAAAGACCAATAATATATTGCAACTGCTTTTTATTTATCATGTTAAACCTATAGAGCAGCAATGGGTTACCTGACCCTTGCATGGGATTCGTTTCCGATTGAGCTGTACCATATCAGACTCCTGAAAGCAAAAACCTCTTGACATCTGGGAGAAAGGCTAACAAATATTTTTTAAAATGTGATGAATCCAATAGAAGTCAGGATTCAGCTAAAGGTGAAAATACTCATGTCACAGAAGTCGATGGCTGGTGCAGGCCTTTCTAATACCACTTTACCCCTGCTTTGACTAGGGTACTGTGTCTGATTTCTGTTGGGTTGCATGAGTATAAAAATGGAAAATAGAGCACTTAGACCGCTTTAATTTGTAACAGGATATAAAACATTTGGAGATGAAATTCCATCAGTTTGATGGCACAGAGTTTAAGCTCAATCTATGATAAACATAGATTTCTCTAACTGTGGTGGTAGTGCTTTTATTGGAGCCTGCACTTGACACTATGGCAATAACCAGTCTGAAGGAAACAAGCACAGAGTTCCCGGTGCTCAAAGTCAAGCCCATCAATGCTACCAAGCAAGTGGACTCTAGTCTATCTCTGTAAATCTGGTGTGATGCACTGATGCCAGTCTAAGGTCAATTTAACTCAGGACCACTTTGCATTAAACTGTTGAGGTTGATAAGCAATGTTTTGTGAAGAAAATGTGGTTCTGATGACAAACGGAAAATGTGCAGACACTGCAGCTCCTGGAGCATCAGGACCCAGCATTATTGCAGAGGATAAGGCATGATTAAACCTGTAGTTCACACCCTCACTTCCTGTCCCAAAAGCAGACTTGGTGAAAGGGAGGATGTTCTGAGATGGCCTTGTCTGGCTGTGAATGCTCAGGTGCTCTAACATCACACTGAACAGCAACCACTCTGGAGCAGCTGTGGACAACCTCTTCTCTGCCTGGGCAGGTAAAGTAGGCAAGACATTTTGAAAGGGATGGAAGCAGAATCCAGAGCTCATAAGGCAATAGATGTGCTCATGCCTTGTACCGGTGTCAGTATCCTAACAGCACAGGTATGTAGTAGTTTCCAGGATTTAGTAGAAACCACTATTACATCTGGAAGAAACAAGGATCTCCGGAGTGCAGAACTGGCACCTCGGCGGTAGGGTGGCCAGGTCTGGCTGCTGGGAACACGTCTCGCACTCACCTGAATTCCCATCCGTTTGTGCCATCACACTAATACGGAGCCCTCCATGGGATTTGCAAATTACTTTTTTCAACATTTATTTACAGAATTTTTTTCACCTGCAAGACTTCAAGCTGTTGAACATCAAGTGCTTCTGCCTCTCTCAGGTGGCAGTCTTTGGCATCAAAACAATATCAATGTTGATCATCCAAGAGAACCACAATGTTTCTGAAGGGAAACGAGTGCGTGTTGCGGGGAGGCCAGCAGGGCATTGACGAGTGCCTGTGAATACCTGCATATGCACAGAAACGCAGGAAAAATAAAGACCTGCAGCAACAATTTTCCTTTCTGTTACTTGTCACAGCCTGAACAGGAGAAATAAAAGATAAGCATTGAAAGATTTCCATTGGTCTCCATTGATTTCAGAGCTAAGCCTCTCAAGCTTCTAGTACCAGCTATCAAAACGGTTTAAACCATTCAAGAGCTCAGAACATCTAGCAAGGGACAAATTCTCACTCCACTATAGTGGCCTTGATACCAGTGACTGCAGAGTTATTGGTTGGACTTGATCTCAAGGGTGTTTTCCAGCCTAAATGATTCTAGGATTCCATGAAAGCTCAAAGGGATTATACTGTAGAGAAAGGCTGTGGAAAGTACTGCAAGAAGGAAAAGAAGCATCCCCTTCTTCCCAACTCTGACCAACAGCTACTTGCATTATTGCATTTGCTGGCTTCTTTAACAATAGCTAATGCTGGCCGTGGTTATCTACATTAAAAATGCCATTTTTGCCACTAACTGTGCATGTAAACACTCCCTCCTTTCACAGAGCGGCTCCTAAGTCACCACTTCCGATGCTGTAACATGTACGTGTAGATCCTCCTGTAGCAGTGTGAATGATACAAGTAGAGGTCTCCATCAGCAATCAGCAGGAGAGATTTTCTATTTATACCCTTTCTGAGGCCTTCAGGAATTGCTAGTGAAAGAGAAGCAGCAGATTTTTTTCAGGGGGAGCTGTAAAAGCAGTTACTGTCTGCCTTCTCACAGCCAAGGAGGCTCAGAAACACATGGGCAAATGAGAATTTGTCCGTAATAGAAGCTTGGTAAGCCTACTGGAAATGAAGCTAGCAGTGAAAATATGGCTTGTTAGCTATTGTTCTGCCCCAGAATCTTCGTAACTTTTCCTGGCTTGCATGCCACCCAGCATGCCATCGATGGCCCAATTCTGGGAACTGCCTAAGTGGATTTTACTATTCCGACAGCCTGTGTAATTCGATGACTCTTCAGTGTTTGCTTCAGTGCAGCCAGGTTTTCTGCAGAACAGACCTGGATGGACTTCTGAACTCCTTTCGTAAAGAAAACCTTGCCGTTTGAAAAGGATAACTATTTCTCTAATTTAAATGTGTTCTGCTAAAAATATTCCCTTATTTCTATGGAAGTTACAAGTCTCCTGTATCCTTCAACGAATCTAAATGACAGCTACGATTAATTAAGGTGAAGTTCTATTGGGTTGGATGATCACCTTCAGTAAAATTGAAAAGAGAGTCACCATGCTATTCCTGTTCTCCCAAGCTCAATTGCAAACATAGGCTGACAGGTGACTGAAAGCATTTCTAAATAGATGTAATTAACCAGCCATCTGATTCAGGAGTCCTGTTCCCTCCAGTTAACTTCTTGTTCAGCTACTGAACACTGTATTTTCCCATCTGTGAGATGACAACATCCTATGAAAACAATATTAATATTTATGTTCTAAAGAGAAAGGGCTTTCAAGGCACGCTCATGAAATGGAAAGTAAAGGCGTAAGTTATCCAAAACTTCCTGGTATTTTTCATATTTAAAACTTTTCAGGCTTGCTGCCAGGATTTGTTGGCCTGAGAGCAAGTTGTATTTTATAGACGTTATTAACATGGGTGGGCAGTGATTTAACTTTTATACCACTGAATGCTAACTCACCATTATATGGGTCACTTCATTTTAACTACACAGACACACACAGATACACAGATCATTAGGGGTTAGAAGGGACCTCCAGGGGTCATCAAGTCCAAACTCCCCTGCTCGAGCAGGATCATAAACCCAAGACAGGTTACAGAAAAATGTCTTAAAAGTCTCCAGAGAAGACTCCACAAGCTCTTGGGCAGCCCGTTCCAGTGCTCAGTAACCCTTACAGTGAAGAAACTTGTTCTCATATTAAGATGGAACTATCTGTGCTCCCACTTGCACCCACTGCCCCTTGTCCTATCACAGGGTATAAGTGACAAGTCCTTCTTGACACCCAGTCTTTAAGTCCCCTCATAACCCTCTCCTCTCAAAGCCGGAAAGTCCCAGATCTCTCAATCTCTCCTCATAAGGCAAGTGCTGCAGTTCCCTCATTATCCTCGTGGCCCTTCATTGAACTCTCTCAATCTATGCCTCTTGAACCAGGGAGCCCAGGACTGGACACAATATTCCAGATGTGGCCTCACTAGGGCAGAGAAGAGAGTTCGCACTGTTAAGGGCATGTATTTCAAACTTGTCCACAGGTGGGAAAAGACATTATTATTTGGGCTATTTGAAACGCTTCCTGATGGCAGTCTTTAGGGCCTGTGTAAGGCTCACTCAGCAGATGGAGTGTGCCTATGCACACGTCAGGGCTACTAGGACACCACTGTGGAATTAACACTGAGCTTTTTTCTTTTTTTTAACCACCAGATTGCCTTCTTGCAAGACACACAGAAAATCCCATACCTTATGGTAACAGTATTAACTAGAGCAACACTATTAACCAGCTGATGGAAAAGGAAGTATTTTGTTTGAAACAGTTCTGTAAGTCCTTCTGCGTGGCATGCTTTCCTTGTAGTGCAGCCTTGTGGTGTAGCCGTCCAATGCTTTCCAGGCCTCTGATCATTTCTGTGCACTCACCTGGTTATGTCAATATGTTCAGCTGCTAAGCTTTCATGGACCGTCACGCTAATGGCCTGCATTTGCTCAGTGAGGGAACACACAAAAGAGCAGTGACTTCCACACATTTTTTTCCTCACATTCTCCTAACTGCGTCTGCCAGCACAGGATGCATTTATGTTATTACATTAGTTTCCAGTTCAAGAGAGAAAACTTACCTTTTAGGCAAGAAGCACAGGTCCCAGTGCAGGAACTGACCCGCACTTGGCTGTCCTGGCAGTACAAGCGTAACTGGCCCAACATGTTAGTATCTCTGAATTCAAGCATTCCTATCACCAGCTGCTCAAAAGTAGCCACAGCTAGTTGTGTGTGAGCTTTTTTGCTTTAGTTTGGAAAGACCCACCACCACAGCACACAGCACTGGGCAGAAACACCAGCAACCCTTTGTTCACAGTTCCCTTGTATAGAAGTGGATGCAGGAAGAAAATTCATGGTTGGCCCTGAAAGTGACGGAATGATAGTAAAAAAAAAGCACTCTTTCAGCAGACTACAATAATTTCAAATCTTAACTTTCTTTTTAAATTGGGAGGAAGTGGTGGAGTGTGTCTCCTTGAGAGGGAAAGAGAGATCTGGCTTTGGTTTTTCACCTTGGGTCTTGTCTGTAGTGATGCTCTGCTACCTTACCACACAAATGCCTGCTGCTCCTCTGTCTGGACTATTAAAGCCATTCTACTCCAACTTGTAGTGTGTGTTAGTACTCTCTAAACCAAACGATGAGGATGAGCAGAGTCATTCGTTTTTATGAACATTAAAAACATAAATCTATGGCTGACACAAGAATGTTTTTTGGAAATACACATCTTTGCCACGGTCCACAGAGCTCTCTGAGTTGCAGCTGATGCTTTTGAAGAACGGAGAGCACACAATGGTCTGTAGCAGATTCAGTCCCAAAGTTGTTCATAGAAGACACTGATTTTTAACTGCTGTGACTTGGCACCATCATGTGGCCACTTTGAGTTTGTTCAATTTAAATAACGGTTTATGTAGAAAAACGTTTGCACTAAATTAATTAGAATTTACAAATTATTTCCGTCTGGTCTAAAAGGAGATGATACTTGCAGGATTATACAGGTCCATATTTTCTGGTTTACATCAGAAGTGTGTACAGCTTCATCTGGGGAAGAATAACCCCAGGTTCTAGTATAGGCTGGGGACTGACCTGCTGGAAAGCAGAGTAGGAGAAAGCAAGCTGGGGGTCCTGATGGCCAGCAGGATGACCAGGAGCCAGCAATGGACCCTTGTGGCCAAGAAGGTCAATGGCATCCTGGGGTCAATTAGAAGGAAGGTGGTTAGTAGATCAAGAGAGGTTCTCCTCTCCCTGGTGAGACCACACCTGGAATATTGTGTCCAGTTCTGGGCCCCTCAGATCCAGGACACAGAACTGCTTGAGAAAGTCCAGTGCAGAGCCACAAAGATGATGAAGGAAAGGCTGAAGGAGTTGGGTCTCTAGCTTGGAAAAAAGAAAACTGAGGTGTGAGTTCACTGATGTTTACTAGTATGTAAAGGGCAGGTGTCAGGAGGAAGAAGCCACACTCTTCTCAGTGTCATCCAATGACAGGACAAGTGGCAGTGGGTGCAAGCTGGAACATGGGAGGTTCCACATAAATACGAGAAGAAAGTTTATTGCGGTGAGGGTGATAGAGCACTGGAACAGGCTGCCCAGGAGGGTTGTGGAGACTCCTTCTCTGGAAACATTTAAAACCTGCTTGGACATGTTCCTGTGTGACTTGATCTAGGTAATCCCGCTGTGGCAGGTGGACTGGACTTGATCTTTCGAGGTCTCTTCCATTCTGTGATTCAGACAACCATAGTGTTTCCATAGCGTTGTCCATATAGTGTTTTCCATAGTGCTTCCATATAGTGTTGTCACAAACATATTGTTTCCATAGTTTGATCCAAACAGGTAGAGTACATATCAGGGCAGTTTGAGCTGGTCAGGTATCCCTTTCAGGATCCAAATGAATCATGAGATGTGGAACTGTATTCTGCCATGCTTGCATCATGTTTTTAGGTAAATACAAGAAAGTTTTACCAAGTGGCCCAGAGGTAGAAATCTCCATGCTTTCAATTTCCTCATCAGGAGGTACAACTTTATACTTACCAGAAAAACAAATCCTGTAATCTACTTCAGAGTGGAATAATGAGAAACAGCAGTGCATTTGATAGAAATGTTATTTTCAGTTTCTTTACAAAAATATATACATCTAGAGTACTTTCCATAATGAAATGCAGTTGACTTTGCATACAATAATGCTAAATTTTGTTCTGTTCTTAGTATGGTAAAATATATAATTTCAGCAGCAATATTGATATTCTTTAAAATTTATACAAGCTATATACAAATATAAAATCACATACACTTTAATTGCCGCAAAAATAACCTAAGCATTTTGCAATACTTTGTACACCCTGGCAGGACTGTTGTTTCTAAGAAGACTGTAATAAAATCAAATGTAGTTTTTCAGATTCCCCAGGCTGAGGCAACGCCCACTTCTTCTTTACATACTGAATGTCTATCTGGCCACATTCTTTGGCCAGCACAATGCCTAACGATCCACTTGATTTTGCTGCTTCTCCTAATAGAGCCATGGCTACAACACTGAAATCAAAAGAAGAGGAGAGGGTTTTTAATTGGGAGAGAATTAACAGAAATTGGTGTATTCAAATATTTTTTAGCAGGTTACTTAGAGTGAATTAAAGGATTCCCTTTTAAATGCAGATCATGGTACAATATTCCTCAGTATTTTAAGCTCCAGCATGTTCTTTAGCTTTCCACCAGTTGCAATCATTCAACGCAAATACAACAGCAATTCTTCCCCTGTTCAAATTCCCCCATCAATTTCTCATTGTGATTTCAAAATCATTTCAAGCTTTTACAAAAGAACTCTGTTTTATGGTGTTTCTAGTGCAGTGTAACCACTTCAAAAATTTTCTCACAAAACTAGCAGTTCCTTGTAGTAGTTTACAGCAAAACCTTTTAGTTAGATGGATATTCACGAAGACTAACTTAAGCCGAGGGAAGACAGAGTCTCCCAGTAAGGCTCCCATCAGAGAGGAAAGGGAATCCTCATGAATATAATTCAGAAAGATTAAATTAAACTGCTTTTCTGCATTCTATAGGACCCATCTCCCTACACTGACTATGGGAACAGTATTGTGAGGTTCCCCTGATGTTAGTCTTGGTGGACACATGATAATCTTTCTTTGTGACAAAGAACAAACATATTTATTTATACCAGTAGGCATTTTTAAATGTTGCCCAGCCTTTTGTCTTTGCCTGACTCTGCAAAGCTATTTTTGACCACAGTCATTTTAGTGGGGACAAAGTTTTTCTCTTCATATAAATAGCAACCACTCCTTGTACCTTTCACAACTGATACCACTGTAACTGATTTCGATTTATACTAATAATATTTCTCCTGTATAAAATAATAACAAATTAACTGAAATTTAACTCACTATAGACTCTTTCCAAACCTCCAACAGTTTAAAAACAAGTGAGAAAAGCATTTTCTACTGAATATTTAAAGTCAAGCATAAAACTCCATCCAAACTGTAGAAAATAATGGTACTACTGCTATATAATAATTGTGTTCTATTTTGCTAAAAAGAGAGCAATATAATGTACTTACGTCTCTGATGGAATAGTCTGCTTTACCACAGGCAACAAATCATTTTCCAGAAGATCCCAAATGTAAATATTAGATGTTGCATCCAGGACAAAAAATACAGATGGCCTCGTCACAGCCCACTGCAGGGCAATAACTGCCTGGCCATTTGTGCTGTCATTCCACTGCATGAGGGGATACTCTGATGTCATTTGGTGTAATCTAATGCTTCCATCTGAACAGCCAACCTGTATTCTCAAAAAGAAGATACTTCCTGTGAACAAAACAAACTAAGCAAGATAAAAACTGCAACTCGATCCTTGAGAATATTAAGCACATAAATACAATGAGTTATCTGTATCAAGTGACACATATCTCTCATGCCTTACTCTACAGACTACTTGCGTTTTAAATCTTATTGTCATTTTGAGTACAAAAGCAGTAACTCTGCACTGCAGACACTAGAGCAATCTAATCCACTAACCCTGAGTTGAAGTCCTACTTTCTTATTTAAAAGGTCTCAAATGATCAACTTCACTTATGCTATGATCCAGCACAACTTGACAGCCTACACTGGGGCAAGGGCAGAACCCAGACACCAACTCAGTAATCTGTAAAATCAGTAATAGCTTTCAGTAGGACAGGCTGTGCTTAACAATGTAATGATATTAAAGGTGTTTCATAATGAACAACTACATGTAAAGATAGTGAGATATCACTGACTCCAGGGAGTTGGACTAGATGATCACATTCTGTGATTCATTGATTTACAGGTTTGCTCCAATTCAGGTACAAAAGAAGCTGTACTATGAAAACAGAAAATAGCTTTCTGAGACCTCTACAACAGGAAGCCTTCCTAAAATTTTAAATTTTAATGACTTTTTACAGTGAGTCTGCACATTGCTTTTACATTTAAAAGGACTCTGCAGTACTTGTGGAAGTCAGAGTCACTCTAAATAACTGCATTTGGTAAAACAGTTAAAATATCCACGCTGGTAACAGAAAGTCCTGCCTGTGCACAAGTGACACAAAATACACTGCAGCTGAACACATTCATTTTATCCTTCAGACAATCCCAATGAATCATGTATATCATAAAAAATTTAGAAAGAATGCATTTTCAAGAGAGGATCAAGTAAAAATATATGCAAAGTAAAGCAGATGGAAAATCCTCACAAAGGTAGATTCAACTTGCATTGAATGAACTTTCACAAGGGGATCAATTAAAAACAGTGGCTGTGTCAATACTATCTGCTTTGGGCAGATCTGAACACAGGTATCTGACCACACTGTGTGCTGCCAGTCACATCCCACACTAAGGAGAGGCCTCATGTGGAGAGGCAGGAAAGCCCCACATCAACAGAAGTATTTTGTCTCCAAAACGATTGTGTCACTGAAAGAGTCAGAAAGAGCCAGAAACAGCCCAGGCTTCATTAACAGAAGCCTGCCTGCAGTGCTGAATTTTAGTAAAAACATGGAGTAAGTTACTAAGTCTAAAGCAAGACTATCATTTGTTTCTGTCAGCCAGGTGGTGCACCATTAACAAAACTGAAACTCAAACACCAGGACTCAAGATTTGTTGTCACCCTTCATAGCAGATTTGAATTTGTGAGGTAAATCAAGGATCACATCTAGTTCAATACATCAAATAAGAAATTCTCCCTCAACAAATGCTCACAGAATTAAACTTGCATTGCATTAAAATGTTATCATACCAAGAATAGTGGCTTTCCAAAAGGGAAGAAATCGATTGCATTGATGCTTACTGATCTCAGTCCGTCCTCCTGAGGTCTGAATAGTTTTGGAAGAACTTTAAAATCATGTCTTGTGCCATGGCCTACCAGCCCCTATAAAACATACAAATCAAGCAAAACGAAATTGGCATTATCAATATTATCAGAAAAAGGTAATTCACAGAGCTGTTACCTTAAAAACATCCCTAAGAGGTAACAAATTTTAATACCTAACATATTTTAATAGTAGTCTCAGTAAATGGGGCAATTTCCAAACCCTTAAAATAAGAAAGATACTAATTTCAGTACATTACTCACAATGTTTGTCCCAACAATGAAGTTATTAGGATTAGTAGGCAGAAATTTAAAAGTCAGTGTCTGGGGCATTCTCTGGCGCACATCCTTTGGGAAAAGGCTAGGAAAAACACAAAGGTAAACAGTTACATAAATACAGGAAGTTGTCTCCTAGAGCTCTGCAAGTACATACAGAAACTCTTGATCTAATACATCTCTGACAAACTTGAGGAAGATCTGTGTATTAAAAAACCTGCACAACTAAATATTGTTAAATACATTTTATATGAGATCAAATTAATGAAGTACAGGGACAATCAGCTTTGTGTGATACACATGTAAAATGCTATTGTCCCTATTTTCTTACCTGTTATTCAATTCCATAGTAGAGCTATGTACCAACTTCACTTTCCCTCCAGGAATCAGACCTAAAACCATATAAAAAATTATTTAAACTGATTTAAGCACACTGCATTAAGAAAGCACTATCATCAAATTAAAATCTAAGCTAATAAGTAAAAGGATATTTCATAATAGTTAATTGTAGATACAGCTTTTGATATGCAAAAATCTTAACATCATTGAGAACTAGTTACTTAAGAATTCAAATCTGAAGAGTTCTAATCTTTATAGAAATCAAAAAAGAATGACAGCCAAAGGGAAACATGATTATACATTTGGTTTAGTTCTCCAATATGCATATGAAGTCCTGTAATACCACTCTATAAAACCCGATTCTGTCAGAGGGAAAAATAAACATTTATGCCACTTGGATCTTTGACAAAGATCCAAGACATTATTAAGACACTCTTAATAATCCATCTAAAAAGTTGGTCTATGTTACTTGTTAGTAGTGAATAACGTAAAGGATTCAAATCCTTCAAACACAATAACCTTTTGGAAAGGAAAAAATGGAATGCTGGTGGCAGTACAGCTATGTCAACACTTAATCACAGCTTTAAAATGTATCTCTCCACAGTCATGTGGAGAGGGAATTCTAATGAGGAAGTTTAGTAATAGAACAAGGGGGAATGGTTTCACACTAAGGGTAATTTAAATTGGATCTTAGGAAGAAATTTTTCACGTGTGAGTGGTGAGACACAGTTAACAGTTGTCCAGAAAGGCTGTGGATGACCGCTCCCTGCAAGTGTTCAAGGCCAGGCCGGATGGGACTCTGGACAGCCTAGTCTAGTGAAAGGTGACCCTGCCCAAAGCAGGGGGATTAGAATTAGGTATTTTTAAGGTCTCTTCCAATCTAAGCCATTCTACCATTCTGTATCATCCAGCTTTAGCAGTTTAATATAGCCAGATTTTGCACATGAGCTTAAATTAGCAAATTTAGCACAAATTCTAGTTAGCATTTGGTCATTGTTTACACATGTATTTTAAAATGTACTAGGATTTTAATAACAGCTTTCTTTTTCTGTTAGGTAAGTGTAATGCTTTAGCAAGAGGGTCTAAATCGGTTTGGGTTGGTGCCTGTAATTCAAGCACAGCAACCAGCTCTCACCGAGAGAATGAAGGCAATGAAGCAACTTTGCTAGAAAGACAACAGTTGATTGAACCCATCACCACGAAGAAAAGGAAAAACCCCAAATAAGTAAAAGAATCAAAAAGGTAAAACAGAAACTGTATCACAGTGCCTTTATACACAGTCTGAGAGAAACGGGAGACAGCTAACACATCGGGTTTTGGCCTTAGATGAGACACAAACACTCATAACCAACAGCCACCAACACACACACACACTTGCACCCCAGTTTCCAGAAGTGGCATCTTCAAAGGCATTTGCTGTAGTGTGGCTCTGGAGGAGATGCCGTTACTCTGGTCCATTGCCAAGGACAGGAACAAGCTGGTGCTGCTTTCTTTATCTGAGCCCTCAGTGAAAGAAGGCAGGGCTGCAGGTTTACCCCCATAGAATGGGGTTTGCAGGTATGGAGACTGGCTTGTCTCTTCAGTCTCTCTGCGTACAAGTGCCCATGCAAAAGAGGGCTGTGGCTTCCACCCTTCAGTGGCAGGGAGTTGGGAGCCATTGCTTGCCCCATAGACCCTTGGGGAGTGGAGGGAGCTCTCTCTCTCCTAGACAAGCAACCTGTCTCTGAAGACGTGTTGCAGCCAAAGCAGGAGGAAAGGCGAAGATGGTACAGATGACCAAGAAGGAGGGAAGAAGAAGGTGGAAGTACCTTCCCTTATGGACTCTGTCCACCAACCACCTGTACAGTTCAGACACTGATGCAGGAGGAAAGCTACCTCCAGCTTCAAAATGAAATGCTTTTTCAGCGTAAAAGCACCACAACTAATATTTGAAAATTTGGTAATTTTCAAACCAGAACAGTGAGTATGCAAAAATCTAAATGTGTCCACAGAACAAAACCTCAAAAAGGGGTTTGTTCTTCACATGGAAACTTTCTTTCCACGCTAAAATAACTACCTTACTCAAAGGAGAACTTCTAAAACAATTAGCAAAATGAAGCTACGGGCAACAAAAAAACCGTAATAACAAACCGGTTAAAGATAAAGAAAGGATAGGAGGACCAAAAAGGACATAACATCTTAAATTCTTTGAAAAAAAACTGTTGAGGGGACAGAAGTCTGCTTTGACATTACCAGTACACAATTCAACTGATGAGATTCAGATAGTAAAAACATACTTCATGACACCTAACCCATATTCCCAAATATCAGATACATGTCCTATTCAGAGTGATTCTTTTCCTTTTTTGCCTTCTTAACTAATTTTATCATCACTGATTCTATCTCTTCTAACTTCCCCTAATGTACAGTACTCACCCAAATCCGTTTGTGAACCAGCTAAATCCACTTTTTGTAATTCAACAACTACCTGAAAAGTGAATATTTAACCTTAATAAGCATGAAATATTTATGCTAGTTGTAATAATGTACCATAAGTCTAAAGAATGTTTAGATAGGTAAGTCTAACATTACAACTATTACAGATAGATTTTTCTATCAACATCCACAATGATAAAATAGCTTCGCATGCCTGCTGCACATTCCCTACTGGAAAGTGACATTCTGCACTTAATTGCTCATTGGCATCCTGTAGGTTTGTTTCATCACAAAAGAAACATCATAACCCCCCAAATAAGGAGTTGTAACACATTTCATTGTGCTTTTCACTATTAACAAAGTATAAAAGTAGACCATTTGGCCTGAATCTGTTGCTACTGAAATTACTTAGAGCTTTAAGGATTTGACGAGTGATACAGAAGAGAAATACTTTCATCCTCTTATTATTCACTAATCCATGCAGTCCTTCAAGCAAGATGAATTCAGCTGCAACCAACACGTTTAGCAGCTGGGCCAAAGCTGCATTAGAAGAAGACTGAAAACATCTGATAGAAATAAGAGTTACCAGGAGAGTAATTCTGTGCACCAGCTATATTTTCATAATCCTAACCACAGATTTTCACACTTTTGTCTCTTTAACATTTGTTTTATATAAATGATGAAGGTAATTTCTCACAAACATTCAGAGGAGTTTTCACACTGCACTGTGATTCAAAGAAAGTAGGTAGGTGAGAGGGGACTGAACTCCATTATCCAATTAATCAAAATATGTAAACATATTCCTTAGAAGCAGAACTACTGTTTACCTGTCCTCATGAATTCATGTACCTGCTAATAGTTTGGCCTAAGCATTTGGCAATCGTGGCATTAGGGAGTCAGCTCAAAAACTGAGAATTCCATCAGAATTACTAGTGTAGCTGAACCTTTTATGGAAGAAAATTCATCACAAATCCCAGATATAGTTTGCTTTATTTGAAAAAATATTTCATTGTTCCAACACATTATATTAGCTTTATTTCATGCATAAACTACTCACCCACATGTTGAGGATTCCATTTTCATCCATTGAAGCTATCTGAAATGGAGGGGCTGACACTTCTATGGAAGGAACAATAACAATTTATACTCATACACTGACATTCATCCTGAACAGTATTAAAGGAACATGAACATTTCCTAGGTTAATATATTGTCCAAAACCTCTATGATCCTCTTAGTTACATAAAACAGGGAAGTGCCCTAATTCTAACAAATGAAAAAGGCATGGAACGTTCTTTACCAAGAGGGTAGTCAAATACTGCAAGAAGCTTTCTAGAAAGGTGGTCAATGCCCCAAGCCTGTTTAAGAGGCATTTGGAATTGCTTTAATAACATGCTTGAATATGTGGTCAGCCCTAAACTGGTCAGGCAGCTGGACTAGATAATCATTGTTGGTCACTTCCAACTGAAACAGTCTATCCTGTATGTCTGCCCATTCAGAAAGGCAGATGATCTTTGTCTGCATCTTTTAAATGTCTGGATTCTGCATGGAGCATGGACTTTGGAACAGAATGTGAAATGCAACAGATAAAGTAATTTTATAAAGACTGCAATACGTAGCAAAGTTCTTTGGACTGCTGTGAATTTCAAAGTGAAAATCTACAATGGAACGCTGGGCCATGAGGATTAAGGTTATCAATGTAAATATTGGTAAGAAAACAAATGGGCAAAAGGCGCAGGAAGTATGCACCAAGTGACACCAAGTGACCATCAAGTATAATCACAGAATTTAAGTGACTTCAGATATAAGCATGTTGCTCCACTGATTCAGATTGGGGTTTTTTTGGACATTACAGAAGCAGCAAGACTTCTCTAGAGGCAGTTTTTGAGTCATAACTTGTTTTATCTTGGAAGATTAAAGATTTGTCTTGGAAACAGACATTACAGGCCCATATCTCATGTGAAGCTACACTAAATGAACGTCAGATTGATACTACAGAGAAAAAAAACACTGGATTTTGGCTATAATATATTTAAAAATTTAGATGTATGGATTACATACCTTCCTGATAAGACAGGCTTGAGAGCCCGTAATTCTGATCAGTGTGAAGAGAAGTTAAGACAGGTTCCACTGCCAGTATAGGAGAGGTGTGGTTTACTGCATTTAGAATGCCATCTGTAATCCAGGAAAGTTAAACATAAAATTAATTTCAACAAAAGCAACAACAAAACGCTCATCACTTTTCTGCTTATGGGAAAACTATGATTACCAAGAATTAGAAATTATGAACTTTGTGAAGAATTACTTTGTAAAAGTCTCCAATACAAGAGTGCAAATTGTTTCCTAAGCTAATAAAGTGCCACTAAATAAATCAATGTTTCACCATTTGTAGTTACTTTTTATTTTCAAAATGACTGCTACAATATTTATGCCACTGTACCAGAGATTCCTGCTTTTATCAGGGTTACCTTAAAAAGAATTACACTTATTTCAAGCTTCATAAATAAACAACAGAGGCAGCAAGAAATCACTGCTTACTAGAGAAAGACAAAATAGAAGACTTTTTATTCTTAATAGAAAGTAACTACCCTAAAACAAACAATTTGCCACAAGAAGATATGTATTCACAAAAAGATGTATTTTAATAACAAAAACCAGAAGTATGTTTATTGCAATTTTCATCTGCATTTTTTGTCAGATGCTGTTTATTCCCAGACTTGTCCTGTGCACAGAACTTAATCTTATTTAAGACTAAAGGCATAAAGCTTCCTAAGTATGGAGCATTCAAACCTGCTTGCTTAAGTAAGCAGCTGTGTGAAACTACATATATTTGTACTAGCCCATTATGTAACACAAACCCAAGCATCTTTGATTTACTAAAACAATATCAAGTCTATGAACAACCAACTCAAGTTTACTTTCCCACGGCTACTGCAATTGGATACACTTGTGAGCAACACAGGACACAATGCATGCCTGGGATGAGCTTTCTTAAAAGACTAACAATACCTCAGGGTAAGTTAAGTGGCAGCACCTGCACACACAAAACAAAAAATCCATAAAAGAGGCCTCATTTTGCAATAATAAAGTTACTTACAAAAATATTGCTATGTGCTATTTCTCACTCTAGGGTATAAAGTCCAATTGGTACAATCAATCCAGATAACCATATACAGATGCCTATGTTAGGAGGTCTCTAGACTCTAAAAAGCAAAACTACACTGAGTCTACTTGGAGATGCTGTCTACAGCTACCTGAAAGGAAGCTGTAGAGAGGTTGATGTTTGTCTGTTCTCACAAATAATGAGTGATAGAACAAGAGGAAATGGCCTCAAGTTGTCCCAGGGGAAGTCTAGGTTAGACAACAGGAAAATCTTCTTTATTGAAAGCGTCATTGAACTTTGGACCAGGCTGCCCAGGGAGGGGGTTGAATTACCCCTGAATGTGTTTAGAAGTCATGTACACATGGAACTTAAAGACATGGTATAGCAGTGGGCTTGGTACAGTTGGGTTAATGGTTGGACTTTATGATCTTAAAGGTCATTTCCAACCTAAACTAAACAATTCTATGATTCTATGTATCTTGCAAGCAACATTATAGAAATATCAAGACTTAGGTGACAATTTGTACTGATTGTGACCTTTAAATAATGTTTGAAAAAATGTTTTACAGTCTAAAATGACATTGATTTTTTATATGTGTGTTTAGATGTAGATATAGAAGAAATGTAGGTTATGTAAGAGAGCTAGTATTATGAAAATTGACTAAGCTAATGACTTCAGATGAGGCAGTAGGTGAGTAGTCCATTTCAACATTACAATGCATCTTAGGTTCTATATCTAGTCCACATATCTATTCCCATTGCTTGACTTACATTGAGCTGCCTTACATTTCTTTACACCTGGCAATCTTTACTAGACTAAATATAATCTCTGAAGTGGCTAAAGTAGGCTAGGAGAAAATTAGAGGTGGATTCGTTTCACATATCACCAAATGTTTAACCACAACACTTTGATACTAACCAGTGGAAAATGTTGGAACTCTAAATGTCCACTTAGTTTCACTTATCATCATATGAAGGTGCATTCTTGATTCTTCTCGAAGATCCCACACTAACAAAGAACCATCTGTTGTTCCAGCAAAAACTAATGAAGGTTTATTGGGACTAAAGCAGCAACATGTCACCTGAACAAACATAAAAATATGTTCATAAATATTGTGGTAAAGGCTCATGATCTGATAAGTTTGAAACATATTTGTTCACTCTAGGCATGCAAATACAGAAAAGACAGATGTGTTCACAGCAGAAGGACAATTCATTTATAAGGAAACAGGATACAAGATTTTTAGTGGGTCTTCCCTTTTCAAGATAATTATCTAATAGGCATCTACTGCCACAAAGCTCAAGGGACTGATACAACTGTATGACAGTGATGGACAGGGAGAAGTCCTGACAACATCTGAACCACCTGTTTTACTTCTGTTCACTCCTCAACCATGAAATTGAGTTAAAATAAGAATTTTTAAAAAAAAGAAACACAAATACAATAAAAAAAACACAAGATCATCCCTACATTGGAGTACAAAACGGAATGACAATGGGATTTTGCTCACATGGCTCAAGTGTGTTTTTCAAAAGATGACATATCTAGGAGACATGCACACACAGTAAAGGTTTTTATTCAATGGGCTAATACATAATATTATCGAAACATACCTCTGAGTCACATATTAGAACTTTCTGAGGACTGGAGGGCTGCCAGATGTCCCAGACACATATGATGCTCTTTCTGTTCAATACACCAACATCTGACTTCTCAGGTAATCCATGAACAGAAAGTAATGTCTGCCTCTGGACTGGAGAGACTTTCAGACAGGATACTTTTCGGTCTAAATGATTTTTTTTAAAAATTAAAAAAGAAAGGCATTAAATAGAAACGCAAACTCACTGCAGATGAAGAAGCATATTTAACTGGTATAGCAACACATAAATGATGTAACTAGGAAGAATATTTCTATTAGCAGCGCATTGCTTCTAATGCTACATAAGAAAGAAGGACAGACTAGAGGAGTAAAAAAACTTAGAAACAAGTAGAAAGTGAAAAGAAAGAGACAACATGTTAGTAGAACAATTATTCTTGGCATAAGCAAGCCAGTCTGATCTGTTTGAAAATTAAGCTGTCTCAAAACAGAAAACAGCACAGGCCAGGCCTTTTCAGGTTCATCTCATGCATTTCTATTAGAATGCATATGACTTTGTGCTATAATAATTCTTCCTAATACATGATACTTTATCTTTCATTTTTCTTTTTGTCTGAACTTCTACTGTTTATATGAGAAAGATATAACTGCAACTCAAATACATCAGGCTGTATTCTCCCTTGCTTCATGTGCAATTTTGGCCCTCCTTTCAGTATAAATAGCCAAGGAAAATTACATCCCTTAGGATCACCCTTCAACAAAAAGGGCAAAAAATGACTTGCAGAGCACCCCCCACATCATGCTAATCTCTGGCTATATTTCACAGCAGCCAGGATGCTCTGATGTTCCCTATGTGAAACCAATCTGTCAAGTTACAGCAAGATTAGTGTAATCAAAAGAAAAGTGGGATTTTCCTGATATGTGCTGTTTGCACTTTGGTCATGACAAAGAATACAGTATTTTGTGTAAGGAAGAAGAGTTCACACTATATACTAAAAAGTGTAGGATAAAGTTCCCTTACCATGGAGGAATGGCTGGTTAGTATTTAACTGGAAACAGCTATCGCTGATAGACAGACTTGTTTGTCGAGATCTTAGATTCTGCATGGGTTGTGTTCCAACTTGATCTTCCTCTAGCAAAACAGCAATCACCTTTCAAACATAATTACATTTGTAGAAATAAAAGGGTCATCTTATCTTCTTTTGCTATTTGTAGCTTTCTCAAGTATGTGGAATAATTTAATAAACCTTCATTGACTCTCTTGTTAATTTATATCTTTGCAAATACAGCTTTAGAGACAAAAGCTGCACAGCTCTGGTTCCAGTACTTTGTAGAGAGATGCTTCTCACTGATAATGAGTATTATTTAAGTAATTTATTTAAAATAATCAGAACAAGTACTGTAAGTGATCTATCACACTGTATATGCACACAGTTCATAAGGGATATGAAGTACATAATTGTACCTGGCAAGCAGACCGAAGGAAATTTGCTAATCTTTGTGAATCGATTCTAGGTGTCAGAGCTCCATTCACTGCGATATCCTGGCTGCTTACGGGACCTAAGAAAAAACACCAACGCAAAACCAAGGTTGAAACTTCAAATGTGAATCAACTAAGGAAACCGCAAGATCCATGTACTGTTTAAGAAAGAGAAGAGTGGCAGGAATCAATGCATATTCAGCAGAAAGAACAGCACTGAAGAACAAGATCTGTTGAGGAATCAGATGTGCTGCCAACAGAAACAGATACCCAGAATGAGGAAACTATTTCTGCCACTTATTCCCCACCCCTTCCACAATGGGATTCGGTGTGCCTATAGCAGTTTGCAGCCTGCCACATTACAAATTCTGACAATTAAAGGGTACGAAAGAGAAAGCCTGTGTGCATACATCCATGAATTAATATGATTAAAATGTTCTTCACCTCCAGATACACAGGCACTTTCTCCTGGATGCTGCGTCCATTTCTCCAATGTTTCAGTCTCCTCAGTCTGAATGTCTCTCTCAAGATTGTCCTCGTTGCACTGAACATATGCCTACAATGCACAGACAGTGATCAACACATAGGTGACACTACTAAGAATGACAGCTCAGAGCTGAGTTGAACTCAAACAATGATTTTAAAATTGTTGTGCTCATCTTCTATTGTTTGTAAATTCAGACCTAAGCATACTGATATTTTGTTCATGTATATTTAACACATTTGTCACAAGACTGACACACCTACTGCTTACCTAACGCTAAACACTAAACGCAGCATACTTGGGACAATGAGCCAAGATGTATAAACAGTCCTTTCAAAATAGGGTAGGAACACAACATGGAAAGGAAATGGTACATTTGACCAAAACATTTTTATAGCATTGGTTTATAGTAACCAAGGCTTAGAGATAAAACTTAATAATTTATTATTTCGCTGTCCTATTAGCTTTAGTAGCTTTCTTTTTTAGGGAAAGTTATTTTCCAGAGGTAGAATGTGTACAGTCAGGATTTCTACATCTTTGATACCCACCTGTTTAGTGTTCATTTTACCAAAATTCCTGATATACATATCATACTCATTCACAGGAGGCAAATCCAATAAGGAAAAGCTAACTGAGAAGTCCATATCAATTAAGGGAAGAAGTTCTGAACTCCGTTTTCTTCAGAATGAATCACAAAAGAGAAACAAAAAACTCGTTAAGACCAAGCATTTGATATTTCCAAAGAAAATTGTAACAATACCACTGATCTATCCAAACCAAAAGATACAAATACATCAATAGAAGTACACATAATATTGCAGAGTTCACACTTTATGTTACACTGAGATAATTAGCATATTAGGAAAAGCAATACTGACTGCAAATGGCAAACTTAGGTAGTTTATTATTAAACCCAAACTATCAAAGCCTAGCACTATCATCTTGCCTAAGTGTTCAAAAGCTGTTCTTTTAGGTAACAGGTTAATATCTCTTTCATCCTATAGTGAGGAAGGTGACTAATTCTCACACAGTCATTTTATTAACTTGCATCATGTATATACATACATGCTTTATAATGATCACCTACAATGTCCTGATTTAGTGAGACTTACGCACAAGTATTTTGAATCAACTCCACTGGTAACAGTCTGACTGCTCTCTATACATCACTAGGGAAACAAATAACGATAGAAGCAATCCTAAAATGTCCTTTATATAAACCTGAAACAAATTCAGTGCTGATTCATAACCTGTACACGAACACTGATCTCTTCCCCCAAAGAGCAAGACTCCCAAAACCAACAGTTGCTGGACTTGATCTGAATTGTATGAAAAAGAACTCAAGACTTAAGTAGACCATGTATTTTTCCACTTGTTTTTTGCTTTGAGTAAGAATAGCACATTGCACAGTATTTGAGATACCTAAGTCTCCCTGTCCTATGAAATGCCAAATCTTTCCATCTTGCTAAATTTCCTTGCAGGAATAGTTAAAAAAAAATAAACCAACTGCCTTATCCAGCTTCCTTAAATCCTTTTACTTTCTCTTAGCTCAATTCTTGATTTTTTCTTCTTTGCTTAAAATTAAATCTATATTTTGATTCTTAATTAGAACACCAGTCCGCCTTCATATACTGTACCTTACTTGGAGAAGCAAGAAGCATTTACGCGGTACTAATAATATCATATAAAAGTTTTATCATTGACCATGCAGAGATTCATAACACTCTATTTGCATGGATGTGTGAATAATGAAAAGACAGTCTAAGTCTTTCCATTCTATCTACTACTATCTATCTACTTTAATGCCACAAAACGGTCAACTTATTTTAAGAGTTAACTGCTTGAATTACATACAGATGTCTGTTTACAAGTTAATTCCACCCCCTCACTACAGTCCAGATTCACTGAAAATGAGAAAATTCTTGTAGTAAAACTTCTATCTGTCTTGCACTTTCAGGATTTCTTTGATATCATTAATATAAATGAAACCCAGACACAATAATGGGTCTGTAATAATTCCACATCTAAATCGTCTTACAGATGCATATTCTAGTGGCAGTTTCTTCTCAGTAACACAGTCTTGGAAAAGGGATCAGAGTAACATGGGCTGGAATTTTTCCTCCAATATTTTGGGCTGTACTTTATGTGTAAGGACATTTAGTACTATCAATATGGGTTAATTTTCTTATTTTATGTGGTCGGTTGATCCAACAGAAAATTTGAGAGCTATACAGTGCTTCAGATAAATCTGGATCATTTTGCAAGTTCCACAAGTAATAGGCAACAGTTTGTTCTTTACCAGAGCTGTCTTAGATGTTTCAAATCTAGATGAATTTTAGATCAGTAATAACATGTTTTTACATCAACTGTTGTTATCCCAGAAAAGGAACGTGCTGTTTCGGCAACAGTATGTACTGTATAGAATCTTGATTATTTAAAGAATCACAGTTGTGCAGAGCCCTGAGAGCAACTGAAATGCCTGCCCTTTAGCACTACAAGTCAATACCTAACTAAGAATCATGCAACGAAATTGCAATCCTGGCAACTCATTCTGTAATAAAATTATACCCATACACTGATGTATAGATACATTTATGTTATAAAATTGTGTGCAGCAAAGCCTGTAAATTATATTTATTTGATAACTAATAACTTCTGACTTACAAAATAATAATTACCTCTGAAAGCCTCAATGTTATCAACATCTTACAAATATAATTGAAAATACTACATTCACATAGTGAATTGCCTTTAGCGTGGAGCATTTAAAATGCACTTACTTCTGCTTACTAGCCACACTTTGGCTACTTTGTCGCTGGTTTGCCATT
The DNA here is from genome assembly GCA_013397515.1 of Upupa epops. Taxonomy (NCBI): domain Eukaryota; kingdom Metazoa; phylum Chordata; class Aves; order Bucerotiformes; family Upupidae; genus Upupa; species Upupa epops. The sequence continues at coordinate 65,624 of VZRI01011241.1, read as the reverse complement.
TGAAAATCCATGAATATTCCACAATAAGGGTTTCTGACAGAAGAGTATTGCCTTTCTGTGATATTACAAAACATTGTCAGTGTTATAACTCACACTTTACAGTGTGCTAAGATGTAAAGCAGTAACTATGAAGACCAACAGATTTATTACAACAGAACTAATAGAAGTTGCTAGTTTGCACGTGACACAAAATGCTCTAGCACAGTTATCAGCAAGCTTCTTAACTTTTGGGTGCTTTATTGATCAATTCAATATGCCAAAAATCTGTTGATACTGTAAAGTATTAAAGAAACTCCATGCTGTTCTTCCACCACTGTACTAACTTTGTAGGAACTAGAGTAAAAACTTGTTCAATATTCTTCTGCAAAGTATTACTGTACTGGTGTTTAAATGAGTGGAGAGTGCAGAGGGGATCTACAGCTGTAGTTAAACAAGTAGAGTGTTGGGCTTTGTCTGCATGGAGAAAAGAAGGCTTTGGGAAGACCCCATAGCAGCTTTTCAGTACTTACAGGGACCCTACAAGGGGGACAGACTTTTTAGCAAAGCCTATAGTGACAGAGCAAGGGGTGATGGCTTTAAACATAGATTTAGATGGGATATAATTAAGAAATATTTACAATGACAGTGGTCAAACAGGATGCCCAAAGATATGGTGGAGGCTCCATCCCTGGAGACATTTAAGGTCAGGGTGGACAGCACTCTGAGCAATCTGGTTGAGTGGAAGACATCCCTGCTCACTCTGGGAAGTTGGACCCAAAAGATCTTTGAAGGCCCATTCCAATGCAAAGCATTCTATGATTCTATCTTGCACTTACATTGAATGCAAATTTGATAGTCACATTTTGCAAAGAGCCTATGTTTTAAGAGTGATATAGAATGATGTATTTAATACTATATCTGTATTTGTCCTGCCTTCCCACCCAGAGTAGTGGCTTCACCTTTGCTTAAAAGGATTAAAAATTAATGTCACTGGAAGCCCCAAACTGTTCTAGCACTCCTCCAGTTTTCAAAATCCAGACTCTCATATCCTCCTCCTACCCAAAATAAGCCACAGCAAATGTCAGTCTGTAAATTTTTATACTTCACATTTGAAATGATTAGTAATGCCTCTGAATCATTCTTTAGCAATGTAAAACTTACAGCACAAACTAAGTGACTCATCCAAAGAACAATTTTGTGCCTCTAGGCAGACTTCAAGAAAAAGTGGCCTATTTACTTGTCAGTTGTATGTGTTATTCATACATTTAATAAAAAAGCAAGACTGGTATCTAGTCACATACCCATGACTGGTTCATTTTTTTCATTTTCAATTTTCTTTGGCAGTAAAGTAGAAATTCTATCATTTTCTGCACTAATTGCTCTTTGAATTTCTTCAATTTCTGACGTTCTGGAAAATGGAATCTCTTTTAGGTTTTCTTCTGCATCTCTTTCTTCATCACTTTTGTCTTCATCCTCTTCAAAATCATCTTCATAATCCTGTAAAGGTAACAGGACTTTGAGTAACTAATGGACATAGATTATGGATGCATTTTTCCAGATCTTTAAAGTAATTATAAAGTCCTGTTCAAAAAAATAAAATTCTCATGGCTACAAATCCTCCACCTGACAAGCACTGTAAAACAACTGTTTGACAGAAAGGAAATAGCACTTATTGACTACATGGTAATTTTAATCAAGACAATCCCACTGTGGTATTCTGCGTGCACAAAACAAATTCCCTTTTCGTTTTGTGGTATTTTTTATAATATCCTAAAGTAGGAAATACTTGTTTAGGTGAATTACCTGTTTGTTAAAGAACAAATATCACAATGTTCAGAGGCCTAAGTGCTTTCACAGAGGTACAAAGTTGTATATTTGATACTCAAATTTACTAAACTACCACAGCTTGCATCAGTTTGCAAGTTTCACATACAAGGTTAATAATTTTTTTAACAAAGACAATTCAACTTGTGCTAAAATACTCTCTTAACACAAATGATAAAAGCAAGTCTTAAATGTGCTCAGTTCTCTCCTCTGAATGGCAACAGGCTACACAGTAAAGAGCCCAACAGTGAATATTGCGCTTAACAAAAGTGGAGATGAATTCTAGATTCGCTGAACAAAGCTGAAACTGGTTCTGCTAGCAATGAAATGACAACCAGGCAAGCAGGCGCAGCCAGCATGGTTTTATAAAAGGTAGGTCCTGCCTAACCTGATCTCCTTCTGCAGGAGACCTGTCTAGTGGATGAGGGAAGAGCTGTGGACATTGTCTACCTGGACTTTGACACTGTCTCCCATGGCATTCTCTTTCAGATACTTATGGTGCAAGGCTTAGATGGCCAGGCTGAAAGGGTGGCAGTGAACAGAGCTAAAGCCAGCTGGTGTGCAGTCACAAGGAGTGTTCCCCAGGGTTCAGTACTGGGGCCTGTTCTCTTTAATGTCTTTATTAATGACCTGGATGAGGGGATTGAGTGAGTCCTCAGTAAATGGACACCAAGCTAGGTGGTGTGTCAGCGTGGTAGAGGGTAGGGAAGATTTGCAATGGGATCTAGACAGGTTAGGTCAATGGGTCAAGGTTAATTTTATGGGGATCAATGAGGCCAAGTGCCAGGTTCTGCACTTGGTTATAGACCTGGGGTGTGTGGTTGGAGAGCTGCAAGTCCCAAAATGACCTGGGAGTATTGGTTTATAGTTAACTAAATATGTGTCAGCAGTATGCATAGGTGGCCAAGCAGGCCAATGACTTCCTGGCCTATGTCAGAAACATTGGGGCCTGCAAGAGTAGGGACATGATCATCCATCTATACTCAGCACTGGTGAGGCCACACCTTGAATGCTGTGCTCGGTTCTGGGCCCCTCACTACAATAAGGACTGGATCATGTCTAGAAAAGGGCAACTAGAGCACAACTCCTACGAGGAGTAGCTGGGAAAACTGGGGTTGTTTAGTTTGGAGATGAGGAGGAGCCATTATCACTCGATACAACTACCTGAATGGAGGCTGGAGCAAGGAGGTGGCATGTGACAGGACTAGAGTAAACGGCTGCAAGTTGCACCAGGGGAGGTGTAGGCTGGATATTAGGAAACATTTTTTCATTGAAAGGGTTATCAATCCTTGGAACAGGCTGCCCAAGGCAGTGGTGGAGTCACCATCCCTGAAGGTATATAAATGGCATGTGGACCTGGCACTTAGGGACATGGCTTAGTGGTGAGGGGACAGTGTTGAGCTGAAGGTTGGACTAGATGATCTTGAAGGTCTCTTCCAACCAAAGACATTTTGTGATTCTGTGAAAGCACATTCAGATCACACGTCTGTTTTAATAACTTTAAACAAAAGAGAGCTATAAGTAAGACAGTTCAATTAAACCAATTAGTGAAGGAACTATTGTGTCAATACTCTTTTCTGCAATGTTTTTGCAATGAAAAACAATGAGGCTTCTTCTTCTCTCCTGTAATTGATCATTTGCTTCCATCATTTAAAAAATTTAGCATTTTCCATAGAAAAACATTTTAATAATTGGAATGCAGGAAGACAGAAAGATAATCTTGTGAAGGCTTCAGCTTAAAAGCAAAAGTGTATTCTCAAGCCCGGATGAAGTAAACATATAGCTGAGTTTCCACATTAAATTTTATTTACTTATTATCTACTATCAGCTACATTACACTCATTGTCACCAAAAGCAAATAACTAAAAATTCAGTAACATCCTGAGGCTTTTATTTCTGTGAGTAAAGCTAGCCATTGTAATGATACTTGAAAATTACTTCAAAAGGACAATTTTATTTTTCTACTTACTTCAAAATCATCTTCATAATTTTCTGAAAAGTTTTCAAATCCCACACCTGAATTATAGATTTGTGTATCTTCCATTTCCTAAATGAGAAAAAAGAAACTGTTAAAATAATTTTGCTAAACAATTCAATTACAATCTGCCAAATCTTATTATGAAAATAAATGAGTAGTTGCTCTTCCCAGATATTTCTACATTTTTAAGCTATCAAAAAATTCAGTTCTGACATATGAACAAAAGTATATTAACAAGTGATAATTACTGACAAAAAATAATATAGAGAGACAAAAGTAACCCTATGTTTGGAAGATCAATTGTTTTCCTACCAGTGCTTTCTACTGAGAAAGACATAAACACTGCTGGGTTACCTATGAAATCAATAGTACAGAGTAGCTCTTATAGAATAGTTTATGTACATGACTTCTGAAAACATCCAGGGATGGCGGTTCAACCACCTCCCTGGGCAGTCTGTTCCAAGGCCTGATGGCCCTTTCAATAAAGAAGTTTTTCCTAGTGTCTACCTTCAGCTTCCCCTGATACAACTTGAGGCCATTTCCTCTTGTCCTATCACTCATCATTTCTGAGAAAAGCCCAACACCCGCAGTGTATACAGCAATAAGGTCTCCGCTCAGCCTCCTTTTCTTTAGACTAAATAGTCCCAGCTCCCTCAGCCACTCCTTACAAGGCTTCTTTTCCAGACGTTCCAACCTTGTTGCCCTTCTTTGGACCTGCTCCAGCATGCCAATGTTTTTCTTGCATTGAGTTGCCCAAAACTGAACACAGTACTCAAGGTGTGGCCTCCCCGGTGCCAAGTACCAGGACACAATCACTTCCCTCCTCCTGCTGGCTACATCATTTCTAATACAAGCCAGAATGCCATTGGTCTTCTTGGCCACCTGAGCACACTTCTGGCTCATATTTAACCAACTGTTAATATCATCAGGTCTCTTTCTGAAAAGCAGCTTTCCAGCTGTGTAGGACACCACTTCTGACTGATCTTCAACTGGATTTTATTCCATTTACCACCACTATTTGGGTCCAGCAGTTCAGCCAGTGTTTTACCCAGCAGTACTATTACTTTTTTCTAGATCAGTACATAATCCTACTACATTCCAAAGCAGAATTTAGATTTGTGGAGATGGTTACATATGGTTGAACACATGACAAAATATTTTAAGGTGTTTTATGGTAAAGTTATGCTGTACCTGCACAGACTGGTCCAAATAAACTATAGAGCACTTCAGACTTGCTGAAAACTTGTTTCTGTCTGCACCTGTCCATTTAAACATATAAAAATACTGTCCTCTTTCTTACAGCAACTGAGACATGTGTGAATCACATTGCTACCCACGTTTTACTTGGCTTCCACTACATATTTTTTGTCTGTGTCAGATGCTTATAGAAAGAAATGCTATTCTTTGGGTATGTGTGGATGATTTGTAGATGATTCGTATTACACATTTAAACTTTTCCCACTTACTGAGAATTATTTTTTTAAGCATAGAAGACACTGAAATACAGTTGAATAGATAGCTACCAATACACATAAACATTATCTTAGGATGGCATGATATTGAAATACATATTGTACTTGTTAGTAATTCCACGAAAAACAAAACACTTGAAAACAAAATACTTGAAATTCCAAAACTAAATTGTTTTACCTCTTCTTTTGAGTCCCTTTTCTCCTTCTCATTGAGTTTTTCTTTATCTTTTATAGTCCTGCTGAAAAAAACAAACATCCATTTGTTGATTAACTTAGAAGAAAGCACTAGTTTTTGTTTGGTTTTGTTTTCCAGAGTGTAGTGTCTTTCATTCAAAAATTTTAGGAACACAATAAAATCAGGATCAGAAAGAGAAAGTCAACAAAGAGCTCTACTTCTTAACTGAGTGCCCAGATTATACACATACAGTTTGCAAGGAGTACAGAATACTTCTTGTTATCCTGGGGTAAAACGAAAATGGAATGCAAATACCTACATTTTAATAACAAATTCTCTTAAGAGGTAAAGCATGGGTTGTTACTTTCTTTTTAGTTGAACAAATGTTTTGTTCCTATGTTTTGATGGTAACTGCATTTCTAGTAAATAACACAGTGTATACTTCCAAATCTAAATTTACCTTACATGCTGATGGCTCATTTCTTCTTGAATCCTCTCCTCCTTTCTGTTTTCACTGCTCTGCAAAAAGAGTCACAATATTCATACGTCAGAATAGCTAGGAGGAAATGTGTACGAATCTGTAGTAGTAGTAGTGATATTAAACAGTAACAAAGTTTTCTAATGCATTATTTCAACAGCACATACTATTTTTTATCACTTGTTTCTTATAGTAAGTTCTAACTATGAACTAACATCAGAATAATCTCCTTACAGATGTGCTAAGAAAAAAGACACCTATAAATTATATGCTATACACATAATATGTGCTACTACCGAAAGCTTTAAATACTTGGAAGTGAAGTTTGGCTACACCCACTTCTGAAAAACACTTCTCACAAATGAAACAAGAAGGGATTTTGAGTTTCCTCCTTTGCTTAACAAAACATTATAACGCTTTACCAGAGTAAATTCCATTTTGTTCATAGGATACCTTTGCATTACTACAAAGAAAGGTTAAGAAATGCTATGGGCCTTGTGTAAAATGCATAAACGATAAGCCCAGAGCACTCTCCGAAATAACATCTAAGCATGGCTGAAAAGTCCAGTAAGGATTAAGGGCTGACCACAGTAGATGGTAACCAGGCTGTGTCCAAGAACAAGTATGGACTGAAACAATCCACACAAGTTGGACCCAGGGACAGAGAACAGTGTCAGGCACTTTTAATCCCCAGTACTTGGACTTGAGTCAAGGTTTGCTAAGTTTAGAAAGGTATTCAGTATGTTGTTTATGATAAAGGTGCTTTTCCCTATTAATAAACAACAGGAGAAACACAGCTCTGAGGCAGAAGCATCAGCGCATGTTCTGCAACAGCTACTTGAGTAAATTCCCAAGGAAGTAAAACCTTGAGCAACCTCTTGACAGACTTCTGAATTTTACTGCAGAAAGTAATTCACAGGCATGACTTGTAGGCCCCTACAATGAAGATGCCTAGTATTTTCACTAGAAAAGAAGTTTCTGAAGTGATCTTTGAAAAGCTTGTACATCTTCATTCTTTACACAGCAGCAGAACATCTGAATGGTTTTATGTTCCATAAAATGTATCTAATGTTAAGATTATTTATAAGATAGGAGATTTTTTTCTCTCATTCTTGTAGAATGAGTACTCGTATTATAAAAAACAAAGAAAATATTAACGTTTTGATTAAGTCTCTCATCATGTTCTGTATTAGAAACATCATATTCTGTGGCTTCAGAAATAGTGGTGAAACCCATAAATATAAGGGATCTATACTAACATACCTGCTTGTGAGTTAGATAGCCATGCTCCATTTACAGGCAACATGTATTGTTATTCTGTAAAAGGAGATGATATATTTTAATAGACATCTATAGCCCAATCGCATCTCCACTTCAAAATGTTAGCAAAAATTTTAAAAAACCATAGCAGTAAAGGATTTCAGGAATAAAGAAGGCTTCTAACATAACAGCCAAGTTTCTAGTTCAGATTTCATGGAAGGAATCTGCTCTGCTATTAGGATACTTAAATGGAGGTGTAGGGCTTTGATCTATCACTTCAGCCTCAAATTTCAAAAAATATTGTCTCATAATCCTCACATTTTTATTATTCACCTTGTCAATTATGGTATATCAACAAATGAAGTTAATTTATAAGGTAATGTTCGAAGTCTTAGCAAAACTAACCCTTAGATCATGCTTCTTTCTTTCATTTTCACCACTTTTTACTCTTCCATTCACTTCTGTTGGGTGCTCTTCCCTGCCTCCATGGGCAGATCCCTCTTTAGATCTCTTGGATTTATATTTTTCTTCCTCTTCCTTTTCAGAAAGTTTATGACTTCTGTCTTTTGAAAGCTTCTCTTTTCCTGGCCTTACAGAATGCTCCTTTTTTCCCCTGTGTCTTCTTTCTTCCATTTTATCCAACTCTTGGTCTCTTTGCACCTTGTGTACATGTTCATTTTCTTCAGCTTTGTGGGCTAAAAGGTTGTTAATGCTCCTTTTGGTAGTATTATGCTAGAAAAAGGAAATTAGTTAGAAAGTTCTCAAGAACTTTTATCTACACAAATCTTTCCAGATTTGACTATTAGAATGATGGATTTGTAAGTAACTAATATCTTTCTGCCACATGGATTTTCCTGTTTTAATCTCCTACGATCGCAAGTTTCAAATTACTGTGTCACTTGAGACTGAAATTTACTCGAGGTCATCGCACAATATGCAACAGAAAATTCACTGGATTACGTATTCTTCACACAAAAATTTAACTCTTTCTTAACTAGGTGGTCTAACATAAAGTAGTGCATATACTCTCCAATACCCTTGTAATAAAGGCATAAATAATGGATGGAAATTTTTTATGTAGCTGCACAAAAATAAAACACTGCTTGCTATGTAAATTTTAATTTTAAAAAAGAATTAAGAATGTCCTTAAAATAGAATGGTTTAGGTAGATTTCATTGTTTCGTGTTCTGTACACATGTGAAGGTCTTACTACCTATGCATCTCTTGGATTTCTTGGGACCTTAAGTCTGATACAGTTTCTACAATTCTATCTTATTTTACTTTATCTTATGAAACACTTCATTCATTTCCCTTCCTTTACCTTTTTTTCTGTATGCCTTCTTTCTCGTTCTTCTGTTCTGGTTTTCTCCTCCTCTAGAGAAATATATGTATAGAATAATGAACAAATTTTACTCTACTGAAATGCAGTACAACATTAACTCTAGCACACAGAAAAGAGTATTTCAGTGACATGAATTTTCTAAAAAGCAGGAGCATACTAAAAATAACAATGTTCTGTTCAAGATCCAAAGCCAGTTACTCATTTTTCTTTCTAATGAATCCCTCTTTTCTCAGTTGTCATATGCAATGGTAAGAGTTAAGACACATGCTACTAACTTCAGCCATCACCCTGCAACTTGGGGATTCAAATGGATGATGAGGTGTAAAAAACATCTAGGCAGGAAGGTACTCATTCTCTTCAAATCAGCTGACCAACAAAACCAATAACATTCACCCTCTCTTCAGAGGAAGCAAAGTTAACATAAAAATTGTTAAAAGTATCAAAGTAAAACTAGCTTACCACCCAATCCCACAAAGATACACATTTCAGTAAGCACTCACACCTGACTGTCTTTACAGATAGGGTATGGTTTCTGAGTACTTCTATCAAAATACTAAACATTTCCAAGTAGAACATTAGCTCAAAGCAACTTACCCAAACGATGCCTGCTATCTCTTCTTCTGTGGTGTTCTCTCTCTCTTCCTTCAATTGTCTTCATATTATTTTGTGTGTCTATTTGCTTTATCTCATGTCTTTTATGCTTTTTGTCTCGTTCTCTAACACTTTCCCTGTCTATATCTTTTGGTACACTGTACCTTTCTTTCTCCCAACCTGACTCTTGAAGATTGTATCTCTCTTGATCTCTTTCTCTCTGGTGCTCTTTTCCCCTTTCTCTGTCTCTCATTTTATCTCTGTCTCTTTCAGCAGATTTGAATCTCACTCTCTCTCTCATTCTTTCCTTGCTCTTCTCTCTGTCTTTGCGTTCGTTTTTAGAAGTGTATGCATCGTAAACAGACTTTTCTTTCTTTCTTTCTTTGTGCTTTTGGTCTTCATTTTGGCTATCTGGCTTTGTTGTCTGAAATAAAAAGAGGTTTTAAAATGTATTGCTAGAATTTTTATTTATGTGAAAAAAATAGTGAATTGCTTGCTACAAATTTAATTGCCCATACTGTGTTAAATGCTGATGTATTTCTAGGCTGGCTTAGTACAATTACTAACATTATATCTGTACTTACTGTAAAAAGAACTAACAAATTAAATAAATAATAAGCTTTATTTTCAACATATTTAAGAATAATTTGGTAAAAAGCATCTCCTGTGGCAGTGTGCATTCTGTTTAGAGCTAGGTGAAAAATTAATTAAGCATCTTAACTGATTTATAATATATTACAAAAATAAACAATGATGATTGAGAACTGGGCATCCTACAGCTTTTTAAAAAGCAGCTCTCACTGAACAGGAAGCAGCATATTAAAAACTGTAAAAGAAAGTTGGATCTAGATGAAACTATTCATACATTTTTGTGAAGTGTTAACGTACAGTACATAAACCTTCCTGTAGCACAACACCCACTGATCTCACTATATTCACAATTTCAGCTATTTACTCAATGCAGAACAAACAGAACTTGATTATTGTCAAGGAATAAAGTGAACTAAACTTTATCCATCTGTTTCACCGAAATGAAAGTTCAATCACATCACTTCTGTTGGAACTAAAACATTTCAACTCAAATTTGTTTGCTTTATCCCACACAGAAGTAGTGGAAATGTTACCAAATGTTTTAAAAATATAAAGTCTTTTTACTGTTGCACTGGAACTGAAACAATAGGGAGCTCTCAAATGTCACTAATACAAAGATAGATAGGCCATAATGAGTAGGATGTGATGGTTTATTGCAAGATTAATGAAGAACTGCATAAGACACGGAAAATAAGAGAAATACTGGAAAACAGCTTTTTAAAAAATATGATGCACAACCAATATGCCTATCAGTGTGTTACAGACTGCAGCCTGAATGCCTATTTGACCAGCAAAACTAATGAATCACTTTAAAAGCACAAAACAGACATCATCCGTGGTGGTAACAAATACAACTCATAATACACACAGAGGAAAGAGAATAGGCCAGGTTGGATGAAGGCTTTGAGCAACCAGGTCTAGTGGCAGGTGTCTCTGTTCATTGCAGGGGGGTAGGAACTAGGTGATCTTCCAACCTAAATATAAAGCAGAGCTGTAACTTGAGTTTGGGTGGCCAGGAAATCAGATTCCGTTGTGTGCTAGGTGACTACCACAACAATGGCATTTTCTCCATTTACCTAATTAAGAAATCTGTAATCTTATGTAGTTAGAATGGGCCAACCTCTGGACACATTTAAACTAGATAGAATCCAGAACAGTTGGTTGTGGCAAGGAAGTTAGCAGCTACACAGTGACAATCTGCACTGCTTCTGTCCAGTGATGCAGATTTAAAAGTGTTTGGTGTATTCAACAGCCCTGAAGAGCTATTACAGATCCCACAGGGCACAGTGCCTAGTGAAACAAGCAGTCAACCCTCTACATTTACATTGATAATAAATTCCATTGCTTAACATCAAAACTAGTAGAAATAAAATAAAATTACCCTAAGATGTTTGCTAAGTTCTTCTGATTTCCAAGTATCTTCTTTGGTTCTTCTCTAGAACATAAAAGACAGCAAAAGTTTGAGTTATCAATTTGCAGAGACAAATAATTGATCAATTGATAATTATTCAAAGGACTGAGGTATATATATGGCAAATACCACTGAATTTGGCAAATATTAAATTGCATAATGCAATTAATGCATACCCCTAGAGTAATCTGACTTCTACAGGGCTATCAACCTCTATACACATAAGATACCCAATTCTGAGGTCAGTGCCTGTGGCAGGTAACAGTGTGACTCTTCAAGACTTAAAATTGGTCTTCTAGTGACAGACCAAACAGATATACAAAGTCAGGCCATTGATTCTAGAAAGTAACCAATGTCATTAGGCTCCGGCTTTTGCTCTACTTAATCTAACTGCAAAGTCTCAATCAGGGACTTTCCTTGGGTGAGAACTCTTGAAGCTGCAGTTCAAACTGGGCAATCTGGTTCTTGGGTTTAGCCACTCTGAATTAATGTTTTCCTTACTCTGAGTCATAATTGTCCTTATAAAAGTTCTTTAATATGAGGGTGGTGAATCACTAGAAAGGGCTGCCTAGAGTAGTGGTAGAGGCCCCATTCCTGGAGATATTCAAGGTTTGATGTGGGCAATCTGTTAGAGATGTCCTTGCTTGTTGTAGAGGGTTTGAACTAGATAACCTTTGGACATCCCTTCCAACCCAATACATTCTACTGTTTTTACTGATAGTTAAGGCCATTAGTTTCTGTTCTCTCTCTGTGTATCTCAGAGAAGAAATTGACTCTAATCTCTTCCACAGATCCTCTTCAGATACTTAAAGACAGCAGCCAGATCCCCTCTTAGCTTTCTCTAACCTGGACAGCTCCTTAACTTCCTTAACACACAGATCATACTCACAGCCTTCTCAGTGCCTCACTCTAGGTTCTCTTCAGGAATGACAGCCTTAAAGCCAGACACAGTACTGCAGACGAGGCCTCAAAAGTGCTGAGTAGGGGAGAATTATCCTTCCCTACACTTGTTAATTATGATTCTCAAGATACACATAACTAGTATGCGGTTAACCATAACCATCTGAAGAGAACTTTGATGACTTAGAGGTTAAGCCCTTGTCCACCAGGACCCCTAGATCCTTTTTCTGCAGGATGACTCTCAGAATCCATTCACATAGCAGTAAATACAGTATTTTCTCCTCAAGAGATCTAATTTAAGCCTCTCCCAAACTCATCTGTAAGAACATTTCAGAAGATAAATAACATGGACAAGAAGTTAATCTAAAAATACCATGACAAATGTATCTTTTTCCTGTTTGCACCAGCCAAGATCTGACATAACCACAACACATTTTCCTTACACTTCTAAATACTAGAAGTTAAAAATAGTCAGATTAATGTGCATTTCAAGCAAACCAAGGAAGGTTCTAGTTAAAAAACTAGTTCTAGTTAAAATATTTTAACTACTTCACATATTTTTAACCAGTCCATTGAAGGATGATTGAAACTGGCATGACCAGGCTACACTCATTCTTAAATTTAGACTTTTTAAATATTTATTAAAGATTAACAAAATAAATGCAGATAAATATTTGATTGATGAGAGGTGCAGTAGTTGAAGAAAACAAATATATGGTGTTCATATTTTGATAATTTCTTATACGGAAGCAGAATTTTAGCAGCATATTTTATCTTTTTATTTGTTCTGCAAGAAAAAAAATCTTGTCTTTTCAAATTTAGATTTTCTACAAGATTGTAGTGGATGGACCAGCAAACTTAATCTAAAGTCGAATGGAAGTACCAAGGCAGCAGCCTCTGTACCTATATGAAAGTGCTGCCCGTAAGTTTTACTTTCTTCTGATACCTACAAAAGACAACATGCAAACAGTTACTACTATCTGCAGAAAATGATATGAGAAAGTAAAACCAGATGACGGTTTGCTTGAGAGTTTTAACAAAGCATAAAAAACTGCAACAGAACATATGTGAGGATAAGCTGGGAGGGAAGATAGGGATGGATACAGGGTGCTGTACTGTAGTTTCAAATAGTAACCTTTCAAAAATGTACAATTGATGTGATTATGTTTTGGTTTTAGGCAATATAGACATACATAACAGCAAACAAAGACAGACTGTTAATGATGTTAATAAAAACACTAAAAACAATTGACAATATCAGATAAGATAGTTTGAGGTTTATTTCAAATGTCGCATCTGCCACTTTTCTGCAGCTTTCATCTTACCACCACCACTAGAATCTGTTGCTTTTATACACTATGCTTTTCTACTTAAATTCCTGCTTTGCAGGAGACTAACAAACAGATAGCTTTTATAAAGCTTAAAAATGTTTGATACTGTGTCTATAAGTAAACATTGTACACACAAAAAATGTTTACAACAAACTTTAAAAGGATTTATTGAAGTTCTTCACCTGTCTGCTAACTTAAAAGTCCTCACGTACTTACATCCTGATTCGGATTAGTTATTTAAACAACACTAAGATTTAAATTAAAAATCAGATTTCCCATCACAATTCAGTAAGTCACCTTTTTTCAGTGAAGAGGTAATTGATGTACCAGTTTTTGAAATTATATCTAAATTAAAGGTTTTAGAGTGGCCCTAACAGAGGCCTTCACATACCCTGCTCAATTTCCTACTCCCCTTTTCTCTTCAGGTCAACCACAAATTAATTGGTTGTAAAATCCAGATTCACACAAGAGTAATAAGTGATTTGATACTGGTGGCTTTTAAATGAGTATGTAACGCAATGCCTGCTGTTAGCATCACAACTAATACGACCGATGTTTTCTTTCCTTTATTTTGGAGTGCCACAAGCTCTTCATAATTTATCACCATCACACCAAACTCACAAGGGTTCCTTAAGAACTAAAACCCAACAATTAGTGGTGACAGGGGTATCAATTGTTAAATATATTTTATCTACAGTCTGCAACACTAACACCTTTCAGGGTTTTCATAAACCACCCATCGAGTTTCACAGAGTGATCCTTCTCCCAGAGGCCCAGGTAAACCACTACACTGGGCCAGAGCTCCACCGGCGAGCTGACAAAACGAGGAGACTTGTGTAGTCCACGGAGGGCCAGCAGGGTTCCCAGGGGCGGCAAAACAACCGCGAGGCCGCCCCGCCGCCGTCCCCACCGAAGCCCAGGCTTATTCATGGCATCAGAGGCTGCGAGACGCGGCCGCTAAGGAGGGGACCGGGCAAGGCCGAGGCATTTGAAGCTCAGGGGGCCGGGAGCTGGGGGAAGCTGAGCAGCGCAGGCCCTCGCCGCCTCCTCAGGGCTCTCTCGGAGCAAACCGCGGCCCCTCACCTTGTCCCCCTCCATGGCGCGGACGGGCGACACTTCCAGCCGCCACCGGCCACCTCCGAGAGTGCAGGAACCGGCGACCGCTGCGTCCGGGCCTGCCTGGCAACAGCCAGGAGCAGCCGATGGGCCGAGCGATGGATCAGAGCCCGGCCCGCACTGCATTGTGGTTCGAAGAGTGCGGCGGGAGGGTGGTAACCGGGCAACGAGTGTTTGGGGCCGGGCAGCGCGGTGGCGACTGACCACCTCCGGGCCTTTTCATCCAGAAGTCATGCGCGATTGGTGCGGACGAGAAAAAAAGGTGATGAGTTAGTCTGTCGTTTACTGAGATGCAGGGCAGAGGCAGAGGCAGGTATGGAGAGTAATACCACCGCCTCTCCTACGAGTACAGGGTTAGAGACTTGGGGCTGTTCAGGCTGAAGGCCCTGCAGGGACATTATAGCAGACTTCCAGTGCCTCAAGGGGGCTACAGGAAAGCTGGAGAGGGACTTTTCATTAAGGGATCCGATGACAGGACAAGGGGGGATGATTTCAAGGTAAAAGAGGGCAGATTTAGATTAGACTTTAGAAGGAAATTCCTCCCAGTGGGGGTGCTGAGGCACTGGAACAGATTGCCCAGGGAGTTTGTGGATGTCCCCTCCCTGGGAGTTTTTAAAGCCAGGTTGGATGGGGCTGTGGGCGAACTGCTCTAGTGAAAAGTGTTCCTGTCCATGGCAGGGGGATTTGAAAAATTATCTTAGAGGTTCCTTCCAACCTAAGACATTCTACAGTTCTGTGATAATACCTGTAGAAATAAAAATGTTAATACTCCCACAATAGCAGAGCTGTTCTCTGCAAGAAAGAGCAAGTGGCAGGCAGCTTACCACATACACGTGAAATAAGCTTGCCATAAAGGATGATCGCCTGCAGGAAAGGTGTGCTGTTTTCACAGCAAATACTTACAAGCTATTTACATTCCATTAATGTGCAATTGAAAAAGCAATTTAAAATTCCTCTGCGTAGTTCTTTGCTGCTTATTTTTCTTTATAAGAGTCCAAAGCCAAACAAAAATCTATTACTGCTAATATTATTTATTGATGTTTAGAAAACTGGCTACTGAAGAAAAAAAAAGTCAAACACAAGATACACTTTTGCATTTGAGAAACATTCCTGCCATAGTTCAACAGGAGTTTGTCACACTGACTCCAGAGATAAAGTTTAACCCCTTATACTGAGTGAAGTTCACAAAAGCATTGATACCGTTGCCTCTTACCAGTATTTCAAGAAAAAAAAATGAAAAATGCTATAAAACTTGCCTCAGTGTCTGGACTGTGACGTATTTTTCTTTATCATGTACAAGAAAAGCAAAAGCAAATCAAGCAATTAGAACAAAAAGACTCCACCAAAGCACCGTGGTATTTTATTAAAACAAAACAAACCAACAAACGATCACTGTGAGTAAGTAACTCTAAGTGTGATTTTTAAGGGCGAAATTCTATCCAATAAATATAAGCATGTATGGCACTATTTATAAACATTCTTCTGAATTATTTAGCTGGTTTTGGCAGAGCAATAATAATAATATATAAGCATTTTATATCTCCTTCCTGATCAAATAAAAAAGCCATTTTGGAATAACTCCAAAACCTGTTCAGCCAAAGTGGTGACAGTGTTACAAAGACATGGAACCAGGCATCTGCTTAGTAAAGGATTCTCTATGGGAATGCTGCCCTGTGTATAGAGGCTGAAGGACAAAAACTATCTTCAACTACTTTAATTCTGGTTTTAACAACAATATAACAAATATAACTAAAATTAGTAAATACGAAATATAAATGTTACGGAGCTGTTCTTTGATTTCTAGTCCTCCTACCATCTATTCCTTAGAATATGCATATGTATTTGCTACCCCAAAAAAATTGGTTTTGGCTGCCATAGCTTTTTCTTCCCACTGTTAGAGAATACTAGTCAGGCAGCTTAGTGGCGAGAAAAGAATTACAGATGTGGGAAGGCACCACTAGAGGGTTTGGAAAGAACTTTTGAAACCTTAAATCCAGGGATCAAACTGAAGTTTATCTGCTGTATTAGAATAAATGCTGGAATGTTGGAATAACACCTTTGGAATAACAGAACTAGAATGTGTGCATGTTTAGGTGTTTCCACCATGTATTAAAATAAACTATACTTTCTTACCAACGTAGTGGAACAAGTGAATGCATCAGTAGCTTTACTGTTTATACACTGAATGTGAACAGTAAAATGGCTTATGCCAGTTGTATTAATACACAGCATGAAAGGATGCCCTAGCTTTCCTCAGAAAGAAGAGTGTTGTAAACAAGGCTTTGTGTAGCCCTTGGAATTTTAATACAATTTTAACATGTACATGCATTTCTCTTTCTTGGCTTGGTTCAAATCTTCTTCTTCACCTGCACCGTTACCTGAATATAAATAACTCAGCTTTTTACATTCTGTAATAATCAGCTACTTTTATGGTTTGGATGTTCTTCTAATCCCTTGAGGCAATAGTTCTGGGTCCCTCAGTTCAAGAAGGACACAGAGTTGCTGGAGGGTGTCCAGCATAGAGCAACGAAGATGATGAAGGAAGTAGAACACCTCCCTTATGAGGAAAGACTGAGAGCTGGGTCTCTTGAGCTTGGAGAAGAGGAGGTTGAGGGCTGATCTCATTAATGTCTGTAAATATGTGAGGGGTGGGTGTCAGGAGGATGGAGCCAGGCTCTTCTCAAGGTCATAGCCTGTCACAAAGCACCATGTCTATATGCTTCTTAAATAGCTCCAGGGATGGTGACTCCATCACCTCCCTGGGAAGGCCGTTCCAGTGCCTCACCACTCTTCATGTAAAGAATTTCTTCCTAAGATCTAACCTGAACCTCCCCTGCCTCAGCTTCAGACCATTGCCCCTGGTTCTGTCAGCAGTCACCAAGGAGAAGGGGCCAACATCCACCTCTCTACAACCTCCCTTCAGGGAGTTGTAGAGTGCAATGAGGCTCCCCCTTCAGCCTCCTCTTCTCCAAACTAAACCTGCCCAGCTCCCTCAGCCTCTCCTCATATGATTTGTTCTCTAAACCCCTCACAAGATTGGTAGCTCTCCTCTGGACATGCTCCAGCATGTCAAAGTCTTTCATATAATGAGAGAACCAGAACTGGACACATCATCATCAACGCTGAAGCAGATGCTGGGGATATCCTAGACAGGACTCACTGACAGACAGGAACTGGACACAGGAGCTGGATTCAGGAATTCAACGATTGGGATTGAACAGATTTGGAGAGTCCTTCCTGTACACCAGCCATTGAAGTAAAAGAGGCAACAGGGAAGTGGAAGAGCTGGCTTCTCTGGTCCCTCAGCATTATACCCAATACAATGTATATGTGATGGAATATAGCCTCTTAATTACTGTGGCGCACAAGATTTAGCAGTGAGCTCAGTCTTTAGAAAATAGAGAAATTAACAATCCCAAGATTCTTGAGCACAGTATTAATTTCTCTACAAGAATAAGATCAAAAAAATAACTTTTGTTTTTACAGAACATTTAATGAAAACTTAGAGTAACTGAGACTAATTTAACCCCTAGCAGCAGAGGTCATATTTTAATTGTGACAAGGCTTTTTTGTTGCAGTTACAATCATGCGTATGTTAACTTCATATCACCCAGTTTCATCACAACATGTTGTGTGGGGCCACATCTTATATCTACAAAAGGTCTAAGTCACTGGTAAGCTCTTAACTGGATCTTCCGACTGATACTACAGATACATGCTATCAGATCAGTGCTACAAGATCTTGCTTCCGCTTTCCTATCTGATTGGTACATTATCACCCACTGTTAGTTCTGATTAATAAACTTATGTATCAACTAATTAATTACTCTGCCCAGGATCATGCTGTCACACCTGCAATTACGTGTTCATCATCTCAAATGCTCCCCCAAGATGAATTTATATTTTCTGACATGTTTCTCCAGTGTATTAATGCTGACTGCATGGGGTACTGCTCTGCAAGTTCTGAATCAAGCTCATTTGCAGAATGCACTATGAGTACAGATGCACTGGAAAAGGTTGTCTAGGGAGGTTGTGAATGTGTGCTCTCTGGCAGTGTTAAAGGCCGGGTTAGATGGGGGCATAGTGAGATGTGTCCCTGCCCATGGCAGGGGGTTTCAAACTGGGTGATCTCTGAGGTGCCTTCCAATGTAAGCCATTCTATGATTCTTTGATTATTGGTAGGGGTCAGAGTCAGAGAATACTCCCAGTTTATAGGAACAAACCTTTATAGGGTTTTACGCTGCCCAGCTCACTGTTACAGCAGCCTGAGGTCTTTTGAGTTCTTCAGAAGACCCAAAGTAAGAAAACAGTTATTTCAAAGCTTGGGTTAGCTGTAAATTGCTGATATTTTTACTCCTTATTGTATCATTTGGCTATTCTGAATTTTCATCCTGACTCACCTAATTATAGAGGTGGAGAAGAGTGGTAAAGAAGTAAAGAAGAGCAACTTGAGTCTATGACCAGGAATTGTTGTTGCTTAAGTGGTCCGTTGTGTCTGCTTGCATGCACAGAGGGAATATGGAAGGCTGATAAAACAGAAGGGCACATTCCGTTGTCTAGACACAGATTCTTTTTCCAATTCTGCTGCAAAGCACTGAGTAAACACTTTTTTCTTTCATGCTGTTGCCTTTCTTTCCATTTCTTTGGATAATAGAGATAAGGTTGCTTTTGCTTCTTAGGGATATTAAGCTTACACAGCTTTCCTATTTGTCCATTTATATGTGTTTTCATAACTTTTCAGGCTATTTGCTAAAATAACTCTGACCTCATAATAAATCTTAGGTATTAAAGCCCTACAAAGTTTGTGAAAATTGGCAGCTAAAGAGAGGAGAAAGGATCCTCATTCCAACAAAGTGGCAAATTAGCTATTTAAAGCCAACATGGCAAATGCTGAGTTTAATTAGCAAGTGTGTACCAGCAAACTGATTATTAGCACACAGATAAAGACAAGCAACAACTTCCCCTTACAGAACAGGTGGTTACATAAAAGATGAAGGGATGGTGAGCCGAATGATGTGAAAACCAAGTGTTACCATGTTAAAGGGCTACAGATCACAAGCCTGTAGAAAATCAGCTTTTTCATTCCACAGAGTTTGTTCAATGCCAAGATTGTGGGTGTCACTCCAGGTGTGTTAGCAAGGTGGTGGCAGAGCCAGCTTTACCCAAGGATGTGTGACCTGCATGTCGGGAAACATCTGTTGTCATTAAGGAGTTACTGGCCTCTGGTTCCTCTGAGCCACTGGACTCTTAATAATTTTCCTCAACAGAGAACAAAGACAAACATGAAGCTTGTAACTGAAGGGTGTAACAGGTAGAAACCATTTAACTGCATACATGACTAAAGGGGAGCTGGTGTGGTTTGCCTGTGAGGAAGCACACACTAGTGTGTTTTGACGCCTTATAAATCCATCCAGCTTTTGCCAATTGAAAGCTTAGGGACTCCTCAGAAGGCAAGTCACCCTATGAGGATGGGAGGAACTGCCTTCTTGAGGTGGCTTTTTTCACTGAGTACAGAAATGAAATGTCCACACAGCTGTGACAGGGTCTATGGCAGACTTGAGTCCTTCCAGATCAGGAGCTGAACCAGGGCATTTCAACTAGAAGTAGACACCATGTAACAGTGTAGCCCTTGAACTATCGCATTTAAATGAACATTCTCCTGGAGTTTAATGAGATTAACTGTGCTGATTTTGTCATATTTGTCATGTTCTTTGTTATTCACTTCAGCCCTGAGATAGCAAGAAGAGCTTTTTCCCTACTGCATTTATGGAGGTAATGGGCACACTCCTTCCATGTAATATTAACCGATACATTTAAATACCACAGCACTGCTAGATTATCTTACTTCCACAGTCAGTGTGTCATCTGAGCAGTGTACTCAGGTCACCAGGAAGGCCAATGGCATCATGGATTGTATCAGAAATAGCGTAGCCAGTAGGAATAGGGAAGAGATTGGTCCCCTGTACTCAGCACCCCTTGAGTACTGTGTTCAGCTTTGGGCATCTCAATACAAGAAAGATATCAGGGTGCTGGAGCTAGTCCAAAGAGCAACAAGGTCTGGAGAACAAACCTTACAAGGAACAGCTGATATAGCAGGGCTATTTAGTCTGAAGAGGCAGAGGCTGTGGAGAGACCTTATTGCTGTCTACAATTACCTGCAAGGAAGCTGTAGAGAACTAGGTGTTGATCTCTGCTAACAAATAATGAGTGACATGACAAGAGGAAATGGCCTAAAGTTGTGCCAAGGGACACATCAGGAAAATATTTATCAAAAAGGTCATCAGACCTTGGAACACACTGCCCAGGGATGGGGTTGACTTGTCATCTCTAGATGTGTTTAGAATTTTTCTAGATGTGGATCCTAAGGACATGGTTTAACGATGGGCTTGGTACAATTGGGTTAATGGTTGCACATGACCAATCATCTGATCTGTTCCAACCTAAATGGTTCTATGATTCTATGATCTCCAGGATGGCTACTTAACTGACATCCAGGTCAGTCCAGTTTCCAATCCATGTCTAGGATCAGTTTTGAATGTTCCTTTTCTTGGCACGGGTTAGAGGTATGTCAGCACCGCCATCACACTCCACCGAGCAGGATTATCCCCTCAAGCGTTCTATTTTTCTGGGGTAGATAATACCCTTGAGTTGGAATGTTCACTACCCCTGTCCCACACGCCCTGTACTCAAAACCACTCACTTACACTGGAGTCTCTGGTGAGTATTTAACACCTCGTGAAGCAACTCCTGCTTCTTGGCAGTCGGCAGAGCCCCTTTCTTTGCTACAAGCCCCAAAGTGCTGGACACTGAGAGAACTGGCATTGTTGAGATTAGAGCCAAGGAAGCTGAGAGACCTTATTGCTCTCTACCTGAAAGGAGGTTGCAGCAAGCAGAGGGACAGCCTCTTCTCCCTGGTGGCAAGCGATAGCAGCAGCAGAAATGGCTGCAGACTGCACCAGGGGAGGCTAAGGCTGGATATTGGGACGGATTTATTCACCAAAAGGGTTATCAAACATTGGAACAGGCTGCCCAGGGCAGTGGAGGGGTTACCCGGTGGTGAGTGCAACAGTTTAGGGGCGACCTGGCAGCGCTGTGTCAAAGGTTGCCTCGATGCTTTTAGGGGTCGCTCCCTACCACTTTCCGTAACTCCCGCGGCGGCGGGAGGGGAAGGGTCGCGATGGC
>VZRI01011241.1:0-43989 GCA_013397515.1 Upupa epops | reverse complement strand
CGGGCGGCGGGCGGTGTCGGTGCAGGATGCGAGAAGCCGCCGCCCTGCCCCCCTGCCCGCCCGCAGCCAGCGCTCGCGGAGGAGGAGGAACGGGAGCAACGGCAGCAGCAGGAACCGCCGCTGCGGCAGCATGAGCGGGGTCGCGGCCAAGCCGAGCCCCGACGCGGGCTCCGCTGCAGCGGAGAAGGCGGCAGCGGCCGGAGAGGACTCGGTGCCAGAGCCGCAGCCGCCGCCACTGCTAAGCGTGGACGTGACGGGTTTGGTGTCGCAGTTCGCGAGGAGCTTCGTGCTGATCTTCCCCGTGTACGTGCTGGGCTACCTGGGACTGAGCTTCAGCTGGGTTCTCATCGCGCTCTGCGGGCTCTTCTGGATCCGCCGGCACCGCGGCGGCAAGAGCTCCCGCCTGGGCCGGGCTCTCGCCTTCCTGGAGGACGAGGAGGAGGCGGTGCGGCTCAGCGTCCCCTGCGCAGACCTGCCCGCCTGGGTGAGTGCCCACGGCCGGGATCAGAGGGTTAAAAATCGGCGTTTTAACGGTTTTAGGGCTGTCGGTGGAGCGGTGCTGAATAGGGAGTGGCGGACACACGGGGTGCTTCTGCCTGCTGTCGGGGATGGGACGTGAGAGTTGAGGAGAAGGGGCTGTGGTTGGTGTAAAGGGCTTTCCCTGAGAGCAGAGGCTTCCTTTCAAAGTTTCTGAAGTCTTTAGAACTATCACTGTCACTTACTCTTTTTAGCTGAACCTCAGTCCCAAAGTTGAATACTTTGTCATTTTTGCTTTGGAGGATTAATTGGTTTTTAAGTACAGCTGACAGGCAGCCACCTTCAGTGTCAGTGCTCAGCCAGGCAGCCGTATAGAACCCCAGAATCGATTAGGTTGGAAAAGACCTTTAGTATTGTCGAGGCCAGCCATTAACCCAACTGTACCAAGCCCACCGCTAAACCATGTCCCTAATGTCAGTGTCTGTATGACTTTTAAACATGGCCAGGGATGGTGATACCTTGCTCTGTCCCAGTTGTTAGCTGTGCGGAGCTTGCTGCTCTCTTAGTCTCTATATCTGAAGTCTTCAGGGTTTCTGCTAAAGCGTTCTGTGTGATTTCTTCATTGACTCTGTACTCCTCAGTAGTAGCCATGCACATCTCTGCTGAACACCCTCTGCAGTGACTGTGCATCCAGCAATGCTATGGTGATAAGCATCCAAGTAGCTTTTTTCATGTAATCAAATTACTATACCTGATGTGACCTGGCCTGCCTCTATGAAGGAAGCTATTGGAGTTGTAGGTATCTGGATAGAACACAGTGTGTAGGTGTGAGATGGGGGCTTTTTTACAGTGGAAGATCTGGTAAAAATGAGGACATTGTTTAAGAGAAACAAAGTGATTTTACTGCTTGAAGCTGTGGTGTGAGTCTTAATATATGTGGTTATTCGGTCTTGTGTTAGCTCTGTATTGTGTCTCTAAGTTGTGGCTTGTTTGGGTTCTTTATATCATAACCATGCAGCAGTGTAATGGAAGTGTTCTGATTTGATGCACTTAAAATGAATTAATTGAAGCTAGATTTGTTGTGGAGGGTTGTCTATAGTAACTATCTGCTGGTAGCTAAGCAGTAGATATTCAGGCTAAATGCTGTGCATAAAGTGTATTTTAAATCACAATTTGTCACTTTTGATAAAGTTACAATAAATTCCTGCATGGAGGAATTTCAAATAAGATTTAGAAAGGGGCCTCTTATGAGACTGAAGTCAGAGGGCAGAATTCATAGAGAGGAGTGACAACTGGCTGCAAGCACCTGCATGTCTCATGCTGTTGTGAGAAAGCAACTGATCCTTCTGCTGCATTTCCCCAAAAGTGTGACCTGATACACCAGTTGCAGATGTATTGTGAATCGCTGTTGTTTGTTTGGTAAGTGGGTTGGTTGGTTTGTTCACCTCTTTAATCATGTTCTTAAGATTAAAAGGTCTTGGTTGTTTCCTATCCGCTGACATATATGCTGTATTCGGTAAGTGTCATGCTTCCACCAGATGAAATACAATCTTAAAGCCAGAAGTTTTCTGAGGACTGGAGGCACACTTAAATCTAAAGTGGTCTGCAGTTATAGTCATTAAGCATTATGTGAGTCTTCTTGCTGCCTCAGTAATGCATCTTGGAAAGCTGCAGTTCTCCTTATTTCTGCTTTATGTGTGTTGTTTCAGAGTCATCAATTTGAAATGAGAGCTGCATGATATGTGGAGCCTTGCATCTCTTTAATAGGCATCATGGAATGTCAGAATGGTCTAGGTTTGAAGTATCTCAGACATCTAGTTTCAACCCCACTGCCATAGGCGGAGACACCCCTCACTGGACCAGGTTGCCCAGAGCCCCATCCATGTAATGGTTTTAAACCATTACAGGGATAGAGCAGCTATAGCCTCCCTGGGCAGCCTATTCCAGTGTCTCACCTCCCTCACAGGGAGGAACTTTTCCCCAAGATCTATCATAAATCTACTCTCTTTTAGGCAGAAGCCGTTCCTCCTTGTCCTATCCAGCTTTCCTGGAGCCCTTTTTGGGTACTGGAAGGCTGCTATAATGTTCCCTCAGAGCCTTGTCTTCTCCAGTCTGAACAGCCCCCGTTTCCTCAGCCAGTCCTCATAAGAGAGGAGCTCCAGCCCTCTGACTATCCCTTTGGCCCACCTCTGGGCTCACTCAAACAGTTCCATGTCCCTTTTGTATTGGGCACTTCAGAACTGGGCACAGTAGGAATATGGGTGAGGCCTGTCAAGTTTATCCTTCTCAATATGAACTCTAAGATTATATTCACTCCATTTCAGGGCAGGGAAATAAACACTAATTACTTCAGTAGGACAGGGCTGTGTTTTAAATATAGGAAATTCTTTTTACGCTTCTGGAACTGAAACTGAGATGCAATAAGTAATTTTCCAGCTAAAATTAGATAACATCCCAAACTTTATTTGACTTGTGGTATCTTTCTGGGCTTTTGAATCTTAGCTTAGCAGCAGTATATAAGGTGTGATTTCCTTCCCCCACCTCTCCTGGAATTGACTGCTGCATCAGCAATTCATGTTAAGTGTTCAGGACTGCATTGAGATACTGATTTTTAAGGAAGTGGTTATTGCAGGGGTAACGAATTAAGAGTTTGTGCAATCAGTGTGCTCAGTTATGACTTGAAAGTGATAGCCTTGTGCTGTTGTGTTGATATTTGTAATGTGAATTACTAGTTTCCTAAATTTCTGTCATAAAGAAATATTCCTACAATAGGAATATTCAGTACTGTGCATGTAAAATGAATTAATTTGACTTAAATACAAGTTAGATTACTTACAGTGTCACAGCACTGAATGTGTGAAAACAAAAAAAGAAAAGTAATACATTTGTGCTAAAGGATATTTACTGTCTGTAAGGGATAAGGTCAGTACTCAAAGGCGTGCTAACATGCAGTCAGAACTCTGCTGTGTGATGTCACTGGTTATCTGGCTGATGGGAGAGAGCAGAGGTGGGTGCTTTTCCAAGTGATTGAAAACTTCGCATCAGAATTCACAATGTCAAAGAGAGAACTGGAGATCAACGTTTCCCCTTTGCAACATTTTTTGTACACTAGATGTATTTCATATTGGAATGCTTGTAGTTAAGATGTCAATATACACAGGTATCGCTACTCACAGGGATAAAAGGAAGGAAACCAGGACTCTGTTTTTAAAGGCCAGGTGTCATGTTGCCTTTTAGTTTCAAAACAGCAACGGAATTCCATAATGTAAGTAATATTACAAATGTAATTTGTTCCTTCTCAGAACAACCACAAAAGTTAATCTAATTTTGCTATTCTAGGTGGTTTTGGTTGCATAATGTGTCTTTTATAACATATCAGCTTATCACGTTTGACATAATTTCNAGATTAATTGTAAATTTGGCCTGGTACCAGGAGCTGTGTCTGTGTGCAGTCTGTCAACAACCAGCAGGAGACCAAAATTGGAACAAATCTAAGTGTTTTTAAATAATTGATTCTGAAAACAGATTTTAGACAATATTCTTTGTATCCCTAACCATGAATTATACAGAAACGGTAATACAGTACATCGCTGTAGTAAAAACAATGGCATATTAAAACACTAATTACAACTCTAGTGTAGCATTTTGAGTCCTGTATACTCACTTGAGTTTCTGCTCTAGTTTGAAGTCACTTGTAGAGTTTTGGGTTTGATACTTTTTCTCATTAATGTAAAAGGAAAAAGCCGCCTAAACCTAAACAAGTGTTACTTAGGTCCCCCTAACTAAACTGATAACATTCCTGTTGTAAGGAAATGTGGTAGAGCTTCTTTCTCTTGGGGAGATGTATGAAATTCTTGTGAGCTGTATTTTAAATTGCTATTGAACTGCTCTACTTCCACTACACCTATAGGGAGGAGATAATGTCAGCATGTACCCTTTTTACAAGATGCTGATACATAGCTACAATAATCATTAGATCAGTCCATGCTCTGAGTGTTTTTGCAGTGGTGATGTTCAGTAAAGCCTGGCTTCTCTGGCAATTGTGTATTAGTTCGATGTTGTATTGAATGTTGAACAAACTGGTAGCATTTGAAGATTGAGGAACAATTCTGAGTGAAAGCAGACTTAATAAGCCTGTCTAAGAAATAACTATGCAATTGGTTTTAATCAGTTTCAAGTCTTAGAATAAACTGTGCACATGCACGTTCCCCCCAAGCCCTTCTATGAGCTTTTTATCAAATGCTTTGACAAAAAACTTTGGTTTTTGCTTTTATGGAAGACCCAGCAATTGTGGAAGAAAAATGGTTACATAGGTGTAACTGTAGGGTGATAGCTTGTACTGAGTAACATCTGCAGAGAAGGTTGAGGTGGTGACGTAGATTTGACATGAAGATTTCCTAATGACATAGAATCAAATTTGCTAACTGCATCATTACTCAGGACAGGACTCTCTGAAGAATCGCTGCTGATGGGTGTTATGTACTCAGCAAACCTGATAAACAAACATTTCTGCAATACATGGTTTTAATTGCCGTAGAACATAAAGATATTCCCTTTCTAATTATACCTCTGGTTAATGATGCTACTATTGAAGCTGTAGGACTTGTAGATGGGTTTTCATATGGCACTAAAATATGAAGACACTGAGGCATTGTGACACATTCTTCTGATCGTTGCTCCAGATGCTAGTTGAGCTTGTTGGATTGAATTTACCAGGGAGTGATTTATAAAAAAAGCATGCTGTCATGTACAATTGCTTAATGCAAAGCTGGATCTAATCAGTTTGTTTGGTTAGTACTGGTGATGATCATGTTCTCTAGGCTGCCAAGCTGCATCTGGAAAGTATGAGGAGCTGTGAGTAAGAGTAGACTAATCAGTTGTGACTACTTAACAAGTGAACTCCACATCCTTCTGCTTATCTTCTTAAAAAACTGCCTTCTGTTCTAGCTGCCTCACAGTGTAGGTATGCCTACGTATGTGTATTGTGAGTTGAGTGATTAATTATTATTTTTTGTGATTAGGGTTTTGTTGGGGCTTTTTGGGAGTGGTGTGTTTTGTTTTGTTTTAAAGAAATAGTTTAATGTGCTTCACTATTACCTGTGTGACTTTATAAGAGTACCCTATTTTTAAAAGACGTGTGAATGATGGCTTTAAGAATAGAGAATCATTAGGGGGGAAAAGGTGTTTCTGTTGTACAATTAATAATATCTTTCTGTTTTTCAAAATTTTCAATTTAATGAGTTAAAACTGTGTTGAGATGGTACCTGTCACATAACGCATTCTGTCACAGAGCAATGTAAGCATCACCGTGATTCATTGTAGAGATCCTTTTCCCAGAGTATTTGCAGTAAAAATCCTCATGACAAAGTGATGATTATCAACATGATACCAGGCTACTGAAGAAAACTATAAACTTGAAGGTATTGGGCTGTTTAGTGGGCTGGTTTAAGATACCACAGGACTTCTGTGTATGTATAATGAATTCCTTTTTCCTATAAGAAATTGGTATTATGTAACAGTTATTACTGACTTTTGGGACTACCACAACTGTGCTGCTTGACTGAATAATTAAGGAAGGTCTTTGTACTTGGGGGGGGGTGGTGGTGGTGGTGTTTGGTTTTGATTTCATTTTATCCTGATTTCATTTTAGTAATGCTTCCATGCCTAAATAGTTTTGCATTTAAAGGTTGTCTCAGCTTTAGCCATATTTGAAAACATCAAAGTTTAAGATCTTGTCATAAAGACTGAGGTTTTATGTAAGAAAAAAAGCCTAGAGTAGCAAACAATCTTTTCTGCCTCTTGTACAACGTAGTTTTCATTTCAAAATTGTACTGCTCTTTGAGATTGTTGGCACATCACTGAGTGCAGTTGGATATGCAGTTTAACATTTTTTTTTAATTTTGTTCGGTTTATTTTTGCAGAGGAGCCTGCTGGGAAGTGGGAAAATTAAGCAGTATTATTGTCAAAACATTTTCATAGTAGTTTATAGTTACTAAAAATCAAAAGTATTCAAAAAAATTCTTCGGTATCCATGTTTTTTTTAAAATTGAAGAGGATGAGGCACTTTGTTCCTGATGCAATAAAAATCTCTTAAACTGTCATAGAAATCAAATTATTTATCTCCCATTTATCAAATCATCACTAATTATAGCACTGAAAATGTTCTCTAATTGCTTAATAGTTTTTAGCTTAATTTCTTTTGAGCTCTGCAACAACTTTTTTCTGACTGTATGCCTTTACTGAATTTGATGTGTTGGTTTGTGGAAGCTGGCTTTAATAAAAACTTGCTTTAAATTGCAAAGTTTAGAAAGAGTGCTGATTGTAAAATATCCTCTGTAGTGTCTAAAACCAGTTTGCCAGAGCCCTTAGTAATATATCAGATTCTCAAATCAGCAGTTAATGAGTAATTAACCAGTGCCATTGATTTGGCATGTTACAACACTAGATAAAAGGGAATCAATAACAGAGCGTGATCCTTCTGGGATGATTATGGAAAGGAGAGACTTTGTATGAGATCCTGGCAGTTTGTGTCAAAACAGAGGGTTTTGACCTGTCTTCTTTCTCTTTGTCTTTCCTTTGGTGTGGGCAATATAAATTAAACCAGATAGCACTCTTCCCTAAGGAGGTTTAGACACCCCAACAGCAGCTTTGGAGCATTTCTGTACACCCCTAGCAGGGTCCAGTTTCCAAGTTTCAGGGAGAACTGCTAAGGTTCAGGGTGGGACACTTGTCACCCTGCCCTGCCCTGCCCTGGCACCCACTGCTGCTCCAGGTGGGCTCACAGCTCAGTACCAGGGTCTCCACTCCCCTCATTGGTTGGCTGTTCCCCTTCTCCTTCCCCCCACCCGCCTGCATTTGTGCAGGTCCCTTACGCCTCTGCAGACCTACTTCCCAGTGTCCATGGGACAGTAAGCTCCAGAGCTCCAGATCTGCCCATTGTTGTTACTACTGTTATTAACACTGTTTTAGTTTCCAGCCTCAACCGAGGCCTGACAAACTTTGTTCTCCTCCCCTTTGGCAAAAAAAAGGAGAGCCTTTCCTGTGATTCGGACAGTCTTAGCCAGTACCTGTGTAGTCTCCATTGGTACATGAGGGTTCAGGTGAGGAGCTGTGTCCTGTCTCGTCTTGAATACCATTAATAGGTGTCTGGGAAGGGAAGGATGTGAGGTGCTCCTCAGCCTTCCAGCAGAGTCATTTGATACTCCTCCTGCAGCCTTTGTGTTTTGGTTTGATTTTGTTGCCTCTGCGTGCTGCTGTGATACTATTGAAATAGGAGCAGTTAGAATTTTAAAGCTGCTTCCTGCTAACACTTTCTTATTCAGTTGAACATGTGCATTTTATTCCTACTTTCAGATATACCTATTGCAGAGACAACCAGGGGGTTCAGTAGTTAAGAGACTGATTCTGCAGTTTCAGTACAAAGTAAATGTGCACCCTCGACAGAAGGGTGATTCTGCATCTGCTTGCACCTTCTCACTGCCACCTCCTGCCAACATTAGCATTTGCTTGGCCACCTAATTCTGAGGTTTTTGCCAGGGTGAGTGTTCAGCTGGCAAAGTTCCTCGAGTGAGTTTACTGCAACCACACACTACCTACAAAAGGCTTGTGATTAGATTTAAAGTGAAATGGAACAATAGCCGGCTGAACATCAGCCAGCACTGTGCCCAGGCAGCCAAGAAGGTCAACAGCATCCTGGCTTGCATTAGTTATAGCGTGGCCAGCAGTGTAGGATAGTGATTGTCTCCCTGTACGAGGCACTGATAATTCCATGCCTGACATACTGGTTTCAGTTTTGAGACCCTTTCTACACCAGGACCAACATCAGATTGCACAGGGCTGTGAGCAAGCTGATGTAGTTGAAGCTGACCCTGGTCACCGGAGGAGGTTTGGAGTAGATCAGCTTTACAGGTCTCAAAGCATTCTGTGATTCTAAGAAAGAAATTGAGGTGCTGGAGTGTATCAAAAGAAGCCAAATAAAGCTGTTAAGGGTCTAGTGCATAAGTCTAATGAGGAGAACCTGGGGGAGCTGAGTTTGTTTAGCTTGGAGAAAAAGAGGGTAAGGGGAGACCGTATTGCTGTTGTAAGATTGTAGTGAGGTAGGGGCTGGTCTCTTCTCACAAGCAACAAATGACAGAGGAGGATATGGCCTCAAGTTGTGCCAGGGAAAGTTTAGATTAGGAAAATCTTCATCAAACAGGTTGTCACACACTAGAACAGCCTGATTGAGGTAGTGGTGGAGTCACAGTCCTTGAAGGTGTTTAGAAGATGTGTAGACATAGTGCTTAGGGACTTGATTTAGTGGTGACTTGGCAGTGTTGGGCTAAGAGTTTTCATGGTCTTCTTAATGGTCTGTTCTTACCAAAATAATCCTATTACTCTAACATAAACTTCTTAGAAAGAAGTGGCAATAACACTGCTGAGGTGTCTTTCTGAGGAAGCAAAGTTTGAACTTAGTTTAAATGTCAAGTTGCTCATCCATTTTCTTTTATAACATTTCAACAGTCTTGTTAACATACTTAATCATATAAACTGTTAGTACTGTGATCCAACTTCAAAGTTGGCCCTGTTTCTAGTGTGTGGTTGGATCAGATGACCTCCTGAGGTCCCATCCAACCTGAATTATTCTATTACTTTTGTTTTAAATGTTCATTAAAGTTAGCATTCAGTGGCTTAGAAAGGGTAAGAAACCATTCTTCCATAAAATACCGGATTTGCTTAGCTATGAAGTATAGCAATGAAAAAATAAAAATTGATGGCTATCTTTAGAGTAGTGGTTTGTGGGAGGTAGTGAGACTTTTTAAGTCATTCAGATGCCTGTCAACTAAATAACTTGTCTTAAAATTCTGTGCAGAATTCTATTACTGAACCATACAATCTTTCACATGGAACTCCTGTTATATAAATAACCGCTGGAGGAAGAGCATTCCCGTATAATGCATCACTACACAAAGTTTTGTCCACTACTTCCTGATGTGTCTACAAAATTCTCCTTAGGGGATGAAAATTTGAAATGGGGCTAACAGTTTTCAGCTGAATTACATATCTTGAAGTTGTTACTAGAAATATGAAACTAGTTGTACTTGGCTGAAAATAACTGTCATATGACAGACAGGCATTACATTGTCATTTGACTGTCCTTATCATATAGCAGCGTGAGTCAGGTTTACATTAGTTCAGTTGCAGGCACTTTCACCTCAGATATTTAGATTTGTGATGTAAATTATGTGACTTTTTGCATCTGTTTTAATGAAGGCCCCAACTGAGACAGCCTAGTACAGACTCCAGCACTTGTTTTCATAACCTTTGTTTGCATTCCTTCAGTTAGATACTGGGTCACATGAGTTATCCAGACTGGCTGAAATAATTTCCTTTGGGAAAATTTTGAAAGATGTAACTTTGAAATTAAATTACTTTGAAATATGACTGAAACGCATTCGCAGTCCCTTGTCTTATATCTCCTCAGTGTCTGCCTTACAAGAGGATGAATCTCTAAAGATGCACCTTTCTTGTTTCACTTTTAAAAGTAACCGTGTAATTGTGTTGAAGCCTGGAGGTAGCTATAAATCCTTGTTACTTTCTCAATTAGCTGGCACTGTTACGTTGCACACTTCTGTTCTTAAAATCTGCGAGTTCATTTTTAAAACAGCTTTCTGAAAAAAAAAAGGATTGTGAAGAGGAAAACATCAGGGGGCAAACTCATATGAAACTTAGCAGCTCAGGAAGCTCACACTTGGCTTTATATTTTAAGTGCTTTTGCTGCTTCTTTGTAATACACGGTGCTTCAGGTCTTTTTTAAAATGGTATTAAAATTGTATATGTGCTCTTTCAGGTGTCTTCATTCATGTAGCAAATTCTGTGTTCTGTTAACTAGATGAGCTTTGAAAAGTGCCAGTGACTAACTTTATATGCGAAAGCTCAGCAAGAACTTCTGCGGGGAAGGGTATTACAAGACATGCTGTGAGGCTTTATGCAGGCTTACAGAGCTACCTCTCCGGACTTATTGGTAGTTAATAAGTTTTACGTCTGTCAGCTTGTTTCAAGCAGACTGTTAATGTAATGACCGTATGATCCCTCAAATGTGGAAATACCTTTTTCTTAATTTGTTAATGTTTCCTAGTACAGTAAGCTTGTGGATTCAGAATGTTGTCATATGGTAATTTGTGTTAAGGCATGTCTCTTCCTCCCTCCTACGGTGTATTGATTTGTCTTGTTAATGGCTGAGCTAGAATGCTGGAATCTCTTGTGTTTTTGTGTGTCTAGGAAGTTGTCTTATGCAAGTAATCAATTTTATGATGCAGACTAAATTTATGTTTTAAAACGCTGTGTTCCTCACCCAGTGGCTTTCTCTTAAAATACTTGAACTAGAAAAAGAACACTTTTCCACCCACCCATTGCCAGTTAAATGTCAAATAGCAGCCAGGAAATTATAAGAGAGTGTTTCACAGAGGGAACAAAAAAAACCAAACCAGTGTTTAGTCATTTGACTCCTGTTAGTCAGAAGAATATTCAGGCTATTGATATATTAACTTAAATTCTGGTAATTTTGTGTTTTCTGTGCATGATAGTCTTTACCTGGGTTTATGTTTTAGGGAAAATGAGGCTGAATATTTGGCCTTTAGGATGTGTAGGTGGTGGTTTTTGTTTGTGATGTGGATTTAGTTTGTTGGGTTTTTTCCTGTGTAGGGTGTGTTGTGTGTGTTAATGTGATGTGCCTAAACTCTCCATGCTCCTTTGATAAAACCGATTTTCTCTTTTCTATCTTCATGTCTTTATAATGAGAACTAATTTTGTACTAAATGTAGCTATAGATAGTCTTTCTAAAAGCTGCATATATTGTGTGTTTGTGGTGGTTTTGCAGGCTTTAACACAGATGTGTGATAATAGAAGACATTTGCCAACAATTCTGTTCTTCAGTTTCATGCTTTGAACCATTTGCTTTTACAGTCTGAAGTTTCTTTCCTGTTTATGCCCTCTGTTTTGTGAATGCAGTGAATAACAAAAATGTTACTTACCTGTTCACTGTATTACTTTAATTTACCAAAAAACTGCCAATGAGTTTGAGGCTTTTTTCCCCTTTTATGTTTGCTAGTGTATTTCATTGCAGGCAAAGCCATAGTACAGCCTGAAAACAGATTTGATTTGGAACTCACTTTTTTTTTAACAACTCAATTTCTTATGTAAGAATACAACCTCTAATATTACTGTATGGGAGGTGAAAAATTACAGAAGTGTTTGTTTAAAACAGTAATTCAGGGTTAAGCTATTTGCTTCCAACGCACACGTGTTGTTACTGTGTACCTGTTCCCTTTGTACTGAGCTTTCTCATGTAGCTAGGAAGGAATCCTGTGTACTGGTAACACCATAGCAATATTTCTGACAAAGCTGTTGATGGAAAAACAAGTGTATATATCCCTGAAATTAGAGATCTTTCCTTTTTTAATTTTTTTAGGGTTTTGGGGTTGGTTTTTCTTGTTAATGCTTAAATGTCTGTTGGGTTGGGTCTGCACAGTGTTATTCTGGATAATGTGCAGGAGTGGTAGGAATTGTAGTGGGCAGTTCTTTTTGGTCTGAGGGCAAACGGGACCATAAAAGCCTAATAGGCAATTTTTGGAGATGTTCAGACATTTACCTGGAAATAAGAAAACTCTTTGATACCAGAGGACAGTCTGTGTTGGTTCTGGATGAAGATGTCCAAAGTTGCATCTTCACATGGATTTGGAATCTTGATAGTAGAATATTTGGCAAGATATTTTTTAGGGTAAGAAATGATTGTAGCTTTTACTTAAAGTTGCTTTGAAGCATTTATCCTTGACTGTAATAACATTGATTCATATCTGTGTCCTCTGAGTGCCAGCTGAAAACCTATAGCGTTTGAGCTGCAATTTATTGAAAAGCACTAGAAATGTATTGACTTGCCAGAGAGATTGGATTAGTTCATCAGTGTTTCTAAAATTAATGAGTTTTAAGCTCTGACAAATCACTTTGGAATTTCCTTTACAGTAAAGTTACGATTCTTATTCCCATGTAGCACATAAGCTTCTAGTTTAGATGTAACCTGTAAGAATTTCCAAGATCATTTGCTTTAGACTTGAGTGCTTGGGGAAATGTTTTTTTCTTTTAATCAACTAGAGGCATGTTGCAGGTTTTCATTTGTTCTAGTTTCTTCTTCCAGCAACTGAAGTGAGTAACTCCAGCTCTGCTTTCTGCTGCTATGATAGCCTGCATTGCCAGTCACATGGAGATCACGTTCCGGTCTGTCATACTCTAGCAAAGATTGTAGGGTATATATAAGTAAAGCTGTTACATTGCGATCTCCCACTAAGTGAAGTGGAAAGACCCTCTGATTTGGAGCAGCTCAGATTAGTCAGTGACGTGGGATTTGAGATGTCGCTATTTTAACAAAAAGTGATTGTGTGAGCTTGAGGATAAAAGAGAGCACTGAGGGTGAGACATTTGTAGGTATATACCCAAGTCTGTAAACTGTGTTGGAAAAAATTAAAGCAAAGTTTACAAGTTACTTGTAATTACAGTCACTCCCACAAGCAAATTGATCCTCAAGTATATACTTAACACAAAAGTCTTAAATCTGTTGAGTTTTTGCCAAAAAAGTGTTAGAGATTAATTAATCTTGCTTGGTAAGGTTGCTAATTGATACTCTAACAATTTTTTAAATATGTTGAGCAGAGTCAGATTGCCTCAGACACAGCAGATCATATATGGCAACATGAACTGTGAACTTGATTTCCACACCTCCTTGATACTGAAAGGAAATACAGTCCTTTCTTTCCTCAGAGGCTAGTTGTACATTGAAAAGACTTTGTCAACTTCTTGAAAGTACGTTTTTCAGCTGGAATGATACAGTCACAATTATCCTCTATTTATGCATATCTCTGAAAAATAACAGTAGTGTTTTACTCAGGGGGGTTGATTTCATTTTAACTGTCATTGCTGCATTCTTCTAAACTCAAATGATGTCTTTTGCAAGAAAGCTATTACGTGTGATTAAGGGCTGCGTGCAGATCTTAGACTGCTGAAAAGTCTACTTGTACTGGGCTGGGATTCAAGGCTAAAATAGCACAATCAGCTATCCATTAAAAAAAAATTATTGCACATTAGCACACACAGTGAAGGTCACTATAGCGAACTCAAATACAGGTTCAACCTACTGAACTTGGGCACCTCATTTCGGAGACCTGAGTCTTTCTGCCGTCTCACTTTAGTCAGTGGGAAGGGTTGAACTGAGTGTTTTGCAGGAAGTCCTTTTCTCTGTACAATAAGAACATAATGAGGTCACAAATTCACTGCAACTTTTTACATGCCTAAATTTAGCAAGGAGTAATGTGGGCCACAGCTGTTAGATTTTAATTAATACATGTAGTAAATATTATTGTGTAGAATTTCTTTAAAAATTATTAGCACTGTACAACAGCATCTGTTGTAAAATCTGCTGATTGCTTAGGGGCTAACAGTGACTTGATTGCATTTATAACTCTGTGTATGTGCATAGATAATGACTTCTTCAAGAGAAGTGCAGGCTAAGGAAGGTTCTGCTTAGGAGAAATCCAATAAAGTGACGTACGTAGTTATTCTGGTAAGAATTCTTGAAGCTAGTTCTTAGAGAATGTTTAATTATTGGCAATGCGGTGAATTGGTTTTAGTTGACAGAAATTTCCTTCCACTTACAGATCGATACTTTGGTTTCTTTCTAGGCAGAAGGTAGTTTTCACCTAGTGCTAGCATTTGCCGAACCTAAATTTAGGCATGCACAGCCAAATTAGTTTGATATTTTCTTTATGATCAATATAAGCATCTCCAGAAGACTCCATCTAACTATACGAGAATGGTCAGAAATACATCCCACATCTTGAAACCTGAGGCCCTTATTTTTTCTGTTAATGATATAGCAGCCATAGGATGAGTCGGTTGTTCTTGGACATACAAAAGATAGAACTTTGAAAATGAGAGAAGAATAATTCAGGAATTGCAATTACCTAATGCTTTGAAATTTTTTAAATTGGAAGCCTTTGAAATTTTTGTGGAGCGATATAGAGGTAAATACTGTTTCTGAGGTGTAAAAAGAGTCTTCCTGTTAAAAACTACAACCAGGATCTAGTAGGTATGGTGGGATTATCTCTGTTCCAGTTACACACGATACAAATACCCAAAGTGGGATATGGAGGTACAGAAATGATGAGCTTGAGTATCAGTCATGAGTAACTTGGTCTTTAAAGCCTCTGTTGTGAGCTTAATGCTATGACTCAATTGTAGATGGTATGTTTATAAAGTAAATGACCGTTGTTGTTAATTGAAGTAGCATTAATTTACTCTTTGTACTGCTTTCATTTTGGGAAATGGAAGAACATTGCTTGTTTGTATTGGTTGAGTTTGTGGTAAAAATATTTAAGAGATTCCCAAATGCTTCGGTTGTCTTCAACATTGACGGTAATCAGTAATATGAGAGAAAAGTTGACAGCTCTGACATGAAAGAAGAAATGTGCCATAGAACCATAGAATGGTTTAAGTTGGAAGGGATCTAGTTCTGACTCCCCTGACACAGGCAGGGACACCTCTCCCCAGACCAGGTTGCTCAGAGCACCATCCAGTCTGATCTTGAAAGCTTCCAGGGATGGAGCAGCCACAACCTCCCTAGGCAACCTGTACCAGTGCCTCAGCAGCACCCTTTTAGGATCTCTTCCTAAGGTCTAATCTTAATCTGCTCTCTTTAACTTGAAACCATCACTTGAAATCCTTTATAAAAAGTCGCTCTCCTGATTTCCTGTAGCCCCTTGAGGTACTGGAAGGCTGCTGTAAGGTCCTCCCACAAAGCCTTCTCATCTTCAGGCTGAACAGCCCAAATTCCCTCAGCCTGCCTCTGTAGGAGAGGTGCTTCAGCCCTCTGACCATCCCTGTGGCCCTCCTCCGCACTCACTTGAAGAGTTCCATGTCTGATTTTGTATCAGTGACTCCAGAATTGAACACAGCATTCCAGAAGAGCAGAGTGGAGGCTGGAGAATCACTTCCCTTGACCGGCTGGGGGCACTTCTTTTGATCCAGACAGGGATAAGGTTGGCCTTCTGCAGTGCACATTTCTTCTTTCTTCATTCCTTCTACCTGTCCATCCTGATGGGTCAGGATGGAGACAATCTCCATCAAACACTCAACAGTTCTAGCAGTCTAACGCTGGATGTTTGTCCATTTTAACCAAATGTTAAGCACACAGTTGCTCTAGATTTGTTTGAAGGCAAGTACCTGCCTTTGTATAAAGGCTCCTTTCAGTGATGGGTAAACAGCTTAATGGAAGCAGTTGCTGACCAGCAGTGTTTTTATGTATGGAGACATGTTCTTAGTCTCTTGATTGGGCATGCTCCCTGTAAATGGATTGATGGCGTGATCGAAAGTCTTTGTGATATACACTAGATAGTAGTTTTTCCAGTTTATGGTTCTCCTGAAGGGTTTTTTTGTGCTTAATGAAG
Organism: Upupa epops; assembly: GCA_013397515.1. NCBI lineage: Eukaryota > Metazoa > Chordata > Aves > Bucerotiformes > Upupidae > Upupa > Upupa epops. The sequence goes on along the minus strand of VZRI01011241.1, from coordinate 28,039 downwards.
CTAGAATGCTTAATGAAAAGCTAGAATATATTCTAGCAAAAAATATAAGAACTCTTCTCTAAATACATGCATCTAAAATAACTGAGGTTTTATTAAAAGCAGAGAAATTAAAATGAGCTGTTGTCTAATACGTACACATGGCCAAAAGTTAAACTTCCCAAAAGACAGGGGAAGGCAGAGTCTTTAATTTTCAGTATTGTTTTAAAAAATAGCTTAGCTTTACTTCTACTGCAGATTTTATGGTCCCTTTTTTGCTCTTTTTTTAAAATGGACAAACGCTTTAACAGAGGCTGGAGAATGTTTGATGCAGAGCATTGCAAGACAACTATTTTGAAAGATGGTATCAGTGATGCTTTGTAGTCAGAGCATGTAGGAAAGTGCCTGAAAGCTGGAAATTCAGGGGACGGTTTCCTAGAACCAAGACCTTTAGAAATTTTGGTGGAGTGAAGAGAGCATTTTGATAATTTCATGAGATTTTTATTTCTATTTATTAATTTTTATTTTTGTATTTACTACTGATCCTTTTAAGTGTGACTTCTTAATATTCTTCAGATCTGTTTGCTATTTTTTGTTTTAAATAAGAAGTCAATGGTAGTTTAAAACTCCAGATTTCCTACTTCAAGCAGACTGCTGGTTTTTCCCTTAGCTTCTGTTGTTTTTAAAGACTTACAGGGAAGGATGAGTGGCTGAACAAATTGTTGCTGTGTACACAAAGCAGAGGAGCAACAACACTAAGTATCTTAAGTGTGCTTTAACTGAAATATTGCAACATATAGTAGTAAAAAGGTACTGCATGCCTTTTGGTGTTCTCATTTGCTACAGTCCTGCTGGAGCGGCTGTATCTTCCTTTGTAGTGCTGCATGGGTGCTGTATTTTGCTATTGAATTCACTTTATGATGAAAATGATTGTGCAGTTCTCGTGAGGAACTGCAAGCTCTCTTTCTCTTTGTTACGTGTCCAGAATAGCCACTTGTGTGTGACATTCTGTTTTGGTGTTTTTCAGTGTATGACTAGTTTTAGTCAATTGAGTTGAAAATCAAGTTCAGCAGTCTCAATGTAAAGTCTCAGTGCCGGGCTCTCCCTCTGTTTTTAACACTGTATTTGCTTTAAACCCTTCTGCACAATCAGGGACGGAATTGTTTATGTTGTGTCCACCTGCTGAAGGCCTCTTCAATTGTGGCTACTGAACTCATAGGAGTTTGGCAGCTGACTTGACTTGGACCAGGATTTTACCCACTTTTCTCATTGCAGAATAAAAAGAATTTACACTTTAAAACCTGCTGCTTCAGATCCTCACACAGTATTTTTCTGTTGGTGACTGCATGGCTGACAGAAAACATTGGTCTTGCAGGAGGTCTTTAGCTTGCTGGCTGTTACACTGTACAGACGCTGTATGTGTCAGTGCAGTAGCATAACACGTTTTCTTTTGGATGGTGGTTTCAGTAGAATCCTTTCCTTCTGCAGGGCTGATTTGAGTACCCTTACTCTGCTTTTTCTAAAACAGTTTCTTGGGGAAGAGGTGCTAAGCTCAGTCATGGGACAGATAACTGCAGCTGAAAGATGGGCTATTGAAACACGTCCACCATTTGTGTGAACACAGGAATTAGAAGGTCTGGCTGCAGACTGACAACATGCTTGTGGAGACTTCATTATATAATGAAAATACTTTTTCAAAACCAGATTTTCTGGGGATTTTCATTTACATTGAAAATCATCTTCTCCCGTTTAGGGAAGATTTTTTCCTCTCAAGTATTGGCTGATACATAAGGATGAGGATAATAGTTAATTTAGCTGGGAGACAGTCGGTGTTTTGGTTCCACCTTGTAGCTCAACCACATGATATAGCATACCTAAGTTTAGAAACTTGGCTTAGCAGGGAAGGCTTTAATGACTTTCCGTAGCAACCAGCCTACCAAAAACACACTAAAGCTGCCCTTCCTGAGCTGTACTGAGACACAGTAGCAAACTCCATGGTTTTAAGGTGGAGTTTATAAACAAAAATAGGGTAGTGATGGCAGCAATTGCAGAGGATTGGAATTCAGTGGTCAGAGTTTTTTCCAGTTATGTATTTCATTGATCTTGCGGGGCGTTTACCCCTACCATTTGTTGTTGCTGTTTAAACATTACCTCTCTGTTTGGTTTCACATTATTGGAATGTTCTGCATTCTGTTACTTCCTCAGCAAAGTTTTATAGTTTCAGAGAGAGTTTTATCACTCAATATTTACAGGATCAACAAAACCGCCAGACAGTCTGTCTATACTTTGTGGAATTTTATATAGTAAGTTTTTACTGATTCAGCTGGAAATTATAGAGGGGGATTTTAAAATACCTGTTATACCATGAATGATAGCTGATTATGTTTTAATGCTAAGAATAAGGTCTGTCTGGATAGTATTGGAAGTACATAGAAGTAAAACGTGTTTGCTGGTGTTGGGAGTCATTGTGTGCATATTTTTTTTTCTCTAAGAACTTAATAGTAACCATATGAGAGCTAAATAATGGGCATGTTCTACAACCTGCTTGAGTTCTTAGGATGTAGCTTAACCCAGCTTGTATTTGCATGCTCTGATGCTCTGTTTGAGCTTGATGAGTACCACAGAAAAATAGAGTTCTCCATTTTGTTTTTTTGTATTTTCAAAGACAAATTTGCAGTTTATTCACTCACAAACCAATGAAAAGTAAGTGAATTATATTTGTCTTTTCAGAGTTCACATAAGTTTGTTTCAGATGTATTGTGAGTTACAGGTTACATTGAAAAACAAGACAAAATATTTACCTGTGAAGTTTAGGGTTCAATACATTGCAGTGTTTTCACTTACACTTGTTTTGTTCTTCAATTATTAGTTGCTGGTAAATCAGTTAAAGACAGGAAACAGCCATTTCACCTGCTGGAGAAAAAGGACAAGCAGTCTTGCAGAGGGTTGTCAGTACGAACCTTTTCTGGAGGTTGCTGTCTTAGTCCTCAGAGAACACCTGTGTGGTTCCCTCAGAGAGACCAGCTGTGTAACCTAGCGAGTGTTAACAGGTATGAGAAAGGAACCTTAGTCAAAACTCCTGACCACAGGGGTGGGTAGTGGGTCAGTAAAAGGAGAAGAAACCTTCAGTGTTTTAGTCTAGCAACAAGGATGGCTGACAGTTTGGATCAGAGCCCAGCACTTCTTTTCATAGCTGCAGACAATTCAGAGGCGAGTAAGCTGTGCTGTGACACTGGTTGTGTAAGCTAATGTGGAAGCTAGTATTTTGTAGTCCAGAGAGAAAAGTGTTTCTTCTGTTGACAACGAAGAGAGCAAGAGACTTTGGCATGCAGAGGAGTGGGAACATGTCTGGATTCTCAAGGGAATCAACTGAAAAGGAGTTTGTTGCACAGGCTCAAAAGTACAAAAGATACCGTGCTGTTTAAATATTGTGAATGGAAACCAAAGTGCTAAAGCAAAACCAAAAAACTGCACTTCAAGTTATTACAACTTTATCTGGGAAGGGAGAAGGGATGAAATGAGTTTTGAGAATAAAAGGGTGAAGTTGATAACGTCAGAAAGTAATACTGTGTAAGATTTTGTCAGGTGGTAAAATACAGAGTCCTTACTGCTATGGTTCATGCACCACATTGCAGCAGCTTAAACATTTAAAATCTGTCTCTGCTTTCAGTAATGGTTGCAATGCTTGCGGAAATTTGGAGATGGGCTAATACAGGCTGTCATTAAATGTTTTATTACACAGACATTGGTTGCTCTAGGTGTCTGTAGCCCAGTATGACAGCAAGATTTGAATTAATGGATAAATCCAGCTCTTGATATTTTGGTAATGAAGGTGTGATGTTATTCAGTGATGGGGCTTTTGTTGTTTGGTTTGTTTTAGTGTTGTGTTTTGTTTTTAACTCTGCTTTTCCTGGCCTTTCTTTGGACATCATTTAAAATGTAGTTGTTATTGCTGTGAATGCCCACTGAAGGTGAGATTGAAAAAGGGCATCCTGCTGTCATAATGGTTGATAATGAATTCTGGCCTTCTCAGTAAGAAAGCAACATATAGATGAAAGTGCTGTTGTAAATGTGGATAGCAAGAGATCAAAATGTTAGACCTAAGTACTTATGTTGCATCAATGTCACTTCTGTTCCATTTGACAATTTAAAAGAATCAAGGAGCAAAGTAAAGTTGTATGATTCCCTCTGGCAGGTGCAGTGTGGCATATGTAGGGTAGATTCCGCATCCTGCAACAACCCATGCCGGCGTACCTCTGGATGTTTGGAAGTAGATTAAGTAACTACTAGTAGTAAAGCAAGGCACTTTTGTTTCATGTGATATTCTTCAGGTGATTATTCCAGGATACTTCTTGGAAGCTAAAAATGCTCAATTTTTAATTCCTAGGATGACCAGCTTTCCATCAGTTGGGTTGCAAAGGCTGAGGGTCAGGCTAGAGGTAGGATTTCTCAGTTCTGTTACTAATAGACTACTGTTCTGTCAGTCTTCCAGAGCAGCTGCTCATTATACCTATCCCAGAGGATTTTGTTATGGCAAGCTGCTGCTAAGTAGGAGGTTTCTGGGTAACTTTGTATTGTGGTGTGCTTGCTCCATCTCTGCAAAAATAGCAGCACTTAGGCAAATTTTGTCTAGTTTTTGTACTGGTGAGTCAAAATGTTAAAAAAAGAGATTCTTGATAAGCCTCACTGCCATTATGAGTGAAGCATATTTAACAGATATTGAAGTGAAAGGTATGCGTGGAGAAAATTAAACTGAGGTGCTTTGTAATGTCTCCGTGTCCTGCAGTTCTGAATGGCATGACTGGCTTCTGGTCCGTGTTTTCAGTCATTTAGTCGGGGCTTTTCTTTTGCAAGTACAGCATTAATTTGTATTGCCAAATGCACTGTCTTCCAAAGAAGTTAGGGGCAAAGTCTGGAGGGGGAGAATATTCTGTTGGTATTGCAGGGCTGCAGAGGGATGAATCCTGAATCCATGAACACCCAAACTTTAAGCTGATTGGATGTTTTTGTAGGTTACTAGCAAAAATTAGAGGATTGTTAGCTTCTAAATACTATTCCAGTGAATTCTATAAGAAGGAAGACAGAGGGACAAGTTCCTCAGTTACAATCTTATATGTGCTTTCTTTTCTTTAAAGCAAAATATCATCCTTGTGTTGTTTAAATGAGAAACTTGTCTGTAGTCATTGATAAAATCTTTTAAAGCATTAAGTATTTTAAATTGAATTTTATGCTTTAATTCTAGCATAGCAGAAAGGCTGGATATGATAACTGTGTGTGTAATTCAGGCTTTGGGTACGTTCAGCAGGGTGTTTATGGATAGTGGTAGCTCCTTTTACAGTGCTGCTACCATCTGCAATGATTTATAAAAACATGGTTTATATGACTTCAGCCTGACTTTACAAAACCAGTCTATGCTGCCAGTCATTTTCCTTGTCTCTCAGATACACTGTCTGCAAATGTCTGGTAGGAAATAATTCTCTCAGAGCATACCAGAATGGCTGAATTGTCCTGTGTGCATGAGCTACTTTTCCAGGTTTGCACCAGTCACTATATTAGATCTTTCTTTAGACCTTTAAGAAGAAAGGGAAGGAACAGAGCTAACAGAAGGCTTCAATAAAAGTTTCTGTATCATATAAGGAGTTTCCATTTTACTACTTGAGGTGTAATAACTTTATTATAGCAGCTTTCCTGTGTTAGTACCAAAAGCCATTTGTTTCAGACTTTCTACAAGTGCCAGCTTGCTTTGTGTTTAATGGCTCTGTTTTTGAAGGAATTAGTTTTCAGTTGATGCTCACACTGACCCTGAAGCAGTGCTTGCAAGGCAGTGCAGAATGGGTAGGGATCACACTGGAAAACTTGTGCTGAATAGCTGTCTGTAATTTGTTGTGGTAGCGCTTAGGACTTGTGCACTGATAGTGGCAGTTCACGTGGTGGGACAGGACAATGTTTGTGCTGGTAGCATGTTTTAGGAACATTTGGTGGGAATCCAAGTATGTGTTTCTAATACCATTCTTGACTTGGAGGTGCAAATCTGACTCAAAAGAGCATGTAAATAATTATTATTTGTTTTAAAGGTTTGTTTGCTTTGCTGCTGTGTTATCCAAGCCCTTCAATGGCTTATGTTCCAGTTTATAAATAAATACAATCTTTAACCGTGCTTGGCATTATAATATTTAGATACATTTCCACTCTTTCCAGTATTTCCATTTTCAGGTCTTACAGTGATGGGAATGATTCTAGGGCTCTTCCCCACCTCCTTTATCTCTGTATTTTACTTACTCTGTGTGCGTGGTCTTCTGGGGTTTTGTTCATTTACTTCTTTTCCTCTCTCCTTACTTTTATGATGTCTGATTTATTTTATTGGTGAGGGGATCAGCTACTATCAAACACACACTGCTTATTTTCTATAGCTTTGGCTTTTAGGTTAGTGGTGCTGATTTATGTGGCTCTTGCTAACTGCTGCTTTGTGAAGTGCACTTGTGGGCCTTAGTAGTGTGTTTGGCACAACAGATTTTCTATATTCAGGCTGCTTGTAGATTTACAGATGTTTCTGTTGAAAGACATTACATATGCAACACACCCCTTATGATTTTCACTGAAACTGTTTCAAGAGCCCTTGATTAATCCCCACACTGAAAACATTCTGTATTTGTAGTGCTGAATATGAATTTTGCTGTGCAAAAGCTAATTATTTCAGTGTATTTAAGACTGCAAACACAAGATCGATGCCAAAGCATGCTAACTAGAAACAGAACCAGATTATTAAAAAACAATGGAAGCGGCAGTTGTTTATTAATTTAGTAGGAAGAGCCTCTGGTTATTTGCAGCATTTTTGAGGAACCTCTGTTATTAACAATTTAAATGTGTCTTTCAGGAATATTGAGTGCTGCAGATCTCCAACAGTAGATACTTGTGTTCTTCCTTGGGGTTTAGAAGCTATGGGAGCTAGAGAATTTCTGAGATTGATAGAAGAGTGATAGAACAACCCTGGAGGTGGATTTTTTTGAAGAGACAACCAGGCTGCCCTGCTTTCCCCTCAGCCTTTACCTCCTGTTAGAAAGGAGCAGTTGTCCCCCCCACTCAGTGTTTGAGGGTAAGAAGCTTTTTCAGGTTGTGCTGAGAAGCTGAAGACTGTGACAAATCCACTGAGCAAGGGAGCAGATACTTCACCTGCTGCTGTTCTTTGTTTCTCCACAGAGAGAGGGGGGATTGCTGGCTGGAATACACAGGATTAAGCCATTAGCCCTGCTCAGCCTTGTTTTACCAAGAATGTCCTCAGGCTGAGCCTGCTTTACCAACTGGAAAATACTGGAGTGAAGGAGTGAATAGCTGTTAAATTGAGCTTGAATATCACTGTGCGATTATCTTTATCCTGTTTATGCTGGGATTCTGATGAATTCTCTTACTAAATTTCACTGGCTGCCTTGAGTAACAAGTGCAGTGAGTTTAGACAGTTACAATTCAAAGGAAAATTTCATTTTGTAGTGTTTCTTTTATGCCACACCACCTACTTTTACGTATAGTAACTTATTATAGCTCAATAGTTCAATAACTGCTAATGCTGTGTGTTCAGAAGATGATTTAGAGCTCTTAAACTGGGCTTCTGTTCCTTCTCTTGGATGCTGTCCTTCTCCACTGGTGATGCATGAAGACTAATCATGATAGCCGTCTATATTTTTACATTTAAGCTACACAGACGTGCTTCTGATAGAGAGAAGGATTATTGTATGTAATTTTAGCTTTCCATAGCAAGCAAAAGGACTAAATATCTAATATAAGAGAGATTTATCAAATAACAGGGGAACTGTTCAGTAAATACTTATTTACAGTGTGACTGTGCCAGGAAAGGTGATTATATTGGGTGATCTTGTAATTACTCAAAAAATTACTGGTGTGTTTTCATTCTAGAGCAACAAATAATTAAACCCTTGAAATGCGAGGAGCTAGGCATCAGCTAAGTACTGCAGACTCATATAAGTATCTGCTAAACGTAGCTGATAGAGCACATTACTTTTTTAAATGTAGTTTAATGTTGAATTCTTACCTTTACTCCTTGGCAGGGAACAGAAAGGAAAAAGGGAAAAACTGCCAGTGGTGATGGTGTTTTATTTGCTTCGGATTTTTATTTGTTTGGTTGGTTTTAATCTAAAATGCTTTTGTTACTTCTTTTCTTTCTGTGCAGTAACAATTACTGGGAAAGGGATTGGTTTGTGCAAAAAGAAATTTCCCATTCTGGATCACTGTGGTCAATGGTAGTAGTTTCGCATTAATGTAATTTTGCTGGTTTTGTTGTTTCACTTAATAATACCTAGGACCTGTGTATTAATCATTAAATAGGAGTTAAATCTACTAAGGCCTGGCTGATAAATAGCTGTGTGGATGGAGAAAGCTGCAAAGATAATTTTTAAAAGAGCACTACTGTGTTCTTTATATTTTTAAGTAGATTATGTAACCTGTGGTGAGAGCAATTCATTCACCATTACTTCCAGAAGGGTATTGTCATTTCATCCTGTCTGATTCTCTTGCAGTGTTTGTTTTTTAGTGACATTTACGCAGGTATTTGAATCCTCTGTTAGGTGGATAGAGAGTAATAACTCTCTGCCATTATTATGAAAATAGGAGATTGTGAGTAGTTTTCTTTGTCACTGTTTCACTTTGTTATCTTCCAGGACAGATGGAGGAAATGCAGTCTTTGGGATCTTTCTGGTTTTTTATTGATAGTTTGAAAAAATTCTGTATTCTGAGTGGAGGTTTTGACAGTGCAGGGTATGAGTGCATTACAAATTGGAAATAAAAAGTAGAGTTGTTTAGAGCTGAGCACAAGCAGTTGTGGGAGAAAGCTAAAGATTTTCTTTTTACATGATTTTACATCGTCTCATTTGAAATGAGATTGGATTTGCCAAACCTGCATGAGTAGTTTAATAACAGAAGGCAGATGAAAAATGCTCTTGGTCTTTGACTGCCTTTGTCAAAGTCTTGACTTCTGTCTCTTTTGGCCATGCTTGTCTAATAGATTTTATATGGCAATTAATAGATTTTATATGGCAATTAATAGATTTTATATGGCAATTAACAGATTTTGCCCAGTGCTCTGAATCCTGCTTCTATTTCTGACCTTAAATTTCTTGTGCATTTGTCTTGACGCTCTTGTATCAGTCCTGACTGATCCAGAGTACCAGCTTCCATCCCTTGGGTTTTCCTCGGTTGATTTTGCATAAGATTGTGTTTTCATTGTTGCAGTTTGAAAATTATCAAATTTTCAAATGTTGATTTTTGTGCTTTTATGCCAAAAGAGCGTTTTGGTTTGAAGTTGGGGGTAGCTTTCCCAGCAGACCCCTGGGTCAGTGTCCTGACTCTACAGGGATCTCTGTAATAGTGTGTGTGGTGGGTTTATGCTTATGACTGTTGGTGTGTCCTCTCCTGTCTCAGGGCTCTCAACTGAAGCCAAAAACCTGATGTGTTAGCTGTCTTCCATTTCTCTCAGAATGGTAACTGCATTGTGATACAGTTTCTGTTTTATCTTTTTGGGCTTTTTTCTTATTTGGGGACTTTTCCTTTTCCCCTTGGTGATGCATTCAATAAATTCTTTTTGGCAAAGTTGCTTTGTTGCCTCTCAGCGAGAGCTGGTTGCTGGGCTTGAATTGCAGGCACCAACTGAAGCTGATTTAGACCCTCACTTTAACTCATTGCACTCATAGAAAAGCACAGACATTAGTATTGCAGCCTGACATAGCAGGCTAAAAGTGCATGGAATTAGTAGACTGATAAATGTTTATCCTCGGCCCACCTAATTATGGAGCAATTTTTTATTCCAAGTTGGCTGGATTTAAAATGTCTGCCTTGAGGATGGAAGATTGTATTCTCTGCTGCCTTTCTTGAGTGTCAGAATAGGCACTGAATAAAACTGAATGATGCTCCCAGTGAAGCACGTAGAAAAGCAAGGATGGAAAAGGGATGAGAAACAGGAATTGAGGATGAAAGTCATTGGATTATTTGTTGCCTATTAACATGCATCTGTAGAAGTAAATTAGGTTTATATGATGAAGGGGTCGGCTTAGTACTAATACAGATAACAGTGGATTCTTTTTAATGAATTCCATTCGTTTCCACAAGAAATACAGTTCATGTATGCCCTGTGTGGAGCAGCTTTTGGGTTTCTGCCCTGTGAACATCACAGAATAAAACATTTGTGTTGATCTGATACCATCCTTAAGAGAACAGTAATTATTGAGAATTGGCACATTCTCCATCTACAGGTTCAGAAGACAAATATTTTAGGAGAGCAACTGAAATGTTACTTTTAGGATTAGAGTCCACAAACTGTTATTTTTCTTTTTGTTCCTTTCAAAGCACTGGAAGCAACCGTAGAGACTTTGGAAGAGGAAATTAGAGTGTGAACTCTGTAGAGCTATAATTCATTTGCTACTCTAACTGCATATTGTATGTGCAGTAATTGCATGTACATACAGCAAATGAAAACAAAAAATAATGTGGTTTTTTTTAGGGAAAAAAAAACCCAGACAGCCCTCTAAATGCAGACTCCTGATGTTCTGCCCACCGTTATTTTCTAGGGAATTAATTCCAGATAAATAAAATGTAATACTATGGTTCCAAACTGCCCACCTGTTATTAATGCTTTTGTTCTTGTCACTCATTAAGTAAAATTAATCCTATATAATGATGTTTTCTACAATTAAGCAGATCATTGGTTGTTCTTGTGTTTTTTATAACGGTTTTCATAGGTAGGTGAAATACCTGTAAAATGTAATTTCAAAGTGATGCTAAAAGCCCCTCTTTTGCCAGTGAAGACAACAGTATTTAAAATTCTTGAAGAATCTAAATTAAACATGTAGCTTACATTAGTTGTTACGGACCTGAGAGTGTTGAGAAAGAAACAGACTGGGGAAACAACTGTTAATAAAGGTTATGCAGTAGAGACAAATTTGTTGGCATAGCTATAACACAGATGCTTAGAGGAAGTTGAGGACTGTTCTGAAGGTGACTTCAGTATATTTGAATAAGTTAGTGCTGATTGTTAATGCAAGAATCTAATAAAAACTAAACAGATTACTTTCCCCATTGCTTACTTTTAAATCCAAGTTGTTGAAAGTACAGTTTGAAAAGTGTAGATTTAACTGAGTGTTCTCTTTTGAGATAGATGCATAATAAAAATAACCACTAGGCACTGCTGTTAAAACCAGTGGTACAATCTGTTATACTGTGAAGAGATTAAGACTTCACATTTCAGTTAAGTAGAGACATTGCTTCACCAAAGTCAGTGTATGTAGGTCACTGGTTTTTTGTGTGTTCAGAGGCTCTTTGTGTTCCAGGAGTGTGGTCTGCATCTTGTTGTAGGAGCTGCTCATTTCTAAAGAAATGTTTGGTGACTCCACTTGTACTGAGCAGTTTCAGGTTCTCAGTTTCTTCTGTGTGTAAGTGTGTAAAAATTTAAAGCTACTAACCATACTCTCTTCTGTTTGGAAAAAAACCCATGTCTGTTCTTCTCGCCTTTAAGTGCTCTTCTGTTGTGATGGGTACTTTCTATCCAACATGCCTACCATCATACTTCTGTCTCTTACTGATTTCTGCAGTCATTTAAGAAATCACTAAAAGTGTGTTATGAAGGGGTTTTGATGCAACTTAGGTCTATATTCCTGAGCTTCATTTTCATCGATTAAATGTAAACCATGCCTAAAAATATTTAATGCAGAAGGAAGCAGAAGTTCAGCCAGGACTCTGGCAGACATGTATGTCATGTTAAAAATCTCTGCAGTGTGAGAGGAAAATTTGATTAACACTAGCTGTGCAGCTATGCTCATTATATTTTCAGTTTATTTATGGTGTTACAGCGATGCTTTATCTCAGATACCACTAGTAAGTGTATTCTTAGACTTGTGTGTGTGTAGGTCAGAAATTAGTTCATATTTTAGCTACTTAAACTCTAATACTCTTGTCAAGAATGTGAACTGCTGAATATGTTAATCACTGTATACCTTGTTCATAGGGAGAACCCTAAGCTTTCCTGTGCTATCAATGACTGAGCATAATTAACTAAAAAGTGTTTTGTATTTATACTATTTTATTCCTTTTTTTTAGGTCCACTTTCCAGACACAGAGAGGGCAGAATGGCTCAACAAGGTGAGGGCACCCACTAACATTGCTTCCAAATGGGGAGGGGGGAGTCTGATATTAAAAAAATGGCAAGCAAGATTTACAGAATCTGGAGAACAGAGCAGTTTTAACTTTGTATTCCTTGAAAGCTTGAAACTCCTGGTAATTAATCCAATTAGTCACAAGAAAGATTCAATCTACTTCCATGATCTTGAAATTTTAAGTTCTGGAGCATGACTTTAAGTGGCATTTAAATAATGATGGCTGTAATTGGGTGGAAATTATAGCAGCTGCAAGCAGTCTTTTATGTTCTACTCATCTGGGATACTTTCCAGTTACTGTAGGTCCTTGACCTGCAATCTAAAAATAATTTTGCAGTTGTGTTTTGTGTGATAATATAAAGCGTAAACCTGTGTAGCTGAGGTTTTTTTAGGATTTCTTCAAAGAACATGGGACAATATTCTATTAGAAAACAACAAGGAGAAAGAAATTATACCAGATTTTCAGATATGACCTTGTTAAACATTATACCTCATTTAAGATGCACTTGACCCTTTTTTTCTTACTTCTCTCTTTACTTGCAAATCAACTTAACCCTCTTCACCAGTCTCTGTGACATGCACCATCAGTGCTGAACACATATGCATTCATGAGATAAAAGAGCTCTGCAAATGTGTAAACCACACAAATTCAGAATTCCAGAAAGCTTTCCTGCATGTAAAATGAACCGGTTATTATGTCTGCAGTGATCTGCATTGAAAATGTGTCTGTCTGAAAAGTGTTCTGATACGTGCCTTTGTTCTGTGTGAAGCTGGGTGCCATGTAGATTTTTTTTTCTCTCCTTAGACTGTAAAACAGATGTGGCCTTTTATTTGCCAATTTATTGAGAAACTCTTCCGGGAGACCATAGAACCAGCAGTAAGAGGAGCAAACAACCACCTCAGTACCTTCAGTTTTACAAAGATTGATATTGGTCATCAGGTCAGTGTCTGCCTCTGTCTTGCATACCATTTTCATGTAGTCTAAATCTGTGCAAAACCATTTCCCAGCGCCACTTGATGCTGCTCATGACTTCAGTTTCTGCTGTAACATTAAAATTAAAATGTGTGTGACTTCTTAGCACAGCTTCTTTTTTATTTTATTTTTCCCTGTGGTCTCGTCTTCAGAAGTTTGCCAAAAAATTGTGCCAAGACTCACAAGTGTAGTAACTTCTAGTCATGTGTAAGGCTTATAGCAACGTGATTTTAGTAATGTTGGTGTAATGCTTTACTTTAATCAAGCAGACACCTTTGTCCTTTACCATCCAGATGATCCAGGTGCCTGTAGTTTTCTTGTAACACATGAACTTTGAATCATGTTATGTACGGAGCCTGGTGGCAAGGCTTCTGGCTCAGTTTTCCAAAGGACTGCACATGACACACTATCAAGGTTTAGATAGGTGTGTACCTTCTGTTTGGACCCCTGAAATATGGGGTCGTAGTACATGCCTGCGGAAGAGCCTCTTTGATCGATCCATGCTAAGGATAAGTTACCCTACTTGCATAAGTTCAGCCCACTTACTTTCTTCTTCACCCAGAACTCCTGTTGAAATGTAGGGGTTTTTTGAGTTGCCTGCTGAGTTCTTGTTTGTCATAAATGGGATTTTAAGTAAGGATTTCATTCCCCCCAGTCTGAAGTTAATTTTCAGGTATGATGGAGGAGAATTACTTCTCTCTCTTTGTGATGCTATTTCAGGTGTATTGAGGTTTGTTATGCTTTACTTTTTACACGGTTTTGTTTTGGGTTTTTTTGGTTTGGATTTTTTTTGTTTTGAGTCATAAATTCTTCCAGGCAGGGACTTGGTCCTGCCCTAACCCTGTGTTACAGGTTGTGGAGCCGTATTAGTTTCAGTAGAGTTTAAGTTAGCTTCCTCACCTCTGCATCCTTATGCAGCTGGACCAAGTTACGATGATACGAGGTAGACATGAGAAACAGCTATTCTTACTTTATATTGCAGCCTTGATGGAGTTGTATCCTGCGAGAGCTACACAGTTGGAATCTGACAGCAGCTCTTTGCTTCAATTACTAAAAAATTGTAAATAGAAACATAGCGGTTTTACCAGAAGGTGAAGACTCAAACTGAGATAGGAGGTGGTAATACCACCACCAAGGTCTTTGCTAATCCTCTTTCAGCACAGTGATGAATTTTTTACTCTTGGGAATGTTTGGTTGATACGTGTTGTTTCACTATGACGAAGAGGAAAAGAGAGGGAGAATGTAAGTACAGTGGTTTAGAGAGAGAGAGCACAGAGTGATTGACAGTTTTGTGGAGCTGATGTGTGTTTTTCATCCATTCTGATTTGTAAACTAAATGTAGTGTGTTGGTTTCATCGCATAGGAAAGTATGCTTTGGGATTGTTAGAAGTGTACTAGTACCGAGAAATGAGATGGGTTTACTGCAAGGAAAGGGAAAACTTCATACCAAAACTTCTTCAAATCTTGAAATCTAGTTATCTAAACTCAGGGTAAATGCCAGAAGGGTTGTGGTTGAGTGGATCCCAGCAATGTAATTTTTACCCTTGAAGTAACATTTTGAACCAAATTGATACCTTGCCTCACATATTTGAATAATATTTTGAGTGAATGCTTAACTTCAGGCATGCATGTGTGTATACTCACCTTCAGTTCAAAGTTGAGTTGAGTAGTTAGGGTTTCAGTAGAAGGACTGGATATTTACATGCTTTTGTTTTTGCAGCCTTTGCGGATCAATGGTGTAAAAGTGTACACTGAAAATGTGGACAAAAGGCAGATCATTCTGGATCTTCAAATCAGGTAAATTTTATTATCATATCATGACGATGCCCATGCTTTATAACATGTGCTTTGTAAGGGAGAAGAATTACTGCTTTAAGCAAGTGTATACGAATGCAGGAAGGAACTGCACGTTCTAAATAACATTTATTTGAGTGAATCAGTACATCAGCCACTGCTGCTGCATTATTGCAGCATGTTGGATAATAAAGAATTACTTTCAAAGCTAAAGCACTACCTTTGAAGTTTTTTCCTAACGTATTCAAAACTTTGCCATGAAGTTTAGCCTCCTGTAAGGTATAGGATGTCAGAGGTTTGGGATTTCTCACTCTTCTCAATTTTTTTGTAAACACTGTATCAGAAAAAGAAGGTGATAGCTACCAAAGTACTTGTGCTTATACACTAACCGGAGGAAATCTAGGTATTATGTAATGCCAGAACGACCGTTCTCCAGTGCCTCAGGTTTCTTTGCCCTTTCATCATGACCCCTTTTATATGGGTTTATAAATAGATCTACCCAACATTCACCCAAGTTTTTCTGAACACAAGCTGCAGTTACAGAGTATTTTGTAGCATCAGTCAGGGAACCCAGCAGTGGTTTTGTATTGGAACATAAGACACAGTGATTGCTTTTGCCCTTTTGTATGTTGTGGAAAGGCTAGATTTGTCAGTCACTGATGATCCAGCAAAGAGCAACCATCTGTGTTTCATACTACTTCTTCCGCATTAACCGCAGACAATAAAGGCCTCTCAGCTTTTCTTTTTTAGAGTAACTTCCAAAGCCTGAACCTGGTTATTCTTAATTTTGGTTTATCTAAATCTCAGCTATGTTGAAAACTCTGCTGCTTTGTCAAGGCTGAGTCCCACAGTGATAAAGAGAAGATGCTGCAGCATCCTTTCCAGGGTTTCAGAGCCGGGGTTGGGGCTATGTCTGTGGACTGGGCCCAAGCATTGAATTGAATCACTTTATTTCTGTAGGAGATCTAAATCATGTATTGGCATTGCAGGGAAAAGTACAGCAGGATTGTCTCTTGAGAGCTTGCTTCACTGTGTGGGTGAAGTTAACCCCAATGGAGAAATCTCCTTCAGTTTTCATTTTGTTGCCACTTTTGACAGCAACTGGGACAACAGCCTAACCTCTTCAGACTAAAGCCCTCAGAAAAACAGGCTTGTCTCCCTGCTGTGGACACAGTGCAGATAAATTGGTTTTGAGAAGCTATTTTTGAGGCATTGGAAGGGCCAAGTCTCCCAAGACGACTTATTCCATTTAAAGCAGAATTATTCTCACAGGAAGAGAGGGTAAATCTAGTGGGTTCTTTTTTTTACCTCCTGCTCATCTTCACGAAGCAGGTTGGGACAGGGAAGCATAAACAGGACAATAGGTTTGTACAAAAATTTCAGGACCTAGACCTGAAGGGAATCTTCACCCATGTGTCTCATTGTGTTGCATTGCTACCCTCTCAGAGAAGTGGTACCGGCTGGAGCAGCTGTTGTTGGTCAGAGTGATAACATCCAACCTGAAAAGCTGACATAATTTCTTTGAAGTGGGTTAAGTAACAGTAATAGTGCTGAGTCAGCTCAGCAACATTTGCTCCAACAGTCTGTTCCTTATGTTCCTGTCATAGGCTTTCAGCAAGTAAATGGGAATGAGAGCTTTGGAATGACTGTCATAGCTTCTGGCAATTAAGGCTTAGACAAAACCACCATCAAAGGAAGCTCTGCTTCATATTTAAGATTTGTCTTTGACACCTTCTCTTTGGGAAAGGACTTCTGTGCTAAAGGCTTTTACTTAGGCCAGTTTAAGACGGCACTGTGAATTTTCTGTATCATTATTGTTTTGTTATTTTTGTTTGTGTTCTCTGCTTCATCACTGGGATTGTTTCAGCAGTTACAGGAAGGAAGAGTTAGAGTCTCTAATAAATGTTCTTGGCTAGTTTAGTTAGAGACGTATGTACAGATACCAACATGAAGCTATTTATTAGGGGGAATCAAGTTCAGTTGAATTTTGAAAGACAATGAAGAGCAGTCTGATTGCTGGAGAAGTCTGTTCTTGGGAATATTTATTTCTGTGGATTTTTATCTCCAGTTAAATTACTTTTTTTCTAATTTTAATTTAAACTATTTAGGTAATGAACAGTTTGTACAGTTGAGAAGGACAACAATCTCTCTAAGCATTCATGAGAATAGCTGTGCAAAGGGAAGCCCTAGGGGGGTTGTAGCAGAGGGAAGGAAAGATTTTATTTTGTTTTGAATTTTATTTAAAGCACATTCATCCTTATAATAATCTTGTTTTATGCCGCTGTTTCACCATCGTGGCTTCCCTTAGTCCTTTCTACTGTCAGTCATTCATGGTGAAGTGTACGTGTGTTACATTTGAACCTTCCACACAGTACCTATAAGTAGTTTTGAAGTGTCTCCAAAACACTTCTTTAGCATTTTTTCCATCTTCATTGAGTTTTTGGGGCTGTTGCTTTTTGAGTTTAATTCCTAAAGGAGTATGTTTGGGGTGAGTTTTTAGTTTCTGAAAGGATATTGAGTGCATTATGTTCATTGGTTCAGAATGAGTCTCACAATTTTGAAACGGGTCCTGTGCATCACTCAGGATCCAGTTAAGACTTTCACTCTTCTAAGTAGCTTCACCAGCTAATCCACAAAGCACTCACTGGACAAGGTATTTAAGGATCCATTTTCAGGACCATTTTTGCAAAGGGAACACTTTACCTTCCAGTTTCTTGATGTGAACCATATCTTCAGGCTAGTTTCAGCTGACAAAGATGTGCAAGGGAAATGTTTTAATTACTTGAGCAAATAAAGTCTGAATAAATCATTAATCAACGAGAATCTTACATTTCCCAATGTAGCACACTCTTGGGGAAAATTAAAGGTTATGGACCAACAGAAAACATAATAAACTCTGTCAAATGTGAACTGTAATAGAGAAAGCCAGAAAAGATGGAGAGACTGAAAAAACACTCGTTAACAGCATACAGAGGAGCTTTGTTGCAATACAAAACATAGAGGTACCAAACAGGAGTTTGAGGCTGCAGATTGAAACACGTGGAAATACTTATTTTTCATGTGGCACATGTCAACGGAGAAACTCATTACCGCTGTGCTGACAAAGGACTGATTTAAAAATTTCAGAGGTCTAAAGGCCTTCTGAACAACGCAGTAGTCCAAAGTACTGAATCATTTATCACTGTTATGTGGGAAGCGGTTTTGTCCTGGTTTTGTTTGTCTTTCTCCTGAGTATCTTCAGTGGGCTACAGTGACCACACACAGTACTTCCTCGTCTGATTCAGTACAGCTGCTGTTGTATTCTTATACAACTGTCTTCTTTACAGTGTAATCTATCTGCGATCAGTGCATTACAGGGGTCACACGTATTTCTGGGACATTATGATCTGAATGCGCAGAAATTACTTGCTCTTCGTGTTGTGTGTTACATTACAGTGGAATTCTGTACAGCATCAACTGTTGGAGGACCCAGACAAACATCTCAGGGCATAAAACTATGCTTAACATTACTGCAAGGTTAAAAGTTGTTGACTTATTTCCCTCAAGCGCAGATTGTTACTATTTTTACTTCCATTTGTCATCATGTTGTTATGGATTTTCAAATGAGCGTATTACTTCCCAAACTTCATAACACACATAGTTCTGATGTTTCAGAGTGCCAAGATTGAGGTTTCAGTTGCAGGTTTTAATTGACCTTGCCTGTCTGTGTCATGTTGTTATGCAATTATATATGTGTGTGTGCAGTTACATGTATTTACTATCTCTATATATAGTTAGATAGGTAAAAATAGAAATTACATCCTTCTAAATTGTGTATTAGAAGTTATATACCTATTTTTACACTCTAGTCACACTACATTCTTTCCAGGGACAGCAGTGGTCACATCACTTTCACATAGACCCCTGTCATGTTGTTGTCTACCAGTTCCCCAAACAGGTCATTGTACCATTCCATTATCTTTTGAGTAATCCAAAGTCAATTCCAGCGTTGGATGTTTATAAGAAGTGTCTTAGTACTGTTATTTCTGTTTAAGGGATTTATTAGATTTGAGTGTGCTTGAAATAGCATAGATGGCATTTCTCCTATCAAAACAGGCTGAGGGAGCTGGAGATATTCAGCCTGGGGAAGAAAAGGCTCTGGAGGGACCTTACAGCAGCCTTCCAGTACCTGAATGAGGGACCTACAGGAAAGCTGGAGAGGGACTTTTTACTAGGGCATCAGGTGACAAGGGGGAATGGTTTCAACCTAAAAGAGAGTAGATTTAGATTAGATCTTTCAGGAAGAAATTCCTCACTATGAGGGTGATAATGTACTGGCACAAGTTGCTCGGAGATGTAGTGTTCAAGGCAAGGCTGGACGGAGCTCTAGGCAACCTGGTCCAGTGAGAGGTGTCCTTACCTGTGGCAAGGGGTTTGAACTGTACAGTCTTTAATGGTCTTCCGATCTCAACCGTTCTGTGATCATGAACAGAAAACTGTAAGTTATTTGAATAACAAACGTCCTGCATGGAGCAACTCTCCCCATTTTTGTTTGGTAGTAGTTTCTCACCATCACTTGTAAGGAGGAAGTTACGCTCTTACTACCAGAGTAATGTATTTTAGCTTGACTTGATTTTAATACACCCCCATGAGGAGAGTAGTTCCCCTTTTGTTCATAACATCTGTGTTGTGGGTCCTTGTCTGGATCCCCATGTGTCCTACCTGGGTCACCATTATGTTGTAGGTTAGAGACACCGATTATATTTTAACCAAGAACTTTTAGCTAAAGTGTCAGACACAAAGGGAGGGTTTAACAAAACCACTTAGAAATCTGCAGGCAGTGAAACAAGTGATTGAGTTTGGGAAAGAAAGGCACCAAGACATTTTCATTCATTCCCTCACACACACATCGGAAAAAAAACCCTCAAGATATAGACACAGACATAGGGGGTTTCATCACAACGCTCCTACACTAAACCAGGATAAAATGTCCAGAACATCTTCATTGTAGACAGTTTCTGCTTCTCTCTGAAATCATGGTGGTTATTCAACTTCAGTCTCAGTCCTCATAACGTTCAGAATTCTCACAGTCTCTGCAGGTCCAGATGAAACTTTCCACTTGTCATAAATTTTACTCAGCCTGAGGAGCGATAACATTTTCAGAAGCCGTAACATTTTCTCTTATCACCAGCGATGCGTGTCTGAACAGTCTGAGATGAAGAGAAGGGAAGAAGGCAGCAGCAAAAAGTCACTGAGGGGGGGGTAGGGAGGGGGAGACAGGCACAGAAAATTTTCTTTTAAACCCAGACTTTAACTTTTCTGCCGAAAATGCACAAATGAAACTTAGAGATTCTGCTCAGCTTTTACAGCATAGCCTTCTGTAATAAGATTCCATCAGATTCCTCAATGTGACCAAAGAGTTTTTCACTGTACAGGAAGGTCTGGGGAACCTGTGAGGAAGCCTGGGCTGAACTGCAGGATCCAGAACAGTCCTGTAGAAGAAACAAATTTTCTGTCCCTCCCACCACTGTCTGGCTTTGTTTATGCTGCCTTACCCTCTCCCTTGTATGTTCTTTAACTGGGTAGGTGTTCAGAAAGCTTTTCAGCTTTCATTTCTCCTTTTCCTGTAAGCCCATATGTGACAGAATCACGGACTCATTTAGGTTGGAGAAGACCTTCAAGATCATTAAGTCCAACCATTGACCTGGCTGTCCCTGAGCTCTGTATCTACACAACTTTTGAACATGGCCAGGGATGGTGACTCAACTGCCTCCATGGGCAGCCTGTTCCAAGGCCCAGTGTTCTTGTCCAGCCAGTGTCTCACTATTCAATCTACTGCTTTTTCAGTTTCTCTCACGCTGTAGAATCCTTGACCAACTCCCTTGCTAGATCAGTCTCAGACTTTCTTCCTAAATTCCTTGCTGAGTTTCAGAATTAGTTTGTTTTCAGGCCCAGTGAGGCTCACAGCAGCAGCAGTTCTTGGGAGAGACCTCTTCAGCTCTGCTGATACATGCTTGGCCTGCACGGAACTTCAGGAAAGGCAGCTGCTAAAATCCGAGAGTCAGAGCTGTGTGCGAATAATCTTTTAGCCTGGTAGCATGTGCAAAATAAATAGGGATTTTTTTAATCGTCTTCTACAAATCTCCCTTTGAAATACAGGGCAACATCTGCAAAATGTCAGGGGAAAGAATGGGATGCAAGGATTGTTCAGGGGAAAAACTTGCATAATGTTTTAGATACTCTTCTAATTTGCTGCCTTTCTCCCCTCAGAAAGGGCTCGGCTGCTTTTGGCTCAGACCTTGCTTAGTGGCTTATCCAGCACGCCCAGCTTAAGGCATTTCTAAATGTGACTGCTTTTGCCAGTCTCCGACTTATTTCAGACAACTTTGACTTCTAAGAAAGTAACCGTCTCTGCCTAGTGCTTCTCATGGTTGTGTTTGGTGAGAGTGGATTTGGGTGCACGTACTGTCAGAGAGATCTGTGTAGTGTTTTCCTGAAACACATGGTGTGAATTCTTTAGCTGTTACTGCCCAAAAGCAAGGCTACTTGCGTGTTTTCTCCTGCGTGTGCTCCTGGAGATGATAACATACCTGTGTGTTCGTTTGAGGGATATTGACTCGGTTATACGTGATAAAGTTGTAACATGGATAGACTGAGGAACAAAATAGACTGTCATGACAGTGCAGAACAGAACTGTGTCCTGCATTTTAGTCCATCAAACTGAAACGTATGCTCTTTCCTTTTCTAGTTTTGTTGGAAACTGTGAAATTGATTTGGAGATCAAAAGATACTTCTGCAGAGCTGGTGTGAAAAGCATACAGGTGAAGTTCAATATTGTGATCTGTTGAATCATCACTGAATTGTTGTCTTCTGGAAAAATAATTTCTAAGAAAGAACCAGTCCTGGTGCAATTCTGTTGCTTACGGGTTTTTTTCTCAGTTGCATAATGCTGATACTGCAGTAGCATGACGTAGCTGTAAGGGTGAAGTCCTTTCAGATGCAGAGCTGTTTTAAATATATAACATTTTGCACTGGAAAAGCTGGAGATAATTTCACATTCAGCCAGTGTTCATGTGACGTGTAGGCTCATCAAGTGGAGCACAGTATTTTGTTTTACTTAATATTGCAGTGTTCGATGCAACTACCAGTTCAGGTGCAATGATGATGAGCAGCCTTGCCTGCTGCTATTGTCTCTCAAATTTATGTAACTTCCTGACAGCTGATCTCTCTCCCCAATGAGGCAAAATATTATGCTGTCTTTTTTCATCTGTGTCTCGACCTACCTATGAGCATCTACTTCTGTTCCTGTACCTGAGGATGCCGTTCTGCTGGTTTGGGCCACGTTTGTTCACATCAGGATGCATACACGATCTACTTCATGTTCTTAACAAATTTAGCACTGAGGTGGCATGGGATCGTGTAGATGAGTGTGATGAATTTGTAAACCAGCTCTTTCGTACGAGTGTTAAAAGTATTTGCTTTGGATGAGACGTGAACCTATACACACAAAATTCTTCTGTGGTGAAGAATGTAAAGAATTAGAAGCGCGAGCATTGCCAGTGAATGCATTCTATTTAAAACTTAAACTAAAGTCAATTCCCTTGCGTTTTTTCTCTCCCCTTTTACAGATCCATGGCACTATGAGGGTTATCCTGGAACCATTAATTGGAGACATGCCCCTGATTGGAGCACTCTCTCTTTTTTTCCTTAGGAAGCCTGTAAGTATTTTTATCAGTGCTCTTCGTGAAGTGCTGATGACAGTAGTCAGAAAATCACGGAGCAAGAATTAAGCAGCAAAGATAAAAGAGATGGGAAATTGCTACTATTAGGATCAGAATAGGTGTTTTGACACTTGTCACTATGGTGATAGCAGGTGGGCTATTTCTGTTAGACTTACAATGACTCAAGTATAAGAATGGATGAGGCACACGGTTCAAAATGATCATTACATTACTAGAAATGGGAAGGAGAGAGGGTGTCATGTAATTCCCTTGGCAGGTTTGGTAGGCCAGAGTGCCTGTGTGGACAAATCATGTGAGTGCCCAAGGCGTTGCTGGTGTAAAAGTTGTACAGGTATGTCAGCATGTGGGAATAAGAATAACTCACAATTGCTTTCAGTTTTAGGCACAGCTCTACAACATAGATACTATTCCAGTTGTAAAGTGTCCAGAGTAGAGAGATGGGAATGAACTTGACCTTTGAGAGCAGACCGGAAAAATAGGAATTGTGTAGTTTAGAGAAGATGGAGCAGACCATGTTCTTCAAAAATGTGAAAGGCTTCTGAAGAAAGGCAGCACACAATCCACATGTGTACGTCTGCAATCCTACCAATAACAGATAGGATGACAAATATCTCAGCAAGGGAGATTGAGGCTGTACAAAGAGAATGAGGGAAGGTCTGAATGGCAGTGGTAGTGAAATGCTGCCATAGGCTGCCTGGAGACACTGAGTCTGCATCGCTGATGTCTGTTAAGAACAGATTGGACCTGCATTCATTAGGATGGACATAAGTATAGCAATCCCAGAAGCATTTATGCACACGGCCTCTCGAGGTTCTGTCAGACCTACTGAGTCCTGTAGGTGAAATCCTGGGTGTTCTAACTGGCGTTACCTAGAACAGTTGGCCGTGATGTAATAAGAATACCTCTTTGTAATTAAAAACATTTCCATTTGAAATTATGTAATAATGTACAGTCTGAAATAACTTCCAAGGTATTAGAGCATCTGCTGTCTTTTACCACTTTCTTTGTAGAAGTAACCAGTTTCAAACCAGATTATCTCCACAGATCCACTCCAACCCCTGCCATTCTGTGATTCTTTATCTAAATAAAACTGTGATACTTACTTCAGGAATCTTTTGGAGGCTTTCCTGTCTTGTACTACCCAAACAGTGATAAAAGTAGCTGGGGGCTTTTTGTCTCAGCCAGTATCAGTTTGTATCGTGGAGTCTGGCACCAGAATGACGTACATTCTTGCAGGATTCAAGTCATTCCAGACATATTTCAAATCTTGAATCAAGATAATTAAAGATAATCTTCCACTTCAGTGAGCTGAGAATCAGAACTTGTAAATCTGTGTAATTCAAAGAAAATTAGTTAAGGAAAGGCTTCTGAGGCCACAAACTGTTCTAAATTCTGGCCTGTCACAAATTACTTTAGAAGTAACTTTTCATGAGACGCTATGTTTTATATGTGTGTTTTGCCTCTTCGTGCTGAGCTTAAATATGATCTTTTTACAATACAGTAAATGTGAGCTTTGAAACTACTAGCGTTTTCAAAGTTGGGAACCTTACAAATATCAGAAGAAACTCGAGGGTAACAGAGCATTGGAACGGGCTGCCTGAGGGGGTTGTTAAGTCTCCTTCTCTGGAGACATTCAGACCCGCTTGGATGTGTTCCTGTGTGACATGGTCTAGGTGATCCTGCTGTGGCAGGGGGATGGACTGGATGATCTTTTGAAGTCCCTTCCAATCCCTAAGGATTCTATGATTCTACGAACCTTGGTGGTGTCATACAATTTCAGTTCAGCATTTTCCTCTAATTAAATGCTTGAAGTTTGCACTATGACAGGGCACTGTGCATAAGGAATGGGTCGTTGCACCTTGGAGTCATTCTTTCACTTCAAAAACTGTAGTGTGATTCTTGCAGATAAGATTGAGTTGCTGTCTAAGTTTAGCCTGTATCTGGAGCGAAACTATAGCAGTTGCTCTGTCACTTGATGAGCCTGCCTCAGCCAAGAAGGGGGATTGGGAAAGGAGAGGAAACCCATGGCTTGATCAAAAGAGATTTAATGAAAATGCCAAAGAAATGGCAAATGCCAGTATAAAGCGTACAAAGTTATACTCGACCAGTGAACGTACAGTGGTCATAATAAACAGAAAGCAGTCCTCAGGAGAAGGAAGGGAAAGGGAGTTGGAAGGAGCCCGAGTAGGAAGCCTCCATCTCCTAAGCGATCTTAACCTTTATACTGAGTGCAGAGTTTCTGGGGTGGGATATACCTGTAGCCAACTCAGGGCAGCTGCTTTGACTGACTCCAGACTGTTAATGGCCTGCAGGCCATGGCTGGCATGAGATTCTGTCCCAGCAAAACCAGCATGCTGACAAGCATGACTGTGTCTGCTGCTAATTAGGTAGAGAAATAGAGGATATAAAACAAATGTCGTTTTCAGTGTCTGGGAAATGAGTAACAGCTCGTCTACAGTTTTCAGTTAATTCTTACAAGTGTGTCAGTTATTCTAGTCTAGGTTTTACTACTTCTGGGAAATTTAATTTTTAATCTACAGATGAACCAAGAAATGTTCACAGGTTTTGCAAAGGTCATACGGCAATCCTATTTTAGAAAACATAAAGGAGCCCATAAAGCACAATGTGCACTTGTGGCAGAACCTATTTTGGTGATGTAGTGTCTGTAAGGCAGCCTCAGTGATCGAAAGTTTGGTACTGCTCTGAAGAGGTATCAGTAAGAGAGCTTACTAGAAAATGTGAATATCGTGGGACTGACCTGTTGGAGAGCAGGGGAGGAGAAAGTGACCTGGGGGTCCTAGTGGACAGCTGGATGACTGAGCCAGCAGTGTGCTCTTGTGGCCAAGAGGGCCAACAGCATCCGGGGGGGGGATCAGAAGGGGGATGGTTAGCAGATCAAGAGAGGTTCTTCTCCCCCTCTGCTCTGCACTACTGAGACTTCATCTGGAGTATTGTGTGCGGTTCTGGGCCCCTCAGTTCAAGAAGGACACAGAGCTGCTGGAGGGTGTCCAGTGTAGAGCAACGAAGATGATGAAGGAAGTAGAACACCTCCCTCATGAGGAAAGGGTGAGGGAGCTGGGTCTCTTGAGCTTTGAGAAGAGGAGGCTGAGGGGGGACCTCATTCATGTCTGTAAATATGTGAGGGGTGGGTGTCAGGAGGATGGAGCCAGGCTCTTCTCAAGGTCATCTGGTGATAGGACAAGGGGCAGTGGGTGCAAGCTGGAACAGAGGAGGTTCTATATCAATATCAGAAGGACCTTCTTCCCAGTGAGGGTAACGGAGCACTGGAACAGGCTGCCCAGGGGGTTGTGGAGTCGTCTTCTCTGAAGACATTCCAGACCCGCCTGAATGTGTTCCTGTGCGACTTGATCTGGGTGATCCTGCTGTGGCAGGGGGATTGGACTGGATGATCTTTTGAGGTCCCTTCCCATCCCTAATGATTCTATGATTCTCAAGCTTATACAGACTTGAGTAAAGAAATTGTTTCCGTCTCTTACTTGGAAGTCTATCTTCCATTGTAAGCTTTGCTCTCTGTATGTGTTCTAATTCATCAGTAAAACCTGAGACTCCAGTAGTTAACAGTTTCAGGTTATGCTAGGTCATACATTACAAGTATTTGGGTTTAGGCACTTTGAAACAGTCTCAGATTGATTATCTTGGTCTCCCCAGCAGGCTGCAATTCTTACAAGTTGGTCTGTTTGTCAAGGATTGGGGGGTGGAAGTGAATTCTTCACTTCAACAGTTTGAGGTGGTTTGCTGTTTTCCTCACTGAAACCACCTTCTTGTGACACCGTTCTTTTGAACAAATGTTCTGTGGTGAATTTTCACTAACTTGTTGCAGATAAAGGTATCTGTGTGTTTGGGAAGACTGAGGGTCTTAGTCATTTATGTGATTTGTTTCATCTGTCTAGAGAAACTGTTAGGCCTGTGGGGATGTCACCTTTATTTCCAAATTCTTGTATGTTTTACCATTTTGTGGATAATTCAGTGATTTTGTTTTTAAGCCCCTACAATCTCATTGTTCGTACTTGGAAAGAGTCAAGTAAGTACCTCGGGCTGGACCACATTTGGTTTTCCACACGCGTCTTTGAAGTAAGTCTAAACATTAAGAGACGTCTGCTTCAGTTTTGTCTCATCTTTACTGTCTGGCTGGGCAGGATGAGGGTAGGGCATCCATTACTGCTCATGTTTATACTAACAAACTGAGCAGGGCCACGACAAGGATTGAAGATTGCCTTATGGTAGTCTGCACTGTGTAATTGTTAGCGTACTCTTTGATGTTATTTTGCTATGTCCTGCTCTCCCAAACAATTTCCAGACTTGTTACAGTGCCCAGAGCACCACAGGGACCATTCAATAAACAAGTTAAATGCAAACACTATTTCAACGGAACAGGGAAAAGAACTGTGTGGACATAGGCTTTACTTTTTTATTCCTACAGGAATGAGCTTGCTTTGTGCTGTAGGTGTGGTTCACGTTCTCTCTCTCAGTTCTTTGCTCACTGAGAAAGAAACTAAAGTGCAGTCCTTCTGGAGAAGCTGTTCTGACTAAGTCGGTGCAAGAGCCATGACTCTGAGATAGTTACGTGACACACCTCTCATTTGTGGTGAGCAGCTTTCTGAACTTCCAGAAAGACTACCCAACTACCCAGAGTAGTTTTATCTTTACTCCTACTACCCGTGCCGCTTTACTAGGGGTCTGGTTGATAGAGTGGGACAAAAAAGGATGGAAATTGGACTGGAGTATGGAAGCTGGAAAGTCTATGCTGCCCCAAAATTAACAGAAAATATTAGGAGTGTGTTTCACCCTTTTTCCACTTACAAATGAAATGGTCGAGGCCTGAGCAAACCCAGCAGTGGATTGGTATGAAAATGTTCGTTTGAATTGGGTTTTCTCATGATTTTGACAGTTACTGTGGGCATTTAGTTTTTTCTAAGCAGACTCCTCTCCCCACTGCAGTGTGTTTTATTTTTGGTGTTTGTTTTTCTAACTTTGCAGAGGAATATAGAACAATACCAGCGATAATCAAATTCTGCCCTCTTACTAGAGAGCAAGTGGCTGCAGCCAAGGAAAGCTCTTCTTCAGTATTTTTGTTAGAAGAGGAATTAGTTGGCAGCTAACATTAGATTTTGCTCTCATATTTTCCAGTCCAAAGTAACTGGCAACAACTTCTTTTGCTCTGTATCATCTGTTTGCTGGCCTTAGTGACTATATAAGGCAACAGCGCCTAAACTGCGAATTCCGAACATACTTGTTTAATGAGTTTACCAGGTCTCTGTAGCTGAGTAATGCATGAAGGTTTTGATGCTGTAACATTGCTTGCTTTACATGAAACTCTTCTAATACTGTATCTTGTTGTTGTTATTGTGAATAAGAGACTAGAAGTTTCACAGAATTGCCAAATTATTGAGGCTGAAAAAGTC
>VZRI01011240.1:331761-392971 GCA_013397515.1 Upupa epops | reverse complement strand
GTTTAGCCTGGAAAAGAGGAGGCTCAGGGGTGACCTTATCGCTGTCTATAACTACCTAGAAGGTGGTTATAGTCAAGCAGGGTCGATCTTTTCTCCCCGGACACTGGAGACAGGACAAGGGGTCACAGTCTTAAGCTCCATCGGGGGAGGTTTAGACTTGACATTAGGAAAAGGTTTTTTACTGAAAGAGTGATCGGATTTTGGAACGGGCTGCCCACGGAGGTGGTTGGGTCACCGTCTCTGGTGGTGTTCAAGGTTAGGCTGGATGAAGTGCTGAGCGGCATGTTCTAGATTGTCAGGTGTTTAGGGTTACTTGGTTGGTTTTAGGTTGGACTGGATGATCTTCAAGGTCTTTTCAAGCCTCATGATTAGTGTGATACTGTGATTATAAACATTTAGATGCACCTTTCTGAATGTTTTGTAGGGGGTTAGAAGCAGAAACATTGTTTGTATTTGTGAAAGCTGGGGCACAGCCCTTACAGAATTTTGTCACTTCAACAGATTTGTCCCCTAAGAGTTTGTGAACAGCTGTCTTATACCATTATTTGAAGAGAATCTCCTCTTATACTTGTTAAACTTCTAACTTTAAAAAAACACCTCAAAGAAAGTAAGACTGACTAGAGACATATTCAGTGGTCCCACAGATGAACGTTAAACAACATGTTGTTTGCAAACTAGCCACCTTAAGTACCACATAATTGTACAAAATTACATTACTTGAATTCCTCTCACTTAATATGGAGATGTAATTTAATGAAGGCAGAAGAAGTGAATACCATAAATCAAGCATACATTTCTATGTTTCCTTGAATTTATTCATTTCAGCCATTTGATTCTATCCCTAGTGTACTGTTACTATTGCTCTAGGTTACACAGAGCTATAGACACTCATTTTGTTATCCTGAACACTTCAGAGACCATGTCTAAAACAGAACTGTGCAGGAACTGCAGGGCCAAGCTAAAAAACAAGTTAACTGCAAATAAAAGAGTAGAAATACATAGGAGCATTGCCAACAACTTTTACCATTGGGAAAAATTAAACTCTTTAGCAACAACTTTACACTCACTTCATTCTGGCATAAAACAATGCTGCTGCCATTCAGTGAAGACTGCTGATGAATTTGTCACAGTAATGGAGAAGAAAGAAAGGAAAAAGTCAACCCCACTCTGGTAATTCCAGCTTTCAAAATAGCTTTAAACCTGAATAAAAGTATCTCAGCCTCCTGATAAGAGATTTAAAATTGGCCACTGTGATGATTTTCCAGATCTTCCAAAAAAACTCACTCCACATTCACAAAATGCAGAAGGCCAGAAGTTGCGCTTTCTTGGGACTACCTGAACTTGCACTTGGAAGTCTCAAGACTTCCTGCTGCCTCTTCTAAAAGCTTTCTTTAAGAGGTAAAACATAACAAAGGAAATCAAGACAAATCTGTCAGGATACAGAGATATGCAGCCACTAGCTTGAAGACTACAGCTGAAAATTTTGTTCATGATCAGGCTGATGTTCAGAAAACAACTTTCATATATTACTTCTTTTGCTTCTTCATCACTGAGACTGGTGTAGACATATTTCTAAAGTGCTCTCTCTTACTTCAGAAGTGGATAAAGTTAATTTAAACCAAATTAGCTACTGCTACCTTTGGCTGTCTACAACAGAATTTTCCTCATCACTACTAGTGGTGTACAGGGCAAGAAGTGAGATTTCTCCAGGAGCTCCACTCACCAGAGCTTGGACCAGAACTCAGGCAGCCAAGCAGGAGTGGTAAAAAGCAGCTCATCTGAGCTACACATCAGAGCTGAGTTCTCTGAACTGAAGAGCTGCTCTGCTCCTATGCTGAAGTCAATCAATTTAGTGAATACACATTCCGAGTTCTCTGTTCAACTGATAAAGTTATCTGGTCCAGCATTTAAAGGCTAGATGTTTCCAAAGAGTACAATACCCTGAACTAATTGTGTGCTATTCTTGATAAAAGATGTCTGTCTCTGGCTTCCAAATCAGTCCCAGCAGAGGCTTTCACCCAGCCTGCAGTAATTTACATCTGCCATTCCAGATCAAAATGTAAAAATAAAGGAAGGACTAAACTGATGAATGACAGGAAAAACTAGAGCTGAGAACAAGTCAGATGATGATGTGCAGTTGGGATACAAGTTTGGAATAAGAACATGAAAAAAATCGTAAATTGGGTACTAACATGGATGTGACCCCTGTGCAATTTTTGAAGTTAAACAGCATTAATTTAATAATTAATTTTAAAATTGTTTTCATCTGCAGATCTATACACACATTTATGAATAATGTTTACTAGTTACAAGGTGCTAAAGCCCCCAATCAATTAGAGTCCAAAATGGAAATATTCTGCTTAACTTTTTATCTTTTTGGTTTAGCTTTTTCCTTCTACAAAAAGAGGGCTTATACTCAAAAGAGATCACGGGGTTTTTTAATAAGTTAAAGAAACACTCCAAAACAAAAAGATACATAGCCAGATAACAGAGCTACTGAACCAACTACTGAAACTTTTAATTTGAGATGTCAACTACACGCTTCTTAAAAAAAACAAAAACCAACCACTCAAAGAACTTCACACACTGTTGTTATCTGACAAACAAGAACTACAATGCTCCTCTAAGACTTCGTTTTGACACCCTACGCAACCTCCATATGTCATAAGACTAAAGAAATCAGAGTTTTTGTTCCAAAGCACTAGCATGCATTCACCAATCATAGCATGGTACAGCCTTCCCCCTAAAACTATGCAGTGGGAAGAGATCAAAAAGCTCCTTTTAAGCAATACTTCTGCTTCTCCTCAAAACAGCTCACCATTACGTCATACTGCATACTTCCCCAGTACTAACAGCAATTCAGAAATAACTCTGATATAAGAGCTTTATGGGTCTTTCTAGATTAGAAGTTTAATGTAATCACACAGCATTGTTTAACAAGCAGAGGACTAATGGCAGTGATGAGGTTGCTTATTTTGTTTAAATACCACCAGACGAAAATATAGCTTTTTGGAAGGCTCCTGGTTTAAAGTAAAGAATCACTAAAATCACCAATTGGCTAATAAAGAGAAATAACTTGCCTTCAGTTTAACCTGCTCTGGGCTCAATCTGCATTATTTTCTTGCTTGGCCTGGGAACTTTTTGTTTATTCAAATGAAGCATTCCACTTTCTGGGTGCACCAACCAAGAACAAAGCTCAAAAGCTTATGTTCCTTCCAGCACCTTAATTACTAATGACTGGAGAAAAGTTTATGCTAAAAAAAAAATGTATGTGTACAACAAGGCTTTCCCTTGTTTCCACTGTCCAATGTCTGAAAAAATCCGGTCTGCAACCTGACACAACCTCACGTCAGGATTTTTAGCTTGCTGTTACTATACCCCTCTATCATAAACTATCTGTTTAACCTTCACTCTTGGAAGTTTCAATGTGCATTTATGTGCTCCAAATAAAGTATTTTTTTTTAAAAATCAAAGTCATAGCCATCAAACACATGGAGAACAAAATAACAGTCATTAAAATATTCACTCATGCACAGGCTCACCTTAAATCTTTTATCTTGCAGGACTTTCTTAATGGCCACAAGCTCTCCTGAATCACAGAGTTTTGCTTGATACACAACACCAAAAGATCCATTTCCAATAACCTTGGTGTCCGTGTAGCTAACTTCTTGTGGTCGGTCTGGACCTTGTCCAGGAGTTGCCACTACCGTAGTCACTTTGCTGCCATCTTTGTCTCCTGTGAACCAAGTGATAGAAATAATCAAAATACATTCATAAACAAGATGACCAACAAGACTGACTCACAAGTGGGTAAAGATTAGAGTATTATAAATACATGCACCAATTTTGATTAAAATTACAAAACCCTAACAGTATGCAAAAAACCCAAACCACTGAGCATAACTTTGACTAAAATCTATCAAGCAGTGCTATTTCATCTAAATTATTGCTAGTAAAAATATTTCCTTTCCAGGACCAAGTAGCTCAGCAATAAAATGTGATGAACGATGAAGACAAAATGCACATTTCCACATCTGATTAACATAAGCTCTGTTAAACACTGTTGCTTGCATTACCAAAATGAAGCATTTCCCTGTGTTTTCCCATAACTAAAGAAATCAAATTGTCAGTAGAGCCCCCAGAACAGCACTCTGTCCTTCACAGCCATGTGTCCAGCAAAAAAAACAAGAAACACTGACAGTATTTGGTACAAATGAACCCACATGCAAAGTTTCAGCTTGTAGGCATTAGGTAGCAAAACCTTTGCCAAAGCTGGCTGTGTGCACCTAAAGCACAACCTAGGCTCCACCACACACCACATTGCTCCACCTCTCTTCTTCCTTGGAAAGGAAGCAGGAGAACAACACCACCACCACGCACTTAGACATGAACTAGAATGCAGACATGGATGTCACATGGGCTCAATGTACAAGATCATAGTGATGCTGCACAGGTAAAGGTGTTTTGGTGCAGATACAGGAGCTGCAGGTTTCAGCAGTTCACAGCCAACTAACAGACGCACTTTTCCAGACACTTTCTTATCAAAAACCAAAGCCGCTGATACATACTCTTAGTAGCACTCCACTGTTACCACCAAAAGATGCGTGCTGATGTTCAAAGTCTGATTTTGTTCGTAATAGGAACAAAAGTTTTAGACACTTTGCATATACACACTGGGCATTTATTGCCTTTCAGTTAGGATGGCTCAGGTCAGAGCTGAACAGAGCTGCGAGGAAAGAAAAGAGCATTGTCCTACAGCAGTTACTCTACAACGTAGAGACACTACAACTCTACAACTCAAGACACATGTAACATTTGTTTTTTAAGAAATCTTTCCACAACCTCCCTTGGGAGTCTCTCTCAGCCCTTCACTACTAACACATTCAAAAATATTTTTCTAAGAAGTAGCTCAGATCACCTTTAGATTCACTTTAGGTGAATCACTACTTGTTTCACTCCTAGAAAGCATGGAAAATGGGGCAGCTCCCTTATCTTCTTTTCCCCTCCACTACCCCCTTCAGATACTTGAAGGGCTGTTGCAAAAAAAAGTTACCACGATGCAGAAGTTACTTGGTTTGTGGGAATTTCCCCCACTCACAGCTAGAAATCTCACAGGTACAGTACTTAATCCTGTAAGAGAAGCTCTGCCCGGCATGCTGGCAATTTCTCACATGTGACCTGCAACACACTTGTTTGTACAGCCCAGGACAACATTTGCTGCTTGTGCCATGCCGCAACCTCACCAACTCAAGATCAGTTTGTGTACCAAATTCTCCTCTGCAGAGCGGCCTGCTGTCCAATCCTCACCCACTTTCCTCTTACATACTGATGACTCTTATTGAAGCCTAGTACTCTGCATTTGTCCTGACTGAACTGCATCCAAGGTTACTTAGCTCTCTTGCCAGCTTGTCACATCCTGCAAGCACAGAGACACTACCAGGAGGAGAACCCGTTTCACTATGCCATGTGAAATTTATTTAACTGGTGAAAACAAATGAATCCTATGAGGCTGCTTAAAGACTGTAAAAACTCATTAAATATCCCATCCTGATTTTATTTTAATCCTCTTATGCTCAGATGAAGTAAACCATTATGTATGCCTTTCAGAGGATTTCCCATAGTCCACTGTTCTCCTAGACTTTCAATAAAAAATTTAGCTTGAAATCTTCGAGTCAATATCTACACAGCTACTACTACTACTTCTGTACCTGCAAGTTACAGAAGAAGAGTAGATTGGCTTGGCATGGTTTGCTCCCCAAAATATCCATATTAAAAGGTAACATAAGAGATGAATCACAGTTAGGTTCTTAGAAATTGCTTTTACACATCCAACTGCTCCATGAAACAGATGAACAAATTAAAAATAGAGCACATTAGTACTAAAGGGGACGATTACTTGCCAGGCATACACAAGCAGGTATAGCACTTCCACAAAATATTCACCAGAAAGTAAGATGCAGATTGACGCATTAGAAAACAAACAACCACAAAGAGGAAGAACTGAAAAAGGGGAAAAGAGAAGCATAAATGGAGGCTAAACCTGCACAAAAAACTCACCCTCCTCTTTAATAACTGCAAGAAATGGAAGAAAGCCAGAAAAATAAATAAACCAGAGGGGTTTTGTAAACAAATTTTAAGTGCAATTTTGACAGCAAACCTGCATTTACCCAACTGCTCTATGATTAGCATTCTAACCCAGCACATATGAGGTGACATCTGCTTCACTGTAATAATACTTAGTGTTTTAAAAGGTAATCCCTTCCTTCTTTTTTCCTCCACAAAAATCCAGACTACTTGAAGTCTACAGATAAAACAAGACCTTAGAAATACTGTCTGAGATATTAAGTACTTAGCGTCAAGAGGCCTGCCCTAAGGACTTGGGGTCTTTACAACTGCAACACCAAAACGTGAATTCCAGTTCATGTTAGGTGGTTATTTCCAACATGGTGCTGTAGCGAGACAGCTTATCCAGAGCTCAAATGAGATGCCATTCAGCTTCACAAACTATCCTTCTACGTACTGGGAAAAAACAGTTCCTAGTAACTTGCTAAAAACTTCAGTGTTTAAAAGTGTAAGCACTGACGCTTCAGGCAGACATATAAAGAATTCCTTTGTTTCTTTACCAGAATGCTTCGTAAGAATTAAGGCTTCTAGGTGTTTCACTGCATCACAGAAGATCTCTGAGAACATCAAGTCCAGCCTATGACGTGACATCACCACATCAGCTAGACCACGGCACTCAGTGCCACGGTTAGTCTTTTCTTAAACACCTCCAGGAATGGGGGGTGGCTTCACCACCTCCCTGGGCAGTCCATTCCAGTATTTAATCACCCCCTCCGCAGCTTCAGGCAATGTTCTCTTGTCCTATCACAGGTTGCCTGGGAGAAAAGCCCAGCAATGCCAAGTCCCTTAGCCTCTCCTCATCAGACTTTCCATCCAGGACCTTCAACAGCCTTGTTGCTCTCCTGTGAACCCTCTCCAGCACCACAGTACCTCTCTTGAAGTGAGGGGCCCCAGTTCTGCTCACTACACTATTTCTGGTACAAGCCAGGATGCCATTTGCCTTTCATGCCACCTGGGCACAGGGCCCAGGTCTCTACTACTCCCAGGCCTCTCTACCACTCATCATCCAGTCTGTAGCTCTGTTAGCGATTATTGTGGCCAAAATGTAGGACCCTGCACTTGGCCTTGTTAAACCTCATCCCGCTGGCCATCGCCCATTGACCCAGCCTGTCCAGATCTCTCTGCAGCACCCTCCTCCCCTCCAGCAGATCAACACTCCCCCACAACTTGGTGTCATCCGTGAATTTACTAAGGGTAGATTTGATTGCCTCATCCAGGTTTCTGCCAGTTCAATCTTTCAATAAACAATGGCTGTTGTAAGCCTATTCACAAAGGGCACCATAAAGACTGTTAAGAGTATATTACAGATACATGATTTTGTAAAATAATTAAACCCAAGGGGACTATAGAGGCAAACTTCACCTTGCACTCTTGATTTTCAATAGTAAAACATCTCAATACTTTTCAAGTTATACAACAAATATCTACTAGTATCACAGCAGCATTCAGGGGCCCCAAGACAGCTCTGTCCATGTTACACTACACAGATGTAGGTACTCTTCAGAAGGCTACACACAGTTCCAGAATGGTTATGCCAGTATTTGTTGCTGACAGCAAGAGCTAACTTACCAGCCAAACAGTATATAAAGGAGTTCACTAAATGGCTCTGAGAAATACTGGGTTTAGTCTCAGTATGACGAAAAGGTAGTAGACAGGAAACAGCCTTTTCCAGAAAGCTTCAGTACCTCCAAATTGAGACTCCTTACAGCAAATACAAAGAGGGATCATAATACAGCAAGTCTTAAAGAGAAGCCTAGGCAGCTTTCATCTCACTCCTTTCATCTCTTGTTTTGTTTTGGACTGCCAGTTTTAGTGGCCCCACTGGTTAAGTACACAACTCTCAACACCTTTGACTGTAGGTCTGCAACAAAATGAGAACATTTAATTGAAAAACCAAGAAAGGAAGGAAGGACAAAATACCAAAAGAGAAAACAGCTCTTAATAGCACAGCTCACATCAAAAAAGCCACTAGTATTTGTCCAGGAGAAGCCACTTTCTTCAGCCAACAGCAATATGACACAGTTTTACAGTAACGGAGAAGCAAACTAACACGACTGTATAACCCTCATCTAGGCAAGTTACACCTTCACAACATTCAGGACAAGTAGCTATTACTCTACTATACGGTTGTATTTGTACTTGGTACACTGACTATAAACCCTTAAAGCAAATCCTCTCACC
Source organism: Upupa epops (assembly GCA_013397515.1). Classification (NCBI taxonomy): domain Eukaryota; kingdom Metazoa; phylum Chordata; class Aves; order Bucerotiformes; family Upupidae; genus Upupa; species Upupa epops. The sequence goes on along the minus strand of VZRI01011240.1, from coordinate 384,667 downwards.
ATTTTGATGTTTAGCATCCATCATGTGGTATTTTGAGGGTGTTGAGAGGGTTTTTTTTTTTGATGAAGTTATGCAGCAAAACGCAGACATGTTAATCCCCAAACGCTCTGATCTTTCTAGCTCACTTTCTGCTTGCAGCACATGATGAATATAGCATTATAATTTGGGTTGGAAGGGACCTTTAAAGAGTTATCTAACCCAATTCCTCTGCAATGAGCAGAGACATCAACTAGTTCAAGTAGCTCAGAGATCCCATCCAGCCTGACCCTGAATTTTTCCAGGGATGGGGCATCCACAATCTATTTGAGCAGTGTTTCACCACCCTCACAGCAACAAATTTCTTCATTATATGTAGTTTAAATCTTCCCTCTTTCAGTTTAAACCAACTCCCCCTGTCCTGTCACTACATACCTTAGGAAGAAGCTTTCATCTGTCTTTCTTACTTGTCCTCTTTCATTTTGAAAGGCCTCAATAAGGTCTGCCTAGAGCATTCTCCAGGCAGACAGGCTGAGCATAATGCAGTGTTTCTCCATAGCAGGCATTCCAACCTTCTGAACATTTTCATGACTTTCCCTGGACCCACTTCAATAGATTCATGTTGTTCTTGTGTGGAGGACCCCAGAATGGGACACAGCACTCCACATCACATCTCAAAGCTGAGTAGAGATGGAAAATCTCTTCCCTCAGCATGCTGACCATGTTAAGGATATGGTTGATTTTAGGTTGCAAGCACACATTGCCAGCTCATGTGAAGCTTTTCTTCCACCAGCATTCCCAAGTCTTTCTCCACAGGCTTCACTCAACCTCTTCATCCCTCCAGTCTGCACTGCTACTAGGGACTGCCTCAACCTTAGGTGCAGCATGTTACATTTGGCCCTGTTTAACCTAATGACGTTCACATGTGCCCCTTTCTCCAGCTTGTGCAGCTCTCTCTGGATGACACCCTGTCCTCTGGCATGCCAAGTACACCACCCAGCTTTGTATCATCTGCAAACTTGTTGAGAGTGCAACCTATCTAACTGCCTAGTCATTGATAAGGTATTAAACAGCACTAGCCCCAGGATAGGCCCCTGAGGGACACCACCTGCCACTGCTCTCCATCTGGACATCAAGTTGTTGACAACTATAGTAAGCAACCATCCAACAAGTTCTTTAACCACCAAACAGCCCGCTCAAACATGTAATTCTAATATTTAGAGAGAAAGATGTTGTGAGTTTCTGTGTCAAAGACATTACAGAAATCCAGACAGATGACCTCCATAACTCTTCCCTTGTCCATGGGATAAATGTGCATACGGGACAAATCACAAGCATGAGGTAAAGTCAGTGGGTTTAAAGAAGAGAATGCTTATCAGCTTGTGAGAAGGAAAGAAAATACTTCCGTTAGAAGACTGTGACTTATGAGAGCATCAGTACAAGCTCTAATTATATTTTCCAGTATCTTGATATAACTTCAGAATGGCTCATGTCATCACTTTACCTAATGCTGATGACCATTTACCTTGTAAATCTAATATTAAGTAAGGTACACTCAAAAATAACTTTAATATATTCAATACTCTCAATGTTTTATAATTCACCACATGAACAAAAATTAATAAAAACCACTATTATTTTAATGAAATATGGCTGAGAACAAGAGGCAAGCACCTAAAATTTAAAAAAACCCCAAAGTTAACAGCAGACATTTACTTAGGTGAAGCAAGGGGCTCTGCTACTAGACAAGCAATTTTCACATAAATATCCCACCAACTGCAGATTCCCACCACTAGCTGAAAGCTGTGCATACACTTTTTGCTAGTGCCTGATTGTAAACTATCAGTCAACAAAATTCACTTCAGCCCTCAGAGGTCGTGAAAGACATCAGTTACTGTTGATCAGAACTCCCTCCAAGACTTCTATGGAAAAGGCCTGGACAAAGTCCAGAAATCATACCTACCCTATATCCCTTCAGCCATTTATCTTATGACCAAGCAATTTATTTAAACACACATTAACACGTCATCAGACATGCAGGATTCTTTCTTCCTTTAACTGCATATACAGCCTTTTGCTCCTCTTCTATATATTTTTAGGTTGAAAATTAATTAGTAAGATTGTTTACAGTTGCTTTCACCCATCTTTAAACTCAACCATGATCGTTTGATTCAACCAAACCCCTCCTTTTTCTCTATCTTTTGACTTTATTTGTATCTCCTCTTGCACCTCTCTTCCCCTTCTACTTGCTATAATGTTCCTCACTGGTCCTTCCTCCCATTAGATGTTACATTGGTTGGGTTTAAATCCTACCTGAAAACTTCACAGGCCCACAATACACTTTCTGTAATGTCTGAGGTAATGCAGCTGTCTCCACTTAATTCAGACATCTTCACTGATCTGTTTTAATTCTTTGTTACATCCTATTAAGACAGGGCTCAATATTGTCAATGACTACTTCTCCCCTTCCCAGACTTCTTCACACTTTCATACTGATTTGCACAATAGTAACAAGTCACTTTCGCAGAAATCCAACACTGCTAAATCTAGCCCCTGCCAACTTCAACAGGTTTCAACCAGCAACTGATGTATCTATAGAGAAATGGGTGACCAGAAGAGGATGGAAGGGATGGAAGTCTATCAGAATTGAACTGGATTTTTTCAGTCATTGATAATTGAGAACATCAAAAGACCTGCATACTTTTGTGAAAAAAAGTCTCAATGAAAAGCACAAGAAAACATATCTCCTACAATCTGATGTCAACCATCACAGTAGGCTACGAAATTAAGTGCCTGGCTTCTTAGATATCTGTTTGCAGCATGTGAAGGAAAAAGGAGGTCATCAGCTGCTCTGAGTCTCTTCAGTGTGAGCAGTATACATTTGAGGCATATGCTGTCAGCAGTAGAAAACAATGCTAGATGAAATTTTTCTAATTATTTTCACTAGTACAGTTAACAGGTTAACATCGCAGTAACTACAAACTAGTATGAGGAACAAAGAAAAAAGTGTTCTTTACAAACTGGTTTACTAGACAGTGAACTACATGAGTGTTACCTAGCGGGAGACAGAAAGGAACAATCACGGACCAAACCAAGAAAACTCAGGAAGGAGTTTTCACAAAATACAATGTGATTTGGTTAAATTTACATCAAAGTGAAACCTTGGAATTTCAAAAATAGCTCAGACCAAACATGGAACAAAAACCTCTAAGTATGCCAATCATCATCCAGAGAAGGCAAAAGCATTCATTAAATAGATATATATACACACACACACTTGTTTTAGCACAGGAAATGTCATCTGACTTCTTGACTGTAACTGAATACTGCAATAAAAGAGCGGCTATCAGACATTACTCAAGATCAGAGGACTCTCATGATTTGCATCCAAGGATTTTAGAAAAGCTACCTAAGACATCTGAGGATGTTCATTTCTGAAAGGAATTCAGAACACTGAGAACTTCCGAGGTGGATGGGATGCCCCATATGATCTAGTAAGTTTGACAGCGATTGCAGATTAAGTACGATATCAGCTACTTTGAAAAATCAATGAAGTAGTAAAGTGGTTTATAGAGACCGGACTGCTGGATTCCATTCTGCTACACAGATTGCAGATCTACGTGGAAGAGCAAGTGAAAATACAATTGATGCGAGTGCACTGTGACTTCTATGGGGTCACAAATTTCTTAAATGAAGTAACACATATACAGAAATAAACATGGTTATGAATCATTACAATGTCCTATTCCATAAGATTCCATAAGTTTTGACCAAACTACGATCTAATAAAATAAAGTACACAGTCATTCATTTTTGGTCTCACACTTAATGATTTATGAGCAACATGAAAAGAAACCTGTAAGTTCTCAGGCACCAGAGTAACATGCATATGACAGAGATAAACAAAAAAGCAGCTGCTCTTTCTTTGTAACCCATGTATAGATTAAGCAGCAGGATCCAGGACACAAGGTGATAGGCCAAACAGCCAAACCAAGCAAATCCATCCAACAAGCAGAGTCATCAACTCTGACTTGCAAGGCACCTTGGCTGAAGTGCCTAAGTGCTTTGCTAATGAGACCTAAAGCGTCCTTAGGTGTATACACAGGAGAACTATCCGCAAAAAAGTAAAAGAAACCGAACCAAACCCACCAAACAAAAACCACAACAACAAGAGTTCCGAGTTCTCTTTTCTATTTGGCTACCACACAACAGCTACTGGAATGGTGTGCTCATTCCAGATAACTAAACTTCAGGAGCGATGATACAAAAAAACACTAGAGATTCAAAAAGAAGCCACAAATATTGTAAGGTCCAAAAAAAAATTCCTTTGAGTGAGAACTTAATACCTCAAGCAATTTAAAGAAAGAAAGCTGGAGGAATAGATCTAAAAGTTGCTCATTTAAGAAAAAGCCATTTTGGAAAGAGCTTTGATTCACAGTTGAAGATACTGCACATAGAGTAGAAAAAAACTGCCAAAGTTTGCAACAGACCTGCAGCAGGACATAATTTAAAAGGATATTACTTTTTTAAAAAAAGAAAACTGCTGAAGTTTAAGGTTATTTTTGCAAGACCTTTTTATTTTTGATTGGAACCTTCTCTAAAGCAACTGCTAGGCTTCAAATAAAAAAGCCTGAACACCTTTCCTGAGTGTCAAAGAGGTCTGAAAGGTTTGGTATCTACATAAACCTCAGAGCTAATGCAATGGTTTCACAGCTCAACAACAAATAAGCTACTTTTCACAACAGTCAAAATCAGCATTTGATTTGAACAACAAAAACCACGAATGACAAAATGATGAAAAAAGGAGAAGCAGACACTCTTTTGCTTTATTGCTAGTGATTAAATGACTCATCATGCACAATTTGCCTCTGGGTTTAAAAGCCTTGACCGGTCCTTTCGACTGGTGCTAGCATTCTTAAGCACTCCAACCAGCAGTCAAGTACCCACCATGCAGTAAAGCCATTTTGGGGAAAAGGAAAGACTTTATTGGACCACACCCAAGAGAAAGAAAGGAAAAGACCCAAACATGAACAAACAGAAACTGCATCACAATGCCATTACAAAACATTCTGAGTAGGTGAGAGAGAATTACTTAGTGATTTTTGGCTTTGGATGGGATTCCCTGGGGAGAAGTGGCATACACCGCAACAAAAGGACAACCAAGACTGCTCCTGGGACAAAAGGATCCCACTCAGGCTCTTTGCCAAACACGGAGCGTACTTTAAACCATCCACAGTCTCTTTCTTCTTTCTTTCGGTGAGGTTTTCAGGGCCTCACATGGCATGGCTGGCACACAGGCTGAGTAGGACAATCATGACCTTCAGGTAGCAGCCGGCACTCAGGTGCAACAGCATACACTTCACCCCCAGTCTCTCGGCATTTGCAAGAAGTTTAAGAATCACAACTCCCTTCAGCTTCTTTGGCACACACAGTCCAGATACGCAACAAAGGAAAGCATCAAACATCCCTTAGGCCTATTTCTCCTGCTCACTCAAACGTTTCCCAGTTTCTCAGTTGCAGGTGTGACATAGCTTTCTGCCCCGTGACTAGAACAAAGCTAAGATGGCACTAGCTGCCTGGTCAAAATGTGTCTACCAGTGGAAACAGCAGCCCCTTCTCTGGGGCTTGGGGGCTTTCTTCCCCACAGCTACAGACAGTCAGGAGGGGTCCAGGAGACTGTAGCTCATCAGTCTTCATGTCTCCAAAAGGATTGGTTTGTGGTGTTGGTGGCTGCAGCCACAATGTGTGGGTGGAGGCGGTACAGGCAGAGGTGCTTGTGGCTGGTTTGCAGCCACTCTTTCAACCACCACTTCCTGATGTCAAGCTAACTGGATTCACATTCCTGTGCCGCTCTGAGGTAAAGTGCAAATCTTTGAAACCCACAGTCCCAAGCCATGACAGTCCCTCTGCTCTTGTGATACCACACTTGGAGTACTGTGTCCAGTTCTGCAGTCCTCAGTATAAGGAGGACATAGAACTGTTGGAGTGAGTCCAGAAGAAGGCTACAGAGATGACCAGAGGAGTGGAACACCTCTCCTGTGAGGACAGGCTGAAGGAATTTGGACTGCTCAGCCTGGAGAAGAGAAGGTTCTGGGGGAACCTTACTGCAGCCTCCCAGTATTTGAAGGGAACCTACAGGAAAGTTGGTGAGATACTTTTACAAGAGATTCTAGAGAAAGGACAAGGAGGAATATGTTTTCAAACTGAAAGATGGCAGATTGCAATTACATGTAAGGAAAAAATTTCTCACTGTGAGGGTGGTGAGGCACTGCAACAGGTTGTCCACAGAAGTTGTGGATGCCACCACTCTGGATGCGTCAAGGGCAGGTTGAAGGGCAGGATGCTGGGCAACATGATCTAGCAAGAGGAACTCCTACCCATGGCAGGGATGTTGGAACCAGATGATCTGAGGTCCCTTTCAACTCAAACCACTTTGTGATTCTAAATAATCAGAACAGCAACAACTGCCAAGGCAAAGACCACTAAGTTTTAAAAGGCTTTGAACAACATCCACCCTGAAATCAAAGCTGCCATTGCCTCTAACTGAACACAAACAAGAAAGAAAAAAAATTAATTCCATTGGCATTAAATGATTATTAATGCTTTTTAGATGTTAAATCCATTTCAAAATATTCCAGGTAGCAAAATGCGTAACCTCAAAACTCTACTGGTACAACTATGTTTTGCTCAACAGTTTCTACAGTGACAAAACAAATTTAAAGTACTAAGTTTATGCAGGAGTCAACTGGAAAATTGAATTGTAAACAATTACAAACACCAGTAAAATAAAGTATACCAACAGTACTAAATAAGCAGTAACAGCTCACAAAGGCAATATTATTACAAAAATGTAGTAGTATGTAACTCAACAGACCTCTCTGTTAATTCCTTTATGAGGTCAGCAAGTCAGAAGGTAAAAAGAAACTAAATGCATTTCCTATTTTTGACTGGTAAGGGCATACATCATACCCCTGCATTTGATACAATAAAAACAACACATCATTACATGAAAACACATAGGTATTTTTTTTCCCCAATTGTTCATCTGTTTAAAAAAAAAGAAAGCTACTAAAATTTAACTAAGGGAACAGCATCGGGATTTACTGCATCAGTCATTCTAATTGCCACTAGAAATTTAAATCTCCCTTCAGAGGTAACCATAGAAGATTTCTGAGAGGGCATTCAAGTCACTGCTTTTGAAAGCTTAATGAAAATCATAAACGTGACTTTAGAAAATGGAGATACTTAGCCATCCCAGAACATTAACATGATAGGCTTGCTAACATATCCACAGTAAGATCACATGAAGCTATATGGGCTTTACTTTCTACAGGTTTTTCTATATGGGCTTTACTTTCTACAGGTTAGATCTTATCTAAGAAAACCAAGAAAGCCCAGCTCAACACTGACAATGCTGTTTTGCTTAGTCTACCCCACCGTAAACTTGACTCTAAGCAATTAAAAAAACCGGAAAACAAAAAACAAGACGAAAAAGGGTGGGAAAATCCCTGTGGATCTAGCCTGGGTGCCTATCATGTTGGCCATCAGATGACCTCCTCAGGATTCAACTGTGACAAATGGGATTCCAACAGCCAGCTGCTTAAATCAGCCTTCATGAAATCCCAGCAGGTTACCATCCCACTGGCTTATAAACCAAGCAGCTGAACCCAAAAGGGATGTTTACTTGCTCTGTCTGAAGAAAAGATTCAACTTACCAAATCCTTCCACTGTGTAAGGTGGTGCCTATATCTTTCTGAGGCACATCTAAAGCTTGTGTCAACCATCTCTCTCAGTAATGCACGTGTTGTTTCAAGTACTTTTCTATTATGGCAAACATAGACCACCACAGTAAATTCCTAAGCGTGAGAGATTTCACAGGCTGCAGCTAACACTAGGGTGGGAGGAAAACCCTGCCCTATTATCTTGGAAGTACCATTAAAAGAACTCTTTTTGTGTGACAAACAAAATCTACCAGAACGCTTACACTTTAATTTCTGCTTCGGAAAGCAAAACAAACACAGAAGCATACAATTAAGGTAATCTAAGCACTGGCTGCCAGTGGGGTTTTATAAGCAGTCTCATGCTTGTTAACATTTTATTTTTAGTAGGCACTCTTTCTGTTCTCCTTTCTCAGCACCCAACCCACTCCACAAAATTTATTTAGCTATATAAATCAACTTTTAATTTAGATAAGGTGATTCCACCGATTAGGAAGCAAGTCCTACAGTGATCATAACAGCATTTGTTTTTATAATCTCAGGTCAGGTCATTCCTGCCCCAATGATTTTACAGATTAAATGCAGCACAGGACAGAGATAATGAGAGGAAATAGTATGACATCATTTTAGCACAAGACTGTGGCCTCAACAGTACACCCCCAACCCCACCTTTGCCATACAGCTCTAATTGATAGCTGAGAATCACAGTCTACACAGTATGAGAATTTCTTAAAAGTTTCCTTTAGTTGTTCCTCTCTCTTACATCATCAGGGAATATAATTTAGCAAACATTTGCCAAAGACAACTATAGCAGTTCAGCTGACATGTAACAGCTTATAAGATCCCTGTAACTGAGCCTTGACAGGACTCTGGAGAACCCCAGGTTACAAACAGATCATATTTACCCACTTGTTCATGCCATTCAACAGATGGCCCTCAACAGCATCTTCTAGCAAGGCTGATACAGTGAATCCATCATAGTGCTCTGTCAGTAGGTGCCCAGACAGACTCTCCAAATCTCCCTCCCCTTAAGACCAACAAATGATAAATAGCATATCTGAGGAATTCCTAGAAGGTCTACAATTTTCAATCTCTCAAGTATTTAGGTTTTTTTTGTTTGCGTGGGTATGGTTGAGCTCTGTGATCTAGGAGGTCCTTTCCAGCCATGAATATTCTGTGATTCTGTGGATCTGTGATCTGCTATGATCTGAAAACCTTTTTATGTTTCCTGTGAACTGCTTAAGTATGAGGCTGTTTGCTTGCTACTGACCTCCAAGCTCAGTTTTGCCTGTATTTATTGCAGCGGAAAAAGCCACAGAACAGTCACCTGTAGCAGCTGCAAGTTGCCAGGACCCTGCCTACCACACACTTGCACAACAGAAGAACACCTTAATACTTCTTAGAGGACTCTCAAATCATCTACTGGAGTTTAAAGAAGCAATGGTTAAATATCAAGTGTGAACAGGACCCCGCTACACTAGGTGCAGTGCTCGGAATAAGACCCAGCATGCTTGCAGCCCAGCCTGAAGAGCACACCAGACCTAGGCTGAGACAGTATAGTCCACAGAGGAAACCGTTTAATGGCCACTTGTTTCAGCCAAGTGCCACAGTTATCTGATAAAGGAAGGAATAAAGAAAAGACTTAGAAGTAAATAGACTAAAAAAAGAAGAAAAGTGAAGATAAATAATCACAACGAAACTGGGAAAAAATGCACTAAAATATTCCAATCCACCAAAAAGGCCAAGGAAAACATCAGAACCATACTAAAAAGAGAAAGTGAAGCAGGAGTAAAGAATCAAGCAGAGAAGAACATTTGGAGCAGAACTGCTGTCAGATTAACACCAGACAGAAAGCCCCTCAAACACATTCTCCAAAGGCATGAAACACTTGCTGTCACCATCACCGTGGGAAGATCAAGCCAGCACAGCCTCCAGGTGGTCTCTCTGGCCTCTGCAAACCCTGCCAGACCGCAGGGCAGTGGAGGAAGGAAGAAGACAAATCACCGTTTCACATCCTCTGGAGTCTCCTTGGCAAAGGTTCCTTGTTATGCTGCTGCAGTTATCTACCATAGGATCCAATCCTTGTCAAAATACTGCAACCTCACGCCTCAATTTTTTTGTTTAAGAGTAACTTATGTATTTAATCAATAATACAGGTGGCCTTGAAAACCTAGATGCAACAAGAGAGCAACACTCACTAAGAATCTCCAGTTTACTCTGGAGTGCAGAGGACCAAACTACCTGTCAGCCAGAGCCCTGAGCTCTGATACATTTTCCTACCTTTCAGGCCATTGGAAGACTACTTACTGCTTCGCAATTTCTGCCCTCCGTCACAATTCATTTCTGCCCTAAGTATGCCTTGGTATGTTTTCTTGCTCTAAAACAGGACAAGAAATACAGCACGTATTTGTCATGCTATTTCCTGTAAGACCAGAAAACAGCGTCACAGACCCAGAGTCTCCAACCTAGAAAGTTAACTGGACTGCTAGGTACACCACTGAAATACAGATTGGTTAGGAATCGGATACCACAGCAGTGGAACCTGATAACACAGCCAAAATCTAAAGAGAAAGGCAAGTGAAGCTAGCTACAAAAAAATCATTAATTTGAGGCCTACCTTTTAATGTTGGAGGAGGAGTTAAAAAAATTGGCCAGCTGTTCAGAACCAACATCCACTATGATTGGGAAGTACGGTGGAAAAAAAAGTCAAGTAGTGAGTACAGCAGCTAACGTGAACTCCTGTAATGAACTGTAACCGGTGGTTTAACACCATTCTAAAAACAAAAGGGGCACTGCAGTAATTTCTACAGAGAACAAAATCAAGTTTAATTCATGCTTCAGACCACAAACCAACTCTTAAGAGACTAACACATTCCTGCTTTTGATGATGTCACAGAACTGCACAGAAATGAGTCAGTTTAGGTTCAAGCTTATTTTGGATTCAAGGAGAGCATTATCTCAAATTAACATTCAGAAATGGTAGGCATGTCATCAGTGCAATGCAGATATTCTCTATGGCAGAACAGCTATATTGGTAAAGGAGCTCTCATTACAGATGAGGCAGCATTTTAGAAGCTATGTGCATAAGCTTTTCATCACTGGCAAGTCCTGCTTTTTTAATTATTTAAAGTAATAAAAATAATAGGTTAGAAGAAAAAGAGAACTAAGTGTTGGACATCTCTAAATCTATTCACAGCAACCAGAAAACTACAGCTCATTTTCACATTATGCAAAATCTGATCGAAGTAGGGGCTACTGCCAAAAAGGAAGGTCTTATTTCCCCACCTGCACACTCCTGCCATGGCAATCTGGCAATATTGTAACCTGAGGATGAGTCAGTTTAGCTTCCTGATCTGACAAACTAATCCATCTCCAAAATAAAACAAGCCTCAAATCAGCAAGCTGAACTAACTCATCTTGAGGACAGGCAGTTGTTAGACATGACATGGGGAAGAGAACAAGACTGTTCCTTCCTGCTACTCCTCCTCCTGTTACCATCCCAGGTAAACCCACGCTAACTTTTGACTCAACACCATGGAGGAGCTGCAGCCTGCAAAGGAGGCTGCTTAAGAGGAACAGTACTGTTAGCAACTATCCCTTTCTGGGGATGGCACATTTCGTACCAGCACCAAGCATCAAACTCCCTGCCATGATGCCCCACAGCAACGTAAGTGCTCAGGCCGGTACGGAGGAAGGAGATGGGGGCAGGGAGTAAGGCCAGAGCCATTCCTTATGATCATAGCCTCTGTAAAAACAGGCTAAAGAAACTGCTGGCTTGGGAAATCAATATGACACCACCTGGACACCACATTCACTGCTTTCTCAAATCAAACAATGAGCTCAGTCAAACTGAATGATACTTCTAATATGGTCGAGGGGGTAAAAGTGTTACATTACACCAGCACAGGCATTTATTCTACTGTATTAACCTATCCTGCCTTAAAATGAATGCTCTAGCTAACACCAAGTACTATATGTTTAAGAAACTGTAGGAGAAAATAAGTGTTTATTTTTCCTCTCTCAAATAATACACCTATTTCAATAAGATTTTTTTCCCCTAGTGTGAAAGAACAATAGTGTAACTCAAACAACAGAAGATGCTTCCAAACATTTTATTGCAATATAGAGATTTTACTAAAACAAAACCCTACACAGGGTGGGGCTTTCAGAGACAATCTCTACACATAGAGCTGAAATTCTCTCAATTGTTCCTGTAATTGTTTGTCAAGGAAAACTGCTGGAGCTTAAAATCCTAAAACAGAGACAGGTAACTGGAAACGGAGAGGAGAGCAGCCCTGTTTTAGCAAAACTTCCTTTCAATCCTGCAGGCAAGAAAGATAGCAAAACCAGACAGTTCCCGAATTCTGCCAGTTTCCATGCCAGATAAAGACAGACACCACTTCTGAATACATTATTAAGTTGAAAATAAGCTATATGATGCAGAAGTCTAAAAACACAAGAGCAAATTTTAAGAAATTAAACTCTTATGTATGCCTACAACAGCTGCACACCTATGCAGGATAGCTGCTCTTCCAAATTATGTACGTTTTGAAAGTACCTGAGGCTTTCTTGCCAGCAGTGAAGAGTTTTCTTTATTAGAAGCTTGCTTGTCTTTGAGTGAAAAGAGACTGAGGACTCACCACTGTCATTCTCTTTGTACATACAGCCTCATCCTAACTGTCTCAAGCTAGATAAACCAGGCATTAAAGAAGCCAAGACTATGGGTACATGCAAAATAATTTCCCCTTCTACTTCTCTACTGCTGCTACAAATGGAGAATAATGACAATGCTTTATCTTGGTACAGGTGAGGCCAACTTTCAATACAATAATGCAGACATCCATCTCAGCAGAGAGTAAAGACAGAGAAGCAATCTGTTATTCTGCAGGCAAGGGTTTATTTACGTGGCTGAGAAGACAGTAGCTAACAAGCAAAACACTTTGAAGAATACAATTCCTTGATTAGAAAGGGATAGATTGAGGAAAGATACTCAAATATTATATCTATCAAGATAAAGAAAGCACGTAAGAGAGAAAGTGCAAGTTCATTTATCCTGTTTTTCCATCTCTTGCAGCAGCAAACAGTAAGCATTTAGAGCACAAAACAGGATGAGCTTGCCAAGACAGCTATCCCAGCGTACCCTCCCAATCCTGGAACCTTCTCTGGGTTTTTTGTTTGACATTGCAAAACCAGTGCAAGATCTGACGAGATGTCATTCAAGAAGCCAACCAGACATTTCCAAACAATGTGCAGAGAAGTGACATCTCTAAAGTGTATCAGTTTAAGAAATACATGGTAGAAAGCTTAAATTTTATCTCTACACCTACCATAGCAAGTAGAGACAATTCTATTCACTGTCCATGACGGGTTTGGTATGTGAATGCTAGGTAACATCCAGGCACATTTTACTACCAGTTTCCACATTGTTCATGAATTATCTTTCACCCTGTGACTGGACAGAAACAATGTAAAATATTTAAACACTGGATGACTTTAAACAGACTAAATAAGGTCAGAAACACTTAGCATGGGTTTTGGAATAAACTGTCACAATAATGTAAGATAAAAATCAAATAGTGCTGAGCTAGATTTAAGAAGTAATTCTTGGAAAGAAACATACAGAATATGCTTGAATGCTTGTGTTTTGACTGAGACAGGGAAGAAAGTCTTGTATAGAAGCTATTTTCCACAGTAGCAGCCGCTCACCCACAAATCTGCAGTGAGATTATATTAAGACATTAAAGTTTGGCTCTGTAGTAGACATAATGAATGCATAAATAAAACTTAACATAGAAGGATTTTGGCAAAAGCAAGATGAGATCCATCTTCTGAAAATATATGGCAAAATCCAACAAAAAAACCAAATTCCCTCCTATTTCAGTTTGAACTTACTACAAGCTACACTTTCATTTTCCTTTTCTAACAAAATTACTTTGAATAAATATGTTTTTCTATCAATCAAATAAGTAATTATCCTTGATCTTCCAAAGAATGAACCCAGGATTCTGCTTTCCTGTACACATTCAGGTAAGAATCACAGAATGGCTATGGTTAGAAGGGACCTTGAAGATCATCTAGTTCTAACACCCCTCCACTAGATCAGGTTACTCAGACCCCACGCAACTTGGCCTTGAGAACAACTAATATATGTTAAGTGAAATAGCTCTATAACTCAGTGCACAATTAAGGAAAAGGAGCCCTATTACAAGCCTTTCTTTGAAATAGTGACATGCAACATTGACAACAGTGTTAGCGCACTGTTTTAGAATTAGTGATTTTTACTTATTTTTCAGAATGCTTTTTTCCCCTCTGTAAGAATCCGCTTTTTAATCTAATTATTACTCCTTTCAGTTTCTCATGTGCAAAGAGTCTGACAGTTGATATGGCAGATATGAACTGCTGACAGCAATGCACACTGCCTGAATCACAAATTAAGGAACAAAAAAAGCCTTTTAAGTATTTTTTTATACAATACTGCTTGCCATCAGATGGGGTTAGTGTGCACGTGTATCAAAATCAGACAGTTAGGAAGTATTTGAACTTAAACTCATCCCCTTTCCAACACCTAGATTATCTTTCAGTTTAATGACAGATGGACATTTATCCCAGTGATGGATCTTCATTTACCTGTACACTTGGCTCATTTGCCAAGGTGTCAGAATTGTTCCTCGAAGTTAAAATCAGAGGAAGAAATGAATGGGAATCCTTCATACCTGTACAAGATGAGTACAGATTGGTTTCTTTCATAATTTCAAATGCTTCAGAAGGTCTCTTAATCACTAAAGAATCTAGATACAAAATTACATCTCAAGAGTGGAAATTTTATTACAACAATATAGAAACTGCATCCAAGGAGACAATGCTCTTGGTTATTATAGGGTCCTGTGGCATTTAAGATTTGGATGCAGGAGGCTGCTTACATAACAAGAGAGCACTAACTACACTGTCATTTCTTAAAACAAAAAAAAAATCATTTCATTGACGTGTAAAAACAAAAAAAAAAAGAATAATCTACAGCTAAGAACTTCTAAGATAGAAGCTTTGCATACTGACAGATGAATAGCACAAAGCACCTTGCACCTTCGCACTAATCTAAGAAACATCACGTGGTAAAGCATCAGTGGCCAGAACTACTGGGGTTAGAATTTACATGTTTTCTCACAATTAAAAAAAAAAAATCCCAAAAACACAACTTCATTGTTTTTTTACCTAAGAAATATATTGTGTGCATTGTTTTTTAATAACTGTACATTATTTAATAACTGTACATTATTCCTTTCAATTTCACCACCCATCCTCTTAGCATTTGCCCCATCAGATATATAAACTCCACAGGACAGATAAATGCAACCTTTTCTGCAAAATACATCCAGATTAAGAGAAAAATCTCTAATTTTGTTCAAAACAACATATTGACTCAGACCATCCTTCTTTCTAAAGAAGTCCAGTCCAATTAAGAGAAACAAAACATTCAACATGGTATTTGGATATGCTGGTTCACAGTAAATCCTTTTTTGAGTTTTTGAAAAAAATTCAAAAAATATCAGAAGCCAAAAATTACGTTGGCTTCTGATAAAAAAACAAGTACTGTGGTAGGGGGAAATCAGACCAGACAATCTTTTGAGGTCCCTTCTGATCACTAATGATTCTATGATTTTTTTTTTTGTTAAAACAAGAATTGTTTTATATACAGATGCTTCCAAAAGCCAAATGGAACTCCAAAGTTTTACAGCCATCATCCGCATCTCCAATGTGACAACTCTGCTTCAGCATTAGAATATCTTTCTGAAGTAAGGTGGTCATACACTCACTCAATGTATTTCAGTTTTGCAACTATGTAATTTTATTTGCCATTATTTTGGTTTTAGCATCAAGAGCAATCTGTTCACAGATAATTTCAAGCAGAGAAAACTCCGTATATCCTACTAGGAGTCAGCAATGTGTTACTGTCACCAACAAGTCTTTCTAGATCAAAGCTCTACAGAAGTTCAGCAATCTACTACCAGACACTGTATGTCATATACACATTTACATGAGGGTCATGTGCCTTACGAGCATCTAATGTGCATATAATACAGACCAATTAAAAGTCTGTAGGACTGATAACGAGTTTTCACTTTACACTATCCAAACCTGTACTTTTAAGCATACCAAGCCAAGTAGAGGAAACTTTTCCTTAATTGTAGGTTTCTTTCAAGTTCTTCAGTAATTTGCCTGGTGGGTTGTCCAAGAAAGACTCCAGTGAGACTCTTAAAATGATGCTACAGAGCAGTAAATGCAATCTCCAACCATGGCAAGACTGCAGATGTCAGAGCATAGCAAACAAACTGCTGGAATAAGTTGAATATGGCTTTGGAAATAAGAGAACAGTGCTGGGAGTCCAAGCAAACAGGTAAAACAGATCCAAGGAAAACACATATTTAAACTTACAAAAAAGCCGAGGCAGCCAACTTTAGCGCTATATGGCAAGAAGTCAAGTTGCTTGGTTATTGCAGAAAGATCCGTTTATGGGCAGAAAGCTAACAACTAGGAAGCAAGGTTAAGACTTAATAGTTAACTTGTGTAGAGAACACTCTATAGTGGAGCTGACGTGACTGCATTTCCAGGCCTTAAATGTCTTCCACATCTTCAGTGACCTGTACAAAAGTGCACGGTGAAATCATCCCAGTCTGCAGATAAAGTAGAGCTTTATCAAGTCAGCCAGCAACAAGTACAATGACAACAGCTCCAAACTCTAAAAGGACCTCATTAAACCAAGTAAAAAAAAAAAGCATAGTAGATGAGTTTCAGTGCAGACATATCCAAGACAATGCTTTTTTTAAAGTCATTTAAGTTGTGCTCCCATGCTGAATTTATAGCTGGGGTTTCCAATTCATGAAAGTAAACTTGAGAGTCACTGTTGACACTTCTCTGATGTCTCAGTATACAACATTCATGGAAAACATCATCTCCGTACTCTACATGAGCAAGAAGGAACTGAGAACAAGGCAGAAAGTAATGTTGCTGTCATGTAAAGACTCGGTGTACTGCAATTTTAAGAATCTAGATGTGAAGTCTGGAACAGCATGCAAGCAGGGCAGAAATCAAACAGATGCAGAAAAGAACAGTTAAAGGATCAGAAGGACAAAGTAGATGTCTTGGTAAAAAAAGACTGAGAAGAGTGGAGTTCCTCACTTCAGATGCAGGATGAGGTAGGGTGCAAGGGGGTTACGCATTCAAAGCTTACAAAAACCTGGTGGCAGTAGGTACAATCAACACCTGTTACCTCAGGATTGTGAGCTGATATTGGACAAAACAGGCAAGGTTGTAGCCTCTTATGCTGCCAGTCTGCTGAGAGGATGCTAGTCGATACCATCTAGCAGGAAGACAGTGACTCACAGAGTAGCCAAGCTTGAATGTTCTACCTAAAACAGCAATGACACTGCCACTGCAAAGACCACGAGCTACTAACCCAATCCAGTACTGACCTTCTAAATCAAAACTAGAGAGGAAAATGTTAGTGTGAAATATTTCAAAGTAATTTAGTACTAGGACAACTTCTTAACACACAATTCAATGATCTAATTTCCATTATACTCTTACAAGGAGACCCATTCTGGAGAAGTTGAGATGTTAAGTAAGATGTAGCAAGGAGCTTGGGTTTTGAGATGGCAGAGAATTAAATGGAACATGACATGCTTTGCCGTATCAATTATCCATTATTCCAGCCACTTAAGAGTCAAGAAAAGCTTGCTTCTGAAACAGCTACACACCTCTGTGCCACAGGCTCCATCTTTGAAAGTTTCAATGTCAGCAAAGTCAGCCCAGGTTAGATGTGAGCTGCTTGCCCCTGGCTTCAGGACCAACCACAGCTGCTTAACGTCATCTCAAGGGAATTCCACCTGGAGTAACACGCACCTTTAAAAGGCAACATTTTTCCATGAAGGCCTATCCTTGCCAGGCAAATCTTAAAATAGGAGGGACATAAAAACAAGCTTTAAACAACTGAGTCACTGCCTAGTATCTCAGCCACAGAAGGTTCTTCAAGAGAGACAGGGCCATGTTAACCACTTGTACATGACTAGTTTGAAACACTAGCAAATATTGCAGCCTCACTGGCATTACTGTCTGCTTTTGAAATCTCTTGACAGGGGGGACATAGAAAGGGTACTGCTAAACAGCTCTACCATTTGCTATTATGATCCAGACCTCTTGAATAGCAAAGACCCACCCAGGTAGCTTATTTCCTTAGCAGGTTTTCCTCAAAGTAGACAACTGTTCTGCTTCATTGCTTCCTTCTCCTACCACAGGGAGATGAGCAGACAGCCAAGCTCTGAAAGCACTCAAACTGATGCAATCCCTAGAGACATATCTTGAGGTGATGAGAGATGTGCTCTATTATTGGGTCTTCCACAGCCGAGTAGAGCCACCTCTCCCTTGGGCTGAGCTTCAGGGCAACAGAGACTGTGGCTCAGCACAGAACTAGTACTCTTGGGGAATGCATCTTAATATTGCTTTGGTCTTTTGTTCTTTACAAGACAGTCTGGAAACAGCTTTCAAAACTATGTGATTGTGAAAGCCAACTTGTAAAACAGGCCTAGAGCATACAACCTCCTCCTAACCTTGAGAAAGGAGCTGCACAGAATACAACTCTTATCCAGTGCTCTGAATCATAATTGCAGCAAAACAGTTCAGCACTAGACTAAGCTCAACTTGGTAACAGACAGATCCTGAAACAGTACTTGCTCCAATCAGTCACACCGGATGTGGAAACAGCGGCGAGTACATGGATCCGGCAGAATTCTCAAATAGGGCAAGTACTCAGCCTCTCTGCAGACACCCATCAGTGACACCTTCCAGGGCCTTGGGAAGACTACAAATCTGGCCACGTGCAGAACCTGCTGCAAAGCCATTGCCTTCTCTCATTCCTTCTGCAGGTTGTGAGGAAGCAATATTCGTGTCAAAAAAATAGAGAAACTGTTATGAAAATAATTCCATGTCTTCAGATGCCAGTGAAAGAAAATTACCTATTTAAGTTGACAACAAAGAAAATAAGCCAACCTGAAGCACTGAAACCTCAAATAACTACACCTGAAGCATACTTAATAGACAACAGCACTTGATCAATCACATACACAGCAGTGAGAATACACTAAGCACTACAAAAGCACTAAAATGTAAGCAGTTTCCTGAAAACAATGTTTACAATATCACAACACCAAAGTCACTGATCCCTTTCACAAAGGCCACCTATATATTATTATTGCATGACTTCAGCTTGTTTTATTCTGCCTTGTTTTATTTATGTCTGGCCAAATACCCTGCAGTTTGACAGCAGATCTTTATATAAGTGTTGGAGGTAATCAGAAAAGTACTACTTCTAAGGAAGGAAGATGGAGTACCAAAAATATTGCAGCTCCAAATGAAACAGTAGTTTGATCCATGACATGAGGTACCATCAGTCTTCCTTCAACAAACAAAAAGCAATAAGATCATTTATTTACACACTATTTTTATCCTCATGTATTCAACAGCAAGAACTGGGAAGGAAGGGTTTCCATGATTGTTTTAGCTGCATGCCAATCTACCTACAGAGTCCTTACTTTAATAAGGTTTGCCATAATGTTTGGAGAACTTTTGCAACTTTAGGGGCTTTTCTGAAAGGAAGTCAAAGCAATAAAAATAGAAAAGAAAACACACTACAAATTCTTTATCATTGTATTAGGCAGAGACAGCACAACAGGCCAGGAAGTAACTTGAACATGGAGTTTATGTCAATTAACTAGCACAGCTGGGGGGCGTGAGGGGAGAAGGAAAATAATCTCTCAGAGCCGAAATTGCTACCACCTTGAAAAGGCAGTGTTTTCATAAAAGTCTGTAATCACCTGTTCATACAATAAACTCAGTCCTCCTCAAAAAGCAATCCATATTTCTCATCTTACAGATAAGCAGGAATCCTGGGGAATATGAAGAGCCATGACCATAAAGACAAAAACTAGGGCTAGGGGAGTGTCTAATTCCAAGCAGCACTGTTCATGAAGAGTTGACAATTACAAAATTAGGTACATCGGGCCAGTTTTATTTGTTTTAATGCAAAACACAGCCAACTAGAGCTCAGCACATTTTTGTTTACTCAGAGGGCACATACAAGTTCAAATTTCTATGAAACTGCGCTACATTTGCTTCACAAATCCGGTGGAGTTACTGAACTTAAAATTATTTTTTCAAACATACTTGTACAATGTTCAAGGCTAGTTAACTTCGTCTCCTAGAACCTTTTTTTACCTAGTTTCATTTTATCTCTTTGCAAAAGGACTTTTTATGAAGGACTCTAGTGATAGGACAAGGGAGAATGGTTTCAAACTGGAAGAGGGTAGATTTAGATATCTAATCAAAGTCCTTACTAGGAGAGTGGTAAGGCATTGGAACAGGTTGCCCAAAGAAGCTTTGAATGCTCCCTCCCTAGAAGTGTTTAAGGCCAGTTTGGACAAAGCCCTTAGCAACATGGTCTAGCGAGACGTGTCCCTGTCTATGGCAAGTGGGTTGGAGCTAGACTATCTCCGGAGTCCCTTTCAACCTAAACCATTCTATGATTTATTAATTTATGTTTCCATATCCTTTCTCACTTTCTTAGATCTTTTTTGCTCCATTACACTCATCCCCATCCTGCTTCTTCCTTGCCCACAACTCAAAATTATGGCAGCAACCTCTAGTTTGCTCCCTTCAACTTCCTCAAATGGGATGAGTATCTTATACTCACCTCTCCCTATTCTAAACTGTCTCAGAGGTGAGTGAAGTCGTTTGTATTACCTCAGCCTTCCTTAAAGTTATACAGCCTCCCTGTGATAAGTAAAGCTGCATTTGTGCACAAATCATCACTGCCCAGATAATAAGCATCTTTGAGTGCTGGTCTATGTCGTTATTTATCCATCAACCAGGAAAGAAGCCACCACAACTGAATACTCCCATACTTCTGCACACAGATGTGCAGAACTAATTTTTCCTTTCTAGAATAGCTACTAAACGCCTACCCTGCTTTACTAAAAATTCATCAGACAATCATAAAAGGCATATTGTTTGTAGATACCTATTACTCATTTAAGGCTTTTATTTTTCCCAGAACTTAAATTCATCCCATCTATACACAAACATGCATATGCCTGCCCCCTCACCTGGTCTGTCATTTCTGAAACACAGAGCCAGAGATAACAGACTGTATCTACAGTAGTAACCAGTCTGACGCCAGGACTGGAGAGAGGGCAACCAGACAGCAAGATTGAAACTGCTTTCCTAGAGCTAATTATTAACTGTTATTACATTCAAATCTAAAATCAACGAATTTAAAAGCGCTGGACTTGATTTTAGCCTCTGGCTACCATTTAGAACATGCTTCCAACCCCCAAAGGCAAACAACCTGACAGCCAACAACCCATTTGTACCAGTGAGACTGGAGTCTTTCTCCAAAATGGTGGTATCTCTAGGTAAATCACCAACCATATCTCTTTGGTATTTGCAGATATTTACTGCTCAAAGAATACCTTGTTGTTTTTTTTTTTTTGGCAACATATTCTTCCTTCAGAGATTAACCAAATGCTTGTAAAGTTTCCCAAACCCACAAGGCATTTAAAAGCTCCTAATACAAGTTTTAGGAAGCAATTGGAACAGCTTTCACTTCAATTGCCTTCAGCTTTTTAAAAATACAGCCTAGAAAGCATTGAGTACACTGTATTTCTCTAAGAAAGCAGCAGACTGAAAGCAACTCAAAATATTTCTTATTTTTCTACACTCTTCCCCCAGGGATACTAAATTCCAGAACCTCTATATTCATACACACTGTTCATTTAGTCCTGCTACTCACTTGGCTCTTTATCTATTACAGACGAGTTTTTAGAAAACAAGGGCTCAAACACTAAACTCGTATCACAACTGTAAATCTCCTTTCTACACATCATGGCTTTCAACGTTATGTAAAATAGATGTGTAAAATGCACATTTGTCTAAGAATATCGGGCTTTTTAAAACTATTTGCGTAGAAGTAGAAACTGGCACAGTACAAGAGAACAGCTCAGACTACATCTAAGCAGTGCAAAGACCCCAGTGAAATATTTGATTTCATGCCGGTAGTTTCAAAGAGGCAGAATCAAACAACTGCTAAGAATCTCTGCATTTACAGACTCTACATCCTCTAGCTACTTGTATAGAACAAATGCTACTACTTACAAAACACACTGAACTTTCATGCTTGCCTTTAAACTAAGACAGCTTCACACTTTTAATTGGATTCTCACAGCTCCAAACGCCAATTTGGAACACAGAAGCTGTTTACTTCAGTGGTAACAAACAGAAGAACTGACTGCACATGAATTTTGGAAATGCTACTTTAATTTCAGAAACTAGCTTCTTTTAACTAATTTTTCCAAGCTGAGTGTATTACAAGAAATGCTACAACACTAGTACAGGCTCAAAAATGAGTTTCAGGAAGCTTCTCAATTCCTCCCTTTAAATAAAGGTTTCACTGACTGAGGTGAACCCCTCAACATGTGCATACAATTACTCTAAATGCTGACAAACTCATCTCCATTCATCTCCAGATGTCCACCTGGCAAAAGCTGACTATCTGAAATGCCTCTAAGGACCAAAAGTAATCCCTTCATAGCAATCACTCCCACTATTATTAAAAGAATTTACAATATTGGTGCACCTGAAGTCTAACAGACTTTAACAATAATTTCACCTTTAAATTAGGCACATCACAAAACATGAACCATGTATTTTATTTGTGTCATATATACAGCCAGCAGTATGACTAAATACCATATATAAAGGGTGAGTATCAAGATGAAGGGACTAGATTCATCAGTGCCCAGTAAAAGCACAAGAAGCAATGGGCACAAACTGGAACACAGAAGGTTCCATCTAAACATTCGGAAAAACTTGTTCTAGTGCTCTGTTACCCCTCACTGTGAACAGGATGCCCAGAGACATTGTGGAGTCTTCCTCTGGAGATATATAAAACCTGCCTAGATGTGTTCCGGTGCCATCTTCTCTAGGTGAACCTGCTCTAGCAGGGGAGTTCGACTAGATCTTCAGACATCACTTCCAACCCCTACCATTCTACAATTCTGTGATCACGGACATATTTAAGACAATCTCTAAACACAAAACCGGAGCAAAATTTTCTACACTCAGTGGAACTAGTGTATCAGAAGTTTTTCCTCCAAGAAAACTCAAGATACAAAAGGTAATCAGCTGACAAGTACAGCTTCCCATATAGCAGGGCTTGTCTGAGGCTTGTTTACCTATTCAATTATCTTAAAAGGCAAAGGTGAGGCCAATAAAGATCTTTAAGTACAGGCAGTATTTCTTTAACAACTACACCCATCTCCCATCCCCCCTTTTCCTTGTATTTGCCGAAATCTGCAATCCAAGAGCAGGTTTCTCAAGTACCTGAGACACCCACATCATCCCTTAGAGCTTTTTGTTTGCATGTTGGTAGAGGAGAGAGTAAAAGTAAGAGCATATCAAGAAAAGAGGAATTGACAACTTGTTCAAGTGACTTTTTAGTTTGTAGAAGTCTTTGCTGTCTAATGAGGTTTTTTAGAATTAACCATCAACAGGAATGCAACAGTGAAGAAGTTTCAGTAGTGCTTGCAGCCACTGTGACAATAAACCTTAGTTGTAAGCAATAGAAGTTTCAAACCCTCTTCTCCACCTTAAGAGGATAATCACATGCACACAGCTCTGCATCTAAAGGTCTGACTGCAGGTTTTCATCTACAGAAGAAAACTGCTACTCAAGGAGAGATGCCTTCCAGCTGTCCTGGACAAACACAGTGCCTTTAGTCTTTAACTATGTTGTTATGGGTGTGGTTGAACAAGGCTGCTAAGGTCATCAGATACTTGATACTTCGCTGTCATCAAATCGGGCACTCCCTTCTGCCTCCCCTCTTCCCCTAGCCATACAGTCCATCCCATCCCTTATCACAACTACAAAAATAACCCAATTTAACTTGCTACCCTGGCAAAAAAGTGATTACTCTCATGTTGGGTTAAGTTGCTGATGAACAAGCAACTTCAACTGGCTCACAGTATGGTCATGTACGATCTAATAAGACCACATACAGGAAGTAGTAGGGATACTGTCAGTAAAATCCTATTTTGATTGCAGTAAGACAACTCTGCTGAACTAACAGGTAAACACACTCCAAAGCTGTCTTATGAGAATCATCTCATTACAACATAGGACTTTCATGCAAAAATCCAAGACGCTACCAAATATGTCTATGTGCACATATGCACAAACAGGCACTATACACAAGGGTGCAAATGCATCATTTATGCATATAGCTATGGATCATTTAGTTCAAAGGGTTCAATAACATGTATTGTTAATTGTTGACCTCACATTCACAAACAACTAATGGCAGCAGTAGTGTGTAAGGTCATTAAAACATAAAATGAGGAAGGCTACCGGTTACAGAATTTCACTGATTTAGAATACTTTTGTTTAGAGGCAAACTCAAGTAAGCTTTGACTTGAGTACTTCTGTTAGACAAGTAATTTCTACGCCTGAAACACACCAGGCATGGGAATTCTTGAGTAGGGTAACACTGAAGCAACAGTCTTCCAATGCCAAAGCTCTCTTAAAGGCATCTACTTACTTGGTCAGCACTATTTAACAAAATAAATGCTGATAATAACCTGCTGGCTCCCCTCCTGTCTTGTGAGCAAGCTGCTGACAGAGAGAAGTAGCTAACAATAGTAAAGTAAGCTTTTTAAAGTAAGTTGTTCCAACTTACTTTATTACAATTCACAGATTCCTGCGGGATCTGGTTCATCAAAACTGACTTCACCGTAAGATTGGCATCTGCTACAGATATTATTAGCAAAATTCATTAATTCCAGTGATGAAAAAAACATCTTTATGTTAGGTTGTGAATATGACTCATTTCCAAGTGAGGATAGACAACATTTCTCACAATCTTTACTTGCAGTGGGGTAAACAAGTTGTGTAGCCTGCCCCAAAAGAACAGTATTCTGCACACTTTACAAATAGATTTCTATTTGAGAAAGGAAGCTTCATTACTATCAACACAATCTGATGTACAACTTGACAAGTCAGCAAGGAAAAGCTGAGTAGCCAGAGAAGCAGAGAATACAAGAAGAATCATACTGAAATAAGGAAGAAACGTTACCCACCCTGAGAAGAGAACATGTTTGGCAGAAGGCAGGCAGAGGACCATGAAGGAGAAAGAGGAGTAATGTACCAAAAAGGAAAAATGAAAATGCAAAGGGAAAATAAAATGCAAAATACTAACATTTTGGAGAAAATAAATTACTTCCAATCAACTAGTAAGAAAGGGTCTTTTAGACAAAAAAAATGGGTCTCATATCTGCATATCTGAAAACAGGAAAATAAAAAGAGATCTATAATGTCATCTTGTGGGAAGTGCTTTATTGGTGGTTTTTGCCTACTTTGGTTCACAAGCTGCAATCTCAAAAAATACCTCCTGCCTCAAAAAAAAATTAAAAATAATTATTTTTGGTGAGACTGAAAACATGCAACAAATGAAATGGACTGAGGAGTTCAGATGCTTTCCACTAGCAAATCCGGATAGTGAGAACCTTTGGCTTCATAGAAAAATCACCAAAAGCTGTGAGAAATACAGTCAAAAGTTTTATTCTCCTCCATAAACAGATAAAAGAAACTAAAATTTGTAGGTTTTATTTCCTAGAGGGGCTAAAGCACATCTCCTGTGAGGACAGGCTGAGGGAATCGGTGCTATTCAGCGTGGAGAAGACAGTGCTCTGGAAGACATTACAGCAACCTCCCAGTACCTGAATGGGACCTACAGGAAACCTGGAGAGGGACTCTAGTAATAGGACAAAGAGGAAAGCTTTCAAGCTAAAAGAGGGTAGATTGGATCTTAAGAGGAAATTTCTCAGCATAACAGTGATGAAACACTGAAATTAGCTGCCCAAATAACTTGTGGATGCTCCCCACTCCAGAAAGTATTTAAGTCTAGGCTGGACTAGGCTCTGGGCAACCTGGTCTAGTGAGAGATGTCTCTGCCAAGGACAGTGGATTGGAACTAGATCATCTATGAGGCCACTTCCAACCTAAGCCATTCTATAATTCTATGAAATGTGGAGGACAGGAGACCATGGACACAGAATATGAAGTAATTGTACTCAGTAGGGATTCAAGAGCAGAGGAAGGAAGAGGATGATCAGAAGTACTGAGAGGAAGCTGCCCTACCTCTTCCTACCATAATTGCTTCAAATTTCTACAAAACAATACACATTGGGTTACAGTGCCTCAGTACATAACTAAAAACACCAAAACACAGTTTACAAATAATACGAATGTGGTAACAATCTGGCAAATACATGATAACCTTTATAAAAAGTTACATGTGTATACATTTATAGCAACCTTTAGTGGGACCCCCTTTGGCTGTAGAGAGGTCCTGTACAGCTATGCATGCTGCAAAAATCAGACCTTTGTGTTCAAGGAAAGGACAGATATTGGCTCCAGGAAAAGATGAAGAAGTCCTTTCTAGGTACAAGATACGCCTTCCTCCTCCCATACATTATCACTAAAACCGTGTCATTATGTATAAACGCTTGGCATTTGCTGCTACACTTCCTTTCCCAAAGCCTTACAAAGCAACAATCCGAGGCTGACTGTGACTCTTCCCCTCAGAACATGGACACACAAACAAGTCACAGCATGGAAAAGACATGACTGAACTTATTGCAGCTTTCCATTGGCAGTAAACCTGAGCTACTTTCAATGTAGTTTTTTTTCATTACATAGTTTATGAATGAACACATATGCAGCTACAAGAAAGCAGTGTCATGCAGCTAACATCCATGTATATTCACATGTCCGCACCTTTGGGTCCTATTACTGTAATACATAAACAACAACATGTAATTGCCCTCAGAACACCAGATAAAATAGGAAAATGTCATCAATTACATCTTTGAGCTAGAGTGCTACACAAAGTGGTATTAGCTTACATCAGACAGCAGTATTGACTGTACAATGAAGACTCTACCATGGACTTAATCATGACATTGTAAAGGCATTTTCACATCAGTATGGCCATTTCCATATAGAATAAGTACATGTGATGATATAAAGTTCCTCTATACTAGCACAACCTGACCACATGAGCTTTTAAAAGCATAAGCACCGCTTTTAATAAACTCAGAATTAGCAGGATGGAAGCTAGGCATACACAGCTTGTGTGCGGTAGGTCTCAGGAGCAAGAGCAGCAAGAGGCAGCAACTCAACCCAGACCTCCCAGCTCTCACACTTCCTTCACCTATAAAATACTTCTGATGCTCTTCACCATATTCTCTGTTGCCAGTACAGACAGAACCAAAGCTTGCAGGAGGCTCTGCAACCAAGTGCTAGTTTAGAAATAATTTTCCACTAGGAGTCACGATACAGCAGTACTACAACAAGCCAATGCAACTCTCCACTACTGACAAAACACTGCCTAGTGACTAAAGATGTACAGCAAGACTAAAAACCAGGATTGAGCTGGGGACTGAACTGAAAGTCCCAGAGTGGGCAATTCTGCTTCCCAAAGGAGCTGTTAGTCAGAAAATGCTCCATGAAAGCCTCATTAGGCAGCAGTTGCAAAGTCGGTTAAAATATTAATACTTTTTCCAGAAGTGACAAATTGTAATTTAAATTAATCTCTCCTTCTATCTTGTTTTGTACTCTACTCTATTTCCTCTGTATGCTGCCTGTTTTTGCTACCACTACTTTTAAACTGGTTCCCAGAGCTAGTTAAATTTATGGGGTCACTGCTTAGTCCATTAGTTTTACCAAGCAGCAAAAGCATGCTCTGCTCCAGGACAAGCTAAAATCCATGCCTTCTCTGCCTGTGAGAGAAAGCAACTAAAGTTGCCAACTTACAGCATATAAATAAATATAACAAATCATTAAGAAAGGAGGCATCATTAGTTCCACTGTTCAGAAGTTGAGCCATGTATGTCTACTTCTCATTGCCTGCTTTAAGGCATTTCAGGGCTTTGCTTCTACCTGCACTTTACTTATATTTTTCACCCATCCTGCTTTAAAATCTTGACAACACACCCTTAGGAAACTAGTAAAAATGAGCGCTTCAACTTCTGGAGTATGGTCACTTGTGTTTACATCTATGTATTTCTGTGTAGATGCTTTATTTGTACTATCACTCTTCAGTCTGCAAAGTAATAACCGCTACCCATCTGTGCTTTAGCAACTATTACCTGTTCTGCTACCAACAATTACCCACCCAGAATCTATGCATGACAGATAAAAGCAGTGGCAGACACAACTACCACAAAACCTTCTAAATAAGGCCCAGAAATAATATTAACCAGAATAACATTGGTTCTGGAGACCAGTGGGGCAAAGGTAATATAATTTTGACATAAGACTTACCAAAGAGTGAATGTTACATGCTGTAAAACTATTTTGGGAATAACTGTGCTAACAGCTTAAAGCAGACCCATCTACAATAATGATATATGTGATGAATCTAGCTCAAATGTATACCCTATGGAGAATTCAAAACTCAGCTGTTAAGGTATTTTCTTTATGCTGTTGCCACCTAACAGGCTTCAACAGCCAAGCACTATTCTGCTGATGTTCATGCTTTTCTGGGGAGAAGTACTGCAGAGACAGGCAGGGACCCAGGGTTGGGAAACCAGCATTCACACACAACCTACCTGAACACTAGTTAGGCAATAGCTCTAATGAGAGGAAATCTTAAGCAACAAATAAAAAAACACCAGTCCGTTTTCTCCTCATCAAGAGGACAGCAGGCAGAAGTCACTTCCTAACCTTAACATTCAGAACAGTCTGTTGCTTTAAGCACACAAAAGATAAGCCAACATATTTTAAAGTGTTCAAGATCTCCAGAGCTGACAATTTGGTTTTCTATTCCAGTCTGCTTACCCTGCAGCTCTTGCCTTGTAAACATTTTGTAGGAGGATGTGAAATTCAACAGAGGACTCTCAACCACGAATGACTCTGCAGTGGTGCATTCTTAGAAATGCGTGGTAGTGCCTATGAGCTCATTTACACATGCTAACGTCACTGATCAGGGTCAATTCAAGGCATTTACAGCTCTACTTGTTACAGCTGAATGTCAGTTCATTACAGTGAAAGTGCTCCTCCCCCACCTCAACTGGTAAGAACAAGACAGAAAAAGAAACAAAAAAAAGTGAAATTAGGTTAATTATGTTAACAGGATAACTAGCAACACCATCAATGGTCTTCTACTAAAAATGTACGCTGAACACTGACTTTTCATTAGGCCTAATAATTTCATTTACTACTCTTGATTTCCCCAACTTGATGCCTTGAAAAACTCTGTGTATGTAGTATCATTTACTCTAAATGCTTTCATTCTGGATTCCTTAACTTGTGAAGCACCTATGAAATAGGTATGACAGCCTGTCTCATTTGGGCTCTGGTTTGTATTAACATCATAACCAGCCACCTGAGCTAGAAGAACATAAAATAAAAAACATCCTAAAGGAATTATCTACAAAGGGCTGAAAAGGGTACATCAGACAAAATTAAACGTGTTATGAGAGAAACGTGTTATGCACAGGTATTCTTACTTCAAATTATGTATATACAACTAACCTTTAATATACCATGACCTGATCAACCAAGGTCAATGCAATTCCATCTCCACAACAAGAAAAGGTTTGACTTTACAATCACAGTTCAAAACAGAACTTGATAGTTAAGCAGAACATTGTCTAGCTATATAAGGAGCACACAGTGCTAAAGAAGATCTAGTTGCTTCTTCAAATCATAATCTTGGTTGATTCAGTCATTCAGCTATATCATTTCTAAGACTTCTATCAGAACAATCTACTATAAATGGCACACCTTTTTGGTAGATGTCTGAGAAAGTTTTTCCACCACAGTTTTCCATCAGCTAAAGACAACGTACAGAGCTGCCCATTGCAGAACTCCAATTGAAACAACAAAGAACTTGGAAACAAAATGTCCCAAAACATGACAAAATCACATCCTCAGTTTTCTAGCACATGTTAACCGATGAAGGAAAAAAATTCTTATAAATAAAAAACAGGAACCAATGTCTGCTTTTAAGTAAAGATGCTGTTTTAACCAACATATTGCATTTTTAAGTCAGTTAATGTAGAGAAAAGAGGTCTGACTTCATAATCTTTTAAATTCCAAATATAATCATTATAACAACTTCAGTTATGCCTTGAGGTTGGGGTAAGACATACACTCCCCACGCATTTGTTACACCATTTATATAAAACAAATCTAGAAATGCACACAACATGGCATACAAAGACGAAATGCAGTACAAAACTGAGCATCTCAGAAAACCTTGCTGCCTTTTGTTCACCAGAAACGTATGTGCTTGAGATGAGGAAGCTGAAAATTCCCATGCTTTAAAACAAAATCAAGCTAGAAGCTACAACATCACAAGATGAATTTATCACCAACTCAAGCAAAAACAATGAATAGTGATTCCCACCATCACCACAAGGCAAAAAATTAATCATGCACAGGTTTATTGGAGGCGAAACCTCCTCGGGGTATAGCACTAGATCAATTCATCGTCTAGTGACCCACATTCAGGAACAACTAGTAAGACTGAACATTGCAAAGTCCAAAGTCTTTGCCCCTGTATGGAGACAGGCTAGAAAGAAACAAAGTAGCATTGTCACTACTGAAGTAAGCCTTATTTATATGAATAAAGATTCATGAGACTTCACAGCCTCTTCAAAAGTAAACATTTCCCACTACTTACTCATAAGGTGCTGCTGTCTACACAACTTCCAGCTTTTATAAACTCTACTTTCAGCCTCAAAATATGTAGTATTGCAGTGAGGTAACACTAGCTTCTGCCAAAACTGAGGACATTCATACCACAGTGCTCCACAGCACCAAGCAACACTTGTGAACCACCATCCCAAATCTTGCAGCTATTGGACAGCAAGCCTAGGATACAAAAACTAAGTAGAACAACTCTTTGAAGAAAAGTTACATATATTACCTTCTTTTGACCTCAATCTTCCATGTACAGAGGACTAAATAATGAGACAGCAAGTGAACATCTTAGGGGGACTTGAAGATTTTATCAACAATTGGATTTGGTATGCAGACTAACAATTACAGAGTCAGTATCTTTAGAGCTGTTACCACCACATAACAACAGTCTCTTAAAATGCAATACATCATTTTCTACTATGGCAAGAACTGTGAAAGTGTGTGTCATCATTTCAATATGAAACTCTCCATGCTTATGACTGGAAAAAAGCCTCCAAAGGACAAACTAGATATACTGAGCATGTTTTTCAATTTTAGAGAAGTATCATTTATTGATCCCCATGTTGAATTACATAGCCAAATTTTACTCTGTTCTATAAATAAGTGTTCTCTCAGCAAGTTAACCGTGGCTTTCCCCAAGTACACTGCATGTGTAAGTATATTACATACACAAAACACAACAGAGTCCTTTGAGACTCCTCAAAAAATCCTATGCCCCACATTAGGCAAAAGATCCCAAGTACCTTGACTTTTTACAACAGTTTGTAAAGTCAAATATGCTTGTGTTCTTTGCTGGTTACAACTGAAGCCCTTCATATCCTTCGATGACCATTGATGTCCACCATGTTAAGCACTTAAATTTCAAAACAAAGATCTTTATATAGGGGACCCTCTAGCTAATTATTTACTTTCAAGAGTACCTTTTTCACAGCAATTCTACAGTGAAAAAGAATGCCAAAGACAAACACTGGCAAATCTAACTATACTTCCTTCATGGAGGAAAATGGGATATTTTGAAAGCATTTTTACCAGCTTCACATTCAGAACAATGTAAGGCAGCCATATTATATTTCAAGAAATACTGTGTAGAAAAATGTTAATTTTCTGAAAAAACAATGAACTCTGAGCTCTGAATCACAGCCAAAAATCACAACTGTAACTTGGGTGTGTACTGAGATAAGTATGGAGGCAAAGAGTGTGAACACACAGAAATATGAAAGCTAAAATCTAGAGGTAAAGGGACATAGGGTTCATGTGCTCTGTACTGTTTCCTGTACTGTTTCCAACCAGGACAAAGCACCTTACTCTTCAACATATTTTTTTAATTATTTGCTGTATCTACTGTATCTACTATTTCACATTTTAAACCAAGTTCACGCTTCTTTTAGCTACAATTTTTTAACATAAAAATCAGATAGACGGCCTAATTTATCAGCAACCAAAAAGCAAAGTATGTTTACAAAAATTATACTAGAATCAATATTACAAACCCTACATTATATATAAACGTCTAATTTAAATTCACACATTTAAGAGAGATACAGGTAAAGTAACTTAAATTCTTCTTTATGGATCCACAAGTCAGGAACATGCTAGCAGTTAGAATTAAACAAGGAGAGCCACGGTTGGCCATACACTAGACTCACACACAACTTGTTACACCTTTGTTACAGCAGTTATTTTATGGCCTCACTACAAGGTGAAACATCATACTCAGGTATATGTAGCAACTTACATGCCTGTCTCAGCACCTTGGATTCTAGCTGCAGGTTTGAAGAACTAACTCTTGCTCAAGTTCAACACCAAATGGTTGTACATGAAATAGGCTAAACAAGGTTTCATTAAAAAAAAAAAAAAACAAAACCAACTCGCCACAATGGAAAAGTAAGTATTTAAGCCAGGGTTTTGAAGTTCAAACCTGTTTACATCCACTTATAAACTGTTTGTGGCAGCACTGTAACAGGCTGACACCTTATAACCAGAAGACATGACTTTGCCTGGCTTTCCGGAAGTTGTTGCAGGGTTGTGCCAAGACTTAAGCAGAGTACTTCAAATCCTGACATGGTCAAACTATCAAATAGTAGGGAAGCTACTCCAAATGAGCAAGTGATTACTTTGTAAATACAATTCGTTTCACTGCTTGCTGCACTAAAAAAACCAGCATATTAAGCTGGTTCTTTTTACAGATCTGATTTTCTTTTTATCAGCGAGAAACAAAGTGCATGCATGCTCTGGACTACTCAGTAGGAACAAGAAAGCATGTTAACAAAGCACATATATCTTCAGTAGGAATTCAATGTGCTGATGGTGGGTCTTCCCAGTGCTGTTTATCTGGTAGTATTCTGCAGGAGCGAAGGCATGCTCTGTTTCAACAATAAGCAGCACCATCCCCAGACTGGTTAAGACATGAAGCTCAATTACCCCAGGACAATACACTCCATGCTACTGAAGGAACATAACAGCAATCAAAAAGGAGATTCAACAGGGAGAAATAAAAATTACTCGAAAGCAACAAACCAAAAAACTGTCATACCTCAACAGCACATTAAAAATAAATACAGCATGATAAGCATACACTTGCATGAACTTTTATCAAAGTCCAATCAGACTTGAATTACAACGTTTAGAAAGTCATGATCCAAATGACAGCTCATCAAGACCATCTACGCCTGGAAACAGCACAAACTATATTGATGTTTTGCTACTTAGCTATATTGAACCCCCTGCCAAAACCAAGCTCTCAGTCTTGACTAAATGATGCTGAAGCTCTTCACTTGCAGAAGAATTAAACAAATTTTCAAAATCCAATCACATTCAGCATGAACAGTCTTGTCCAAGATTTTTGCCTAATGTCTTACAAGTTCTCAATAAAAAGTTTTGCTACTAATATTTCAAAGACTTGAGAAAAGTAAATGGAAATAGGTGTGGTAATCAGACCAAAACCAATTCTTTTTCTTCATGAATTCCTTTGAGAAAAGAGGTCAAGACGACCAGAGAAAGAATGAAAGAACTCTTCTATCCACACCAAAAATACACTGGGTCAAGAGAGGAGAGTCAATTAAAACAATTTTTTAAAAAAACCCCAAAAAACTAGATGGAGAAGATAGATGACACTTAAAATAAAACTCCAGTAAGCTTATATACCTTCATTTACCATAGATCTTACAATGCTCTTAAGAATCTCCTGCACAAAACCATACAAGTACTTTCATAAAACAAAACGCAAACCTGATGGCTTATGTAGTTCTCCTGTACTCTTCTCCAATACATTGAGTTTATACATACATACTGGGAACACTGAATTTAAAGCCGGCATGCTAATGGCTTACAGGAGACTATCCCAGAAGTATAACCCCATTCATCTCAAGAAGTTCAGAGATGTACCTGTACATTAAGTTTCAGAACATAAGGCATTTCTACAGTTGTCTCAAATCAGCTTGGTTTCCACCACATCTTAACATGTAGTACCCTAGTACATTAATTATCTTGTATCACATACTACCATCTAACTCCTGTTACACACCAATCCAACATCAAACTATGCTGCACAACTGGTGACAGCTAAAAGCAGTTTAAACTTAAAATCATTAATCATGAACACTCATTCTGTCTCTGAACCTAGATTACAACCAGAACATTTCTAGTTACAGACTTTAAGAGGATTCCCGTTAAGTCTGTGAGCATTCCTCACGGAATATTGGTATTGTTGCATTTTGCTAGAAGCTACAACAAAAAAAAAATATTAATGACTCTTAAAGAATAGCAGAAAACTGGGACAAATTCCATGATTCTATGAAAGTGGGAAAATGCAGTACAGGATAGATTTTATTACCTTTCTTCTGATGGGAAACATCCAGGGGAAAAAATAAATGTTATCATATAGACAAAATAATATTTGATATTGCTACAGAAAAATAAAATAGGAGAGGAAATGGAAAACAAGTCTGATGGTACATAAAGTTCCTAAACCAAATGCAAGTCAAGGCAATTCAACATCTGGTAACTGCTTCATGGCTGTTCTAGTTACTATTAGCCACAAAGAAATGTTCCATACACATTCATGAACAACTACATTAGTATGTTTCTTTTTATTTATTTTAGCTTTATTTCAGCCACTTTAGTTGTCTAGATGAAGGCACACAACTGCTTTTTAACAAGAGCAACCATTACTTTCTTTTCAAGCCACAACAAAGAATGTCTCCATATATGCAAGAATGTTGTACTTAGCATGGCTGAAGTTGGTTTTTTGAGGGTTCTGGTGGTGTCATTTTAAAATCATGAAAGCTTCTCAGCTTTAACTTTTCCAATGTACCTTATAATAAACAGAAAAAATGAAGACAATCTCTCTAGATTCTGAAGACCAACTTCTTCCTACTGAAGAAACTATACTGTAAAGCCCCTTTCTTTGGTTTGGGAGAACAGAACACTGATATTTAAGATGGAAAATACATCCTATTACAACATCATTGTCCTTGCTTTCACTTGAGCATTGCACTTGAGGCAAGTGCAAGGGATAAAAGTTTTCTTAATCAGCCCCCAAAGTACTTATAGAGAAAAAAAACCCAACACAATCAACAGCCACTCTGATTATTTTACTCAGGTTTCAACAAATATCATTAGTTTTGCTTCTCTGTTCCCCTTTCTCCTGCTAACACCAGCTTGTGCTACAGACTGATTTCTTGTTTCACAGAGTCAAAGCTATCAGGCAGGAGCATGGTATTCCACATGTTACCTCACCTTCAATCATTTCTCTGTCTCCGCTGGAGTATACTACCCTGAGTCACTTGCTGCATTAGGAGCTCTGTTGTTCAAATATCCATCATACTGGCATCCTGGTGCAAAACCTTGTCTGTGCATATTTTCGAACAACAGAAGCTTTCAATGTCCTATCTCTCCACATTACAGCATGCCATTTCTAAGGCACCATGTCCACAGCCACTGAAGTACTCCTGTACAGTGGAAGTAGGAATCTGTCCCACATTAGAAAGTGCTTAGTAATAGAACAGGCAAGATGCAACAAGTAAAATTATTATAAATTTTACTGACATTACCCAGAATATCTTGAATTACTTTAGACTTCATATTCTCTTCCATAGCAAAAGAACTGGCAAGTTTTGTACTAAGTATGGTACTAAGAAGTATTTCTACTTCGCTCACAGCCAAGACAATTCTTCTCCTTGTAACCAAGCAGTGCTTTTGAGTACACCACATGATTTAATTAGTATGCTTAAAAGCTTCCAGTTGGATCCACTGGTCTGCACATCAACTTTTAGTTCAAATCTCAAAACTTAGTCTGTTTGTATGCCCCTACCACCACCTCTAAAGATCTCCAAAAGCCAGTTCTGAAGTATTTTAGAAAGCAGAATCTGAAATTTAAAATTATCATTGCTTTCTTTTTTAATCCAAAGATGCATCACTGCACTCTTCACACCAGGCTCATTTGCAAGTTCACCATTCCATTTACGATTTTCTCTCAAAGATATTTTCATTTGTGTAATCATACTTGTAATAAACCAAACACCACAAAAACCCAACTCCACTCTCCCATAAAATAATTGAGTGTAACATCAGTTAAATTCTGGCATTTGCAACAAAAAACACAGCATTTCAGAGAGATAACTCCATTTGCAAGTTGTGGTTCCACGCAGCTTCAAGCACTAATACTGACACCAATGTAAAGGTACAAAAAAGTGAGATGTGACCATTTAAACCAGAAAGGTATTCATACGTGAAGTTACTAATATTTCCACAAATAGGGAAGATAATGTATGAGTACTTATCTCGATCTTTTCCCCCATGAGTGTGTTGCTTCAGTAATAAGAACTGCATTAAACATAACAATTTCTGTTAGCATACCAATTGTCTCATCATTCATTCTCAACTCAAAAACAAGCTCACAGAATAAAGCAGGTGGTTTTGTTACTATTTATTGTAAAACCATATCCATTTTCAAAACACCCAATTAAACTGAATTATTACAATAAGGCAAAAAGACCACTCGGTCAGTACCTTCTTTCCTAGCAGCTGTTTCTGATGCCAGGTTATTCTGTTTACTTGCTATCTTCACAGCACTGAAGCTGAAAAATGTCAACAGAAACACCCCAGTCTCTCACAGTTACCAGCAGGGAAGATGAACAATACCTAAGTTGTAAACTCTTCCATCATTCAGGTGATGACAACTGCAGCCAAAGAAAACAACAACTCTATGCTCTGGCAGTCTAAGCCACCTAAGAGATACACTACTCTGTGCATGTCAAAAGTCAGATCAAATACTAAGTACAGCCTTAAGCAAAGCACTGCCTAGAAGTGAACAGTCTTCAGTAACAACCTTTCTCACAGCAAAGTCTAATCCTGTCATCAGCCAAAGATTTCAAGGAAAAAAAAAAAGTAAAAGGCATTCCAAACTGTTACCATATCTTTGGAGGATTTTGGCATCAGCTTCAGGGTTGATACCTGGTCTCTCAATTTGAGCAGACTAAAAAGAAAAAAAATAATTTGGCATCTAGTTTTGCATATTCTAAAGCACTTGGAATACAGAAGGATGGCATGAACTTGTTTTTTAGATAAAAGCAATTACAATTTTAAGAGAAAATAATAAACAACAGTTCAGGATTCCAGCCTTACATAGTAACCTCATGGACACACTATAGAAGATTCTGGCTTTGACAGGCACAGTAAAAGGATTTGTTTGGTTTTACTTATACCAGTACAGATGACCATTTCTGCTCCAAAGAATCTTCATAGTTTTCAACATGAATATTCTAGACTCAACAGCTTCACACATCTGTCTTACCTGTATGTCAAAAAACTAGTCAAGCAAAAAAAAATAAAACCCTTAGAGAAGACAGCAGTGACAAAAAAGGCAACACTTGGATTTTCTAGGTCTAC
Source organism: Upupa epops (assembly GCA_013397515.1). NCBI lineage: Eukaryota > Metazoa > Chordata > Aves > Bucerotiformes > Upupidae > Upupa > Upupa epops. The sequence goes on along the minus strand of VZRI01011240.1, from coordinate 347,276 downwards.
ATAAAATCTTTGACATTTGAATCAGAGCACTAATGAAATAAAACTAATCTATCTACAGTCCATAGATACACTAAAAGAAAAACTTTTCTTCTTCCTTGGCTCATATTCTATATGATGTCTGGTTTCTGCGCACAAACTTCATACACTTGCCCACTTATTATAGAAACTAAAACAACTATTGTGAATACTTTGTGTGTAAGTTCTTTTGGACAGACACCTCATCATAAGCTCACACAGCTACTACAATATGGTTCCAGTCTACACTTGAAGCTCTGAGCAGCGATTCAGTGGTGCTAAATTCTTTTCTATTGAAGAACGAACTACAGGACCAAAAATTGAAGCACTGTTTTTCTCAGGAACCACAAAGTAAGCTCTAACCTTCCCCCACAGAAAGTGTATGGTTCTCAGCTGCAGTACAGGATTACTAAACTAGAACAAGTTTTCCTTTGAACAGCAAAAAAACAAAATTCAAAGCAAATAAAACCTCTAAAAAACCAGGCTCCTCTATCAGGCTATTAAGCTTTTCCAAATATGATACATTTATCTAAATTCCAAGGCTAAGAAAGTTCTTTAAGACTAGGTTAAAGAAGAAATTTTCTACAATGAGCATGACAAAACACAGAAACAAGTAACAGACTTCCCACCCCAAAACATTAAATTTGGACAGAGCTCTGAGCAACCTGATGTAGCTGAAGATGTCCTTGCTTACTACAGGCTGGAGGTCACTCCCAACCCAAACTATTTTATGATTCTTTCAAAATTAGAGGCAAAGTGCCAAGGCTGGTGCAAGTATTTAATGGGATACATTCCCATCCTGAATGAAGTTAAAGAATACACATTCTTCAAGAAATTGTGTTAAAGCTGTGGCCAGTTTGACAAATGCACACCTGCACATCCAGTAACTTCCACAAATCTGCTACTAGCATGAGGCTACTATATCCTAAAGGGAGAAGGACTGTAACTGAAATTCATTCCAAGACCTTGCAGAAATAACCACAATGACAGAAAATACCATAAGGAATCACAGGCTGTCTTAATTAAAACCTCTCCAACTTCTATATATAAGCCACCTGGCATACTTAATATTCACAACAGTCACTGTTGGCAATGTGACAGCCTTCCTAATTTATTCCAGTGTTCCTCTTGCTTTTAAAACTTGACTCAACCAACTTAAAGCATGCTTGCTACAGTTTCACCCCACTGGACTGTTTCATGTCCAGTGGAAAAGACAATAGTCTTTTCTTTCTAGCTATCTTTAGCATATTTAGAGAGCATTTTCAAATTTCAAGTTTTTAACACATGCACTTTAGGTTCTTGGAGCACCTCTTGAAGGGAATCCACACATCTAGACCAGATCAGCTGCAAAAACCTTACTACTACACTTCAGAAAACTCTGCAAAACACATTAGATCCCTCCTTCCTAATTTGACCACAAGTCTTAAATAAATGTTCTTATGAAATTAGTCATGTAATGGCTGCAGAAAGACTCTTCTTACAAAAACAAAATCCTGAGTTTCTGACAGGATATACATAAAATAGTTAATAGTGTGAAAGTGAGCACAGGCAGTAAAAACATTTGTAATACACAGACTACATCAGATCAAGGCATTGCCTAATCCACTTTCCTATCTTCAACAGCAGCCATGCACAAACACCCAAAGAATAATCCACAGCAATTAACAGGAGGTTGGCAGATAGACATCTTAATCTATATATACACACACCATTTATTTTATGGATTTTAAGCACATTCAGTAGCTTTATCTAACAACAAATTACATCACTCTTGCACAGTGCATCTTGTTGCCCATGCTGAAAATCAGTTCATGGGAACAAAGAACTCTCAACTGCATAAAGCAAAAGTAAAAAAAAAGAAATAATGCTGTGACTGAATTACTAGAATAAAAATTAACACTATTCCACGACAGTACACTTTTGAAGTTTTTAGTGGATATGTATTTTAAACAAGCAATTTCATGCCTTACAGTTGGCCTCACTTACCAGCACGTTCCATGGCTGATGACCTTTAAAGATGTTTCAGTTATGTGGCCCACATATCCTTTTCTTCAAAGGACAACCACGGGGTGGCTAACTTCATTAGAATAAAAAACATCCAGTGCTTTTCTGAAAGGGCAGTTCTAAGTAACTTCTAGGGGACTTCAGCTATTTCTCTTTTAGTACCATAAAGGAGTATTTTTTTTTTCTTAATACTATGCCAAGGTGAAGCCAAAGTTATTCATAACTGCAACAGCCTGCCTTCTTGTATTTTACAGGAGAAAATACACTCTTCAACATCCAGCAGCAACAGACTCTCAAGTCAGACTGTCACTACAGCTGAGCTCCACTTATCCACACCATTTGAGGTGTTAGACATTATATAGCCTCTGTCTCAGGGACATCCAAAGAGGTACATTTTAAAAACAGAACATTTCACAAATAATTTTCAAATCTGACAGAATGCTGGTATTATTGCATTAGCTGTCTGTGTTTTCATTTAAAAACAGGGGGAAGGGTACTATGAGGTAGATACATATTTAATGTTCAAATAATTACTTTCAAGTAAGCACAAATCCTAATAATACTAAGGACATAATCCTCTGCCCAGACTCAGCAATCGTGAAGCCTCACCTTGAGTCTTATGTTCAGTTTTGGGCACCTAAATATATAGTGGACACTGAGGTGCTGGAGCAGGTCCAAAGAAGAGCAACAATGCTGGTGGAAATATATGGAAAACATATCCTACAAGGAGTGACTGAGGGAGCTGGGACTGTTTAGTCTGGGGAAGAGGAGGCTGAGGGGAGAGCCTATTGCTCTCCACAAATGCCTAAAGGGAGGTTGTAGCAAGAGTGAGGTTAGTCTCTTCTCACTGGTGACAGAACAGGGGGTAATGGCTACAAGTTGCACCAGACGGGGTACAGGTTGGATATCAGGAAAACTTTTGTACAGTAAGGTTTGCTTACTGTATAAGCAAACACACAGCCAGAGGTATGGTTGAGATACCATCCCTGAATGTGTTTAAATATTGTTTGGATGTGGTGCTTGGGGACACAGTTTAGCAGTAGGTCATCAGATAGGGTAGTATGATTATGTCAAGGATGGATCTTGAAGGCCTTTTCCAACTTGGGCAATTTTGTGATTCTGTAATAATTATGACAAGAGTTGATTCCATAGAACAATTCTATTCAGTAGGGCTGAAAAAAAGTAGCAAGAAGCAGCACAGTCAAATAATCACTACCTGGCCTGCTACATATTTTTTGAGTGGGTTTTCTTATAAATACAAACAGAATGAGAAAACAAACCAAAGTAGCATGAGGGATGCCCAAAGTAATTCAAGAAATTTCAACAAATAGAACTCCAGAAGTTCAGTAACACCTGTTTTCTTCAATGTCACATAGAAGTTAATTATTCCGCTTCATCTGCGGACAAACTGCCCACCATTTTATTGATTCTTTTTTCCTGACAGACTCCTGGATATTATCTGAACTTATTAACACTTGCTTCTGTTCTCTATTATACTGAGAAATACTAAGTCTTTCAAATACAATGCAGTCATAAAAAAACAGGATCTATCATCTCAAAACTAACATCACATATTAAAACTTTAGAAGTCTAGTCCCCCCCCCCAGCACCAATTCTTTGTTCTTCCTGCATAAATACCCTGCATCCATTCTACAGTGCAGTGGATTACTGATAAAACTTTTCATATGCTTATTCCTCATGTTTCCTAGGGGACACCGTGCGCATATCAAGATACCAGTGTACAAGAGATGTCACTCCTACTAACCTTTCCCCATTCCAGAATTACTTGTTCCATTCAACAAAAACTCAAAGCATATATGTGAAGTACTAGCTGATGGGTGCTCACCTCCATATGAGTCCATACACCAAAGCCCAGCACACCACAACTTTGGGATAGTCCTGGAAACTCAGCAGTACCTAAGCATGGTGGGAGAAGTTAAAGTACCACAGTAGAGAAAACACCAGGCTACACAATAACTATGAATAACCAAAATAAGTTAAAAGCTATTAGTTATCAGTAGATAGTTACTAGTGTTTTCAGAGTCTCAAAATTAATATAAGCAACTTTTAAAGTACATACAAACTTTTGTACTTAAATATTGATAAGGTGGAAAATCAATCTACTCAAAAATTTGAAAGAAGAAAAAGCCACAAGTTTTCAGCATTTCTGTAACTCTGTAACTACATGCTAAGTTAGTAGAAAACTAACTTGAAATTAACAACAGCACTGGCAAATCCCCATGCTTTTTCCATATATTAGTCATAGCAACACTACAGTAACCATCGTTCAATGCAATACTTGACTCATCTGGTCAAAAAGTGACAGTAACAACAGCTTCCCTTAAAAAGGTCAATGTACACCTACTAGAGGTATAGTGTTATAATTGGTTGATTGATTCTTTTTGCTTGAAATATCAAGAAAAAATAATGCATATAAAATTCTAGAATTCAGTACAGCTTGTTACGGTTTCACTAAGTCCTGATGCAAATATTTGCCAAACTATTGTGTCTCTCAAGCCTTCCTCTATAAAAGAAACTGATAACTATTTTCATTCAATGAGTTCAAAAAAGTGTTGAAGTCCTATAGCAACCATGTTCTTACCTGAAGCCTAACTTCTTATAAGTTTTACAAACATTGAGGTTTATAGCTACAAATACACAAAATTCCTCACAATTTAACAAAGTGTGAAATCCTATTTCCTCCTTTACCAGTATATTCCTTAAATGACTAGCTGACAACTTAAATACATATAGTCACATAACTCAAATGGAAAAAGACATTTAGTGATAGAAAACATCATTAGGTTGCAGCACCTTCCAGAGCTCCTTTAGCAGCATCAAAATTAAATATCAATGCTAGCACAACAGGACACTACCAAGTCACAGAATGTATCAAATGAAATCAAATGAGAAACAGGATCACCACCACTGACAAAACAATTATTGCTCAACTATTAATGCATTACCTGTAAGCTTGGCCTGCAGAAATGGAATTGGTTAATCTAGAATTGGTGTAACATTTTAAAGTGATCTGTAAAAGCTTTAAAGCAGAAGCATTAGCATTGACTTCAAACACAGTCTAAGTTTAAATTCTGTATCTGAGAAACCTAGATCGTTTCTTGTCTTCCACATTATATTTCACAGAATGATTTATGTTGAAAAGAACCTCAGAGATCAACTTGTTACAACCCCCCTGCCACAGGCAGAGATACCTCTCACTAAATCAGGTTGCCTAAAGCCATGTCCAGTCTGGCCTTGTATACTTTCAGGGAGGGCATATCCACAATTTCTCTGGGCAACTCGTTCAGGGCCTCACCACCCTCACAGTAAGGAATTTCTCCCTAAAATCTAACCTAAACCTACCCTCTTTCAGCATGAAACTGTTCAGCCTTGTTCTACCACTACAGACGCTCATAAGAAGTCCCTCTCCAAGGTTTCCTGTAGGCCCTTTTCAGTTACTGCAATAAGGTCTCCCAAGAGCCTGCTCTTCTCCAGGCTGAACCCCAACTCTCTCAGCCTGTCTTCATAAGAGAGGTGCTCCAGCCCTCTGGTCATCCCTGTGACCCTCCTCTGGAGTATCTCACACAGTTCTATGTCCTTCTCATACTGAGAACTGATGCAGTACTCCAGGTGAAATCTCCCAAGAGCAGAATAAAAGGAAAGAATCACCTCCCTTGGTAGTCACGCTTTTGTTGATACAGCCCAGGATACGGTTGGCCTTCTGCACTGCACTCACACAATGACAATGACAGTTTCTAACAACACGTGTCTCACCATACGTACACAACTAAATGAAAAAAGTAATAAAAAGAACTGCAAGAGGACACTTTATTACTGATTGTTCTCATCTGGCATCTACTGATTTTGACCTGGTCTGCCAAGAACCCCTTTCTGATTCCAGGAACCCAAAAAATAAACTAAACAAAAAACACCAAACAAAAGGGATATATACCTACTAATAGACTGTAGAAGACATTTACCTTTGGCAGTTAGGCCAAAGAATTAAAACTAGGTTTTCACTAGGTATTTCCAAAGTATCATAGTAGTGATACTCTTTTTAGAGTTGGCCCAGTATAATCAAAATTTACAATCGTTACCTGCTCCAACACTACTGGTGAAAAAAGTAAATTAGTGCAGAACAAAAAGAAAAAAAAATCCATAGGCTGTAACAGAAAGCCAAAGCACTGACAGCAGATAGGCATAAATTAATGAGGCAACAAACAAGGTTTTCTATCTGTAAAATCCCACAGGCATTTCAAATGCACCACCTGGGAAAACAGCCACCATTCTCTTGCTGTCACAGATCCCAGCAACACCCTTATCAGCTTACATGGACACTGAAAGCCAGCAACTCCAGCCAAAGTGAAGCTTCAGTCTATTTGAGTCTATCATGAAACAGAAGACTTGCAGATTTGGTAGTATTCACGTCTCTACAAAGATCTTCTATTAAGGCAACTAAGTTTCTAAAATGCGACCAACTGAATGACATGCAGAGAATTTGCTGGTGAACTTTTATTATTCAAATATGTAGAGTCCAATAAGCACACTCAACTGCTATCCCCATGGCACTTACACATTATAAAACTATACCCAACCCCAAATAAACTCATGCCTACTGCACTAATTGAAGAATGGCAAGCTCATTCTAAAAACACCATCTTCACTTCTGCAAGCTGCAATCAAAGCTCTCACTGCCCTCCCACTAACCAATATAATCTGAAGCACAGGGCCCAAAATTTCTGGAATAGTAAAGTTTTTCCACTCTGCACAAACTTCATGCTTTTGTGTCTAGTATATTCAATAGCTGATCCACTAGAAAACAAAAATAAAAATGGAAAAAGCCCACCTAGCTTTCCATGGGCATTTAAAGCATTTCCCCAAGTCTCAAACTCTGCAGTCCACTGCAGTTACCAACACACGTAATGCGGATGTAACAACTGCTCTTACCCTATTTCAAAGTCACTTCAAAACTGAAATTTGATTAATAATGTTTTACTATTCTTTGAGGAACACAAGAAATAAACATTATCTTGCAAGTGCTACACTATATTACACTACACATAACCACAGTCTCCTAGCCAGTACATACAATCACGAGAAGTGAAACGGTCAACAGATACCACCTTCTCAAGGACATTATTTTCCACTTCCTTAGGTTTCAATTGAGCAATCATATATACAAAGGAAAACCATTCCAGAAGCCTTACATCTACTCACCTGCAACAGTGTACCTAGACAGAAAGCTTTTATTCTCTCATCAAGGGCACAAAACATTCTTTCTGACGCTAACACTCAACCTCCCATAAATGTGGGGCAATTAATTTATGGCTATAAACTCAACTCACAGGAACACAGATCTATGCCAAATGATTCACGTTTACTTGGCCAACAACCAAATATTCTGTTTCATTATACTGATAAATTTGTGTCCCCTTCCTCCCTCCAGGAAACCAAACCACGTAGGTCAACTAATTGTGTTAATTTTTTTCTTATAGAAAAATACAATATAGAACCTATACTATTACTTGTATAACTGTTTGCAGCAGGGTATGAATAAAAAAACAGATTGGCACTATCAACAATGACTAAATAGCTTTCCTCTTTCTATACTGCAAGAGCAATCAAATTCTTCTTTGCAGAATTTGCCCCATTTCAGTTTATCTTTCTGAAAAACATATGCCTGGCCTGTCTGAAAATAAAACAATTGCCAGTTTTTCAGGAAGAAGTTATTTCTTTGAACTACAGGACTTGTGGCTGATAAGAACTATATTCCTACTAAACAAGTCAAAAGGATGTTTTACAGTTGTGGCTCAAAGAAATCTGCCTTGGTTGGAAAAATTCAGCTGCTCTTTACCTTATGATTGTAACCACAGAGCCAAACAGGCAACTTATCTTTAAGTCCTCCAACCCAAAAGTCTGTAGAAACTTTACCACTACATTTCACACTCATCTTCATGCATGCACAGTATTCCTAACTCACATACATTCTTCTCTGCAGCATTACTTAGACAGTGGTATCAACCAGAAACACCCTGTATTTCTCTTCTATCAGCAGGTCTCTTGATCATCTACTGACAGGCTTATTTGAATCCATCCAACTGCCTGAAGAAACATATTCAGCACTGTTAACTATATTGCTACACACTCCTGTGACATATTATGTTTAAGAGACACTTTCCAGATTCAAAAATAAGATCTACAGAAGGTTTAATCAACAAAGAAAAACACCTATGCCTCTCTCTAAATTAAGTTCAACCTCATCATAATACCAGCATAATAGTCATACACTACTTTCAACACTGGTCATTATAACGTACAAAGCAAGTGACTGTCAGCCCTATTCAGAACTACTACTAAGTTATGAGGTTTGTATTTTTCTTAGCCACAAGTTCCTACTTAAAAGCAAGTTAAAATGAATTTCCTGTGACAGACACCAAGATCCTCTGTGAACCCACAGCACTATTTCTTCACATAAATTGACTCCACATTACTGACTCAAAAACCTTGCAGATCACCAAGAAATCATATGGAAGACAGTTGGCAACTCACTTTTGTCCAGTTAATACCATTACTACAGCGCATGTGTGAGAAGCCAAAAGAATTAAGTCAACAGCCAATCAGCCAATAAGGCTAAAGCAGAAAATACTGAGTTCACTGCTACAGTAAGTGGCAACACTCTTGGCAAGGACAGGTGACCCATTCAAGAGTTGCTGTAATGCTTTTGCTTAAAAAAAAATAAATTAGAAAAGCCTCAGTGCTTGACACAGACACCTTACCACTTTCCTTTCTTCCACTATAAAACAGACTAGGTGAGAACACAAACAGCCTTACATACTTACACCTACTTCCCAGGTATAATAGGTAAAAGTACAGAATGGACTGTTTTATTTCCTTTTCTGAGCAACAGACAAGTCACCCATGACAAGAGCAGCTAATGAAAAGATTCTTCAATAACACTGATCATATAAGAAAAAAAAAAAAAAAAAAAAAAATCACTGTCCACATCTTTTAGAGCTGCATCAGTATGACTTTTGGGTTTCCACATTTTTGATAATTCTCAGCAGGTGACACAGAAATGCTTTCAGTAAAGTCTCAAATATGAATTTGTTGAAACCACTTCATCGCTCCCAGTACACAACAGAACACCACACAGCAGCACGGTTAGAGGACACAGGACAGAGTTGAGTATGCGCTGAATATGCTCACCAATCGTACCTAGATAGCTGACCCTCTATCTCTACAAAATATGCCAGTACCAATAGAAGCACAAGGGATTCTGAAGATTTGGTGAGAGCAGTTCTTCTGCCTATAATAATTGTCCAAAACTAGTTTGCAAAAGCTTCAGATATAGCTTCATTTTAGGCTTCTGTTTAATGTGATACAGTTGCTCAGATACAGAAGCATTTGAGCAGGACTATGATTTTGTAGCCATTTCTCATAGAGGTGTTTCTTGCTACCATGTCTCACACCTTTCTCATTTGAAGGTCAGATTACCATATAAAGCACTTGTTAAAGGGCTACATTTAAAATCCATTTAAAAATATTAAGTGACACAGACCACCATGCCCTCAGTGTGGCATGTATGCAGCACTTCTCCATCACATGAGAAGAGCTAAAGGGGGTCCTGGTTTTGCACCTGAAGTGAGGAGAGCTTGACCAGTACAGCACACTGTGAGTTAAGAGTATTTATGTCTGAGAGAGTACCTTTTCCCACCATACTGTAATAAGCCTTTATTTTCAACATACATTAAAAAAAGATCAACTATTTGTGCAGTTTGCCAAAGCAAGTGCTGACAAAATTTCAGATTTTGTATGGACTGGGGTCAAGGAAAACTTAGACAGGGCTGTTTTGTGAGGCATTTAAGCTTTCAATAATTACTTTTCATAGCTGCTTGACTTTACAATTTTTGTTCATCTTTCAAGACTGCACTGGGCTGATGCTCATTAAATTCAGAATGCAGCCAAGTATATCTAACAGCCATAGAGCTTCTGCAGGAGACAACCACTTTAGCACTTCCCACACTAGCGATGGGTGACTAAAAGTCCTCCAAGTTATATATTTAAAAAAAAAAAAAAACCAAACCACAAAAGGGATAGAACTCCAGAGAAGCATTCAAGTCTTGAGTATAAATCTCTGAAATCTTATAAGTAACAGGCCTTCCAGTTTCATCAAGTCATTCAAAACAAGAAAACTTCAGCAGCTTGAACAGAGATGCTGCAAGCATTCTCCAATAACCTTGCATATTATGAGCTCATGTGTTCAAATAGCTATGAGGTTTGGCATTAATTCATTTCAGAAAATGCTGGAGTTGGTTACAGCACAAAATATCAGCTGCAGGGTTTTCTGCAGACACAGATACACTACAGGCTTTCAGGATCTTCTGAAGATCACTCAACCATTCAGTTCAAGAAAGAGCATGGGTTGACGAATCAACAATAATAAAATCATGCCACAAATTTGTATCATTACAAATATCTGCAATGAACAAACTGGACACAAATACTGGAAAAACCCTTCATATTCTAAAATATTGTTTAAAGATGTAATATATCAAAATTAAAGAACTCTGGAAAATGGAGGGAAGCCCTTCAGCCATACATACTGAAGAACTTCTTATACCTTAAGTAAAAGATCAGAGCACATAAAGCGCTCTGTGAAACCTACAAAGCCCTATCAGGTTAACAGATGAAGCAACAGAGCTTCTACAGCCAAGATGCATACAGGCAAAGAACATACTCTATAATCAATACAGACTTCCACAACTGTGTAAATAGATTAACAAAGTGGTTAAAATACTTGTAAGAAATACAAAAGGTGTGTTACATGATAACACAATAGGGGATCACCTCCAGGAAACAGTATGGGAAAGGGAAATGTGCAGAACACCGAGGGAACAAGCAGCAAAGGTTCAGAGTAAATCCAAATATGTCTTTAAAAAAAAAAAAAAACAAACCACCTATTCAGAGAAATAAGACATGCAGAACAGAGCCGAAAAATTAATCAAATTATCATTTGACAGCTTCCCCTGGCAGGACTCACTTTTTTTTGTTGTTGTCGGTTTTTTTTAAAGTTATTTTTCTGCTCAACTACCCCTAATGACATGAGTAACAATAATTTGGCACCACAAGAATACAGTAAAGCAGACAGCTGGTTTATTACTTTTAGGACTGCAAGGCATGAGACACTTTTCACTGTAGTGCACATGGTCATTAGTTGACCCTGTTGGCTCAATTCTGTATTCAAGTCTAGGCATGAGGATAACTGTTCACTCAGCAGCAGTCAGAAAGCTGGACAGGGCTAGAAGTAGTGAAGGCCATACACATAATGCACAGCAGGCTTCTGGAAAGGAGTGATCTTCCTCTCTCCAGCAAGGAGAGCAGGATGGGTGGCTTCCAGTTTCAGAAACCAATTAAGAACAGAAACTGCTATGAAAGCAATAGGGCCCTACCCTAAACTGGGTTGAGAAACAGAATGTGGCATTATCTCTATCATTTTACCAGTTTCAACAACCCCGCTCATTCCTTCTCACTAAAATCTCCCAGGACGCTTTTTTCCAAGGCTCCTCCTACAAACCCACCTAGACATCACAGAGTATTAAACACCATGTGCTACCCAAAAAGCAGTCACTTCTATGTCCTGGTTCGTGGTGTGGTCACCAAGAAAGCAAGCAACTCCCGAACTTATTCCTTCATAAGCTAGTACTGAAAGAGCCATTAAACTAACATAAAATACATCATGCTCAAATGCCAGCAGTCCCATGCATGAACATTATACCACAATACAAGTTTATTAAGCTATAGTGCCTTGAGTAGCTTATACAGTACAAAATCCAACAAATCTAAAAAAAATTGAAAACTTCAACAAACCTAAATTCGCCACTACTGTAACAATCATCCAGAAAAGTCCAAAGTAAATTGTTACAATACTGTACTTTGGATTTTGCAACCAAGAGTTTGTGTACAACACCAGAATTGGCTGTAGCAAGTAAAACTACGTTTCTTATGCTCCAAGTTAATCAATTCTGCATAGCCAATTACAGAGCCATGACACTTGCACACAGAGCAAAAATACTCTTCATGGCAAGCATTAGCCATGACATTATTTACTGCAGAGCAACAAGATAATTGGCTACTGTTACAGTAAGTACTGCTGTCTGCAAGGACTTGGTGTTACACAAAACACATTTCCCAGAAGCTCAAGCAAGAAAGGAAAAAATTTCAAAAATCAGCCATTATATAAAAATGTTTAAACTGCAAACTTTGAGACTTCTATTTATATACAGATATTTTTGAGCATGTGTTGCATCACTACCCTTTGTATTTCAGAATTATTTTGTCCCATTTGGGAAACAATATACATCTGAAAACAATGCAAGAATAACTAGGTGAAGAACAAAAGAAAGCTTCAAGCTCGTAACTCTTTTATGCTATAACCAGCAGGTTGATAGTATCAGCAAGAGGAAAATGGGAAGCTCAGCTCGCTCCTGGGAGGAACAGGCTGAACACAATGAACATATGCACCTGGGGTTTTTTTTTGTGTGTGTGCAGGGAAAGCCTACAAGCCTAGCACTTCACAAAGAATAACCTATTAGAGAATTACTTCAATACAGAAATCCATACAGTGGGGTGAATGGAATGGTGATTTGAAAACCACCAAAACACATAGAAACAAAAAAGTCCTCTTGATTCTAGTATGCCTTGAAAGGGATATAAGGCAGCCAGTAGGTCCCTACTCTTACAGAAATGTTAAAAAACTTGTTTACAGTATCTATTACAGAGCAATGAAAGGTACAAGCACAAGAGGTCATCCCTCCCAAGAGCTGGAGCCATTGGTAACCTCCCATCTTTACAATTCAAAGTTCAATTCTTCCCAATTTCTGAGAACCACATCTCATAAATGAAGTCTAATAAATTATGTATAAAGAGATGAAAAATCCTTGCTCACTCTTTCTTCCCCATATACCTTGGGGAAAAGGCCAAACACTATACAGTTCTAGTACAGCTCCTCCTAGGTAACAAGGAACAGCAAGCCCTTCCCCACTACTTTGTCACTCCTTTCATCACTGCTTGGATCTGTCTTTCCTAGATAACTATTGTAGTGTTCATTCAGGAGAAGCAATAGCTGCACATATACCTGAGCAAGGCCGATACAATTTAATTCTGCTGCCACTCTGGGCTCACAAATAAAAGCAAAAAGGATAACCCCTAACAAGTCAGGTTTTCCCCCCTGATGACTCTGAAAAAACCTGTACCACCAGAGGAGTACTAAGATGTCCAAGAAACTTGGTAAATCCCAGTCCTTCGATTTTCACCTACCCCACAAGCCTCTTTTGTTTCAGCTTTCACTCAAAAGGGCTCAGAATGTAACTCAGTATAGGGCTGTAAATATACATCAAAACAAAAGGGCAGAGTAGATTCTCTGTTCACTACACAAGTGATTTTCCTTTTTAATTTTTTCAAGAACTCAACACTGGTAATAGGCAACTTGCTACATCATGCCATAAGAAACTACCAGAACTCATGAGAACAAAAACAACATAACCATTTATCACATACCATAATTCTTCTCTCTTACAAAGCAAAAAAAAAAGTTAGACTGTTTTACATGGATGGATGAACTCAAAACATAAACTGCATTTCCCACAGAGTCCTTGTATGTGATTCTCTTGCTTTGTTCTGACATTTTTTTCCAGACAGCAGAAGGACCAGGAGCACATGACTAGAGCGACTGTGGGGGTTATCGCAAGTGCGTGTGCTTTATGCTACGGCCTTTGTTTCTCCCTCAGCCTTATACGATTGGGATTGAACCATATTTGCAAACTTGTTAGTCTGTATCAGTTAGCACCCTCTTCACTGGCAAGCAACTGTCTAGTCTTTGACCTCAAACGAACAGGAAAGGAGCATCAATGACCTTTCAACAATCAAGCTGTAGAGCTTAAGACACATTTATTTGCTGAGCATGACATGACTAGGTCTCACTTGGTTTGGACAGCCACCTGCAAAAATAATGATAAACAAGGACCTGCTTCCTATTTCACACACGCAGAAAGTAAATCAATTAAATTACAAATGGAATCACACACAGTTTTTTCTTAAAAAACAAATCAGGAATCCTTAAGAAATGCTTAATGTGTGTGAACAAATTTACGCTCCTGCAATGTTAATATGGGTTAACTGCACCCGTTTTTTTAAATGCTGCAGGCACACCGATCATGCAGATACAAGGTGGGCTACAGACCCTGAGCTCCCTTTCAAGGCTTCAGCTGCAGTGGAAGACATTTCAGTGCAGGAAAGATCAGAATTTCTGCTCTTTCAAAAAGCTCTGAATTTTGTAGGACTTTGGTATGAAATGCACAAAACCATGCAATATACACACAGAGCACCATGTCAGGTGTGGCTATATGCAAGCACGAAATAGTTCAATAGATATCAAATGTATATGGGTATAATGTATGTCAAGTACTCCTGGTCCCACAAAGATGTCACCTTGCATTTCTATAAGTAAAAAGAAAATATATCTGAAAACCACAGTATTAATATGAACTGGAAGAACAATTCAGTTGTTAGTAAGAACATATTCAAATCAGGAATTAAGAAATTCCCTATTACAAACATACAGCAAATCTTTAGCCACCCAGAGCAGAGCTTTTTTCCATTTATACTGTGTATTTGTTCAGACACAGTATGCATTTTTAATTCATATTATCCACCTAATCCCATGAACTAGAATACAAAGGATAGGCACATACATATTAAACGCAATTTCCAACGTGCCTATGCAGAATAAAGCGCAGGCCTGTTTTTTAAAAATATTCCTCTAATCAGAAAACTGGAAAATACATGCTGAGCTTGAAATAACTGTTGCAAAGGCTCACAAGTAAAAATAATCCTCTATTGAGCATTTTACCAAAGCCTGGAAGAATACTGGAGACACCTTTTGTAAGCTCCCCTCCCCCTCCCATTTTTTTTTTTAATGGGCTGGACTAAAAGGTGCTCACACCCAATCTACGGGTGCATGGAAAAATCATCTTACTAAGCTCTCTCCTTCCGAGCCAGGAGTTCTTAAAAAACACATAATGAACGTGAATGTCATGGCCATACCTGTGTGCCCACAATTCGTTTCCTCCTTTCGAGGGGGAAATAAAGGAAATACAGGCTATAGAGTACCGGATCCGCTTCACAAAGGGGAGTGTGAGGGGGGGGGGGAGAAAAAGCCTTTTTTAATTAGCCAGAGGCCACTTAGACCGCTGGTAGCGATCGAAGGCTAAGAAAAAGGACAAACGATCCGGCATTTTTTTTTGTCCAGCAGGCCTCAAACGAAGCGGCGGCGTGCGTCTATTCAAGGTTAATGGAGGAAGGGGGAGGGCGGAGAGGAAGGGTAGAGAAAAGGGAGCTGCCTCAGCCAGGGCTGGGGCCACTCGCTCGGCACCAGGGCCAAGGGAGGGGGAAAAGGCCATGGGAGGGACAGACACACAGACGGCCGCACAGGGCAGCAG
>VZRI01011240.1:313746-331738 GCA_013397515.1 Upupa epops | reverse complement strand
CAGCAGAATCCTCACGGCTAACTTTCATGCTGCCGAAGGCCGAGGGCTGCTGCACCGGCTTGCAGCTCTCCGCGAAGGAGGTGGTCCTGGGCCGCCCGGACATGGTCTTTCGCTCCCGCTGCTCCCCGATCGCCGCTTCTCTGGCCGCCGCCTTCCCGCTCCGCCTCGNCCCCCACGGGGAAGCCCCTTCCCCCTCTCGGTCTCTTGTCGCGCTTTTAGTCCGGTTTCTTCCTCGTCGTCGTCGTCTTCCTCAGGCCGCCTGTCCCTCACAAAACCATCCCTCCCGGCAGCGCCGGTGGGTCCGAGAGACGCCTCCGCCCAGCCCGCAGCCCCCCCCCGGGTCCCGCTCGCGCTCCCGGCCGCCAACGAGGGGGTTCGGTAGGCCGCGCTGCCCCCACCCTGGGCGCCAGTCACATGGGGCGGAGGCTCACGGCCCGACTTCTCCGATACCGTCGTCGGGTTATCTCTGGGCTTTTTTTCTTCTTCTTCTTCTTTTTGATTCCTTCTCTTTCTTACCCCTCCCCTTGCCTCTCCTTTCCCCTCTTCCTCTGAGGGAGGCGGCAGGGAGCGGGACTATTTTTTTCCTGGCGGAGGGATCTCGAAGCTCCCGGATCCGTCGACAAGAGTGATACGGCTCTGGCAAAGGAGATCCGGCAGCGGCGGCGGGATCCGCGGCGGGCGGAAAATGGGTAAAGCGGCCCGGGCGGCCTCGCTCGCTCACTGAGACAGACCCTCAGGCGGCGGCTCCGGCGTAGCCCCTCATTGCGCCCGCAGGGGCAGCTGGCGGCAGCTCAGACTGGGGACGCTACGCTGCGGGCGGCGGCTGGAGGCGGCGGCACAGGCCATGGTGGCGACAGCCCTCAGCCGGCCTCAGAGCGCTGGCAGTGGCTGTTGCTGCTTTCCCGGATGTCCAAGGCACATGGGACTCGTCTGCCCAGCTCAAGGCTTCTGCCGGTTCCTTCCTAGCGCCGGCTGCCTCGCGCCTGAAACCCCTCCCCGTTCCTGCCAATCGGTCCCTTTGTCCCTGCTGCTGCCTCCGCTGTCTGCACGAGTTCCCGGCGCTGCGTAAAAGCCGCGCAGCCGCCTATTCCCGCTGCCGCCCTGCGCTGCGGAACGGCCCTAAGCGTCTTCTGTGAATACCCATCCGAGCCCCAGCCCGAGGCCCTCTCGGAAATAGCCGAGCCCGCTCGGTACCAATCCCGAGGCTGCTACGGGAATGCCTGTAACGGGTTGTAGCCAATCACGACGCCATACAGAGTGCAGCCGAGCCTCGTCGAAGCGAAACCGGAGGCCCAATCGGGAAGCGCCGCCGCCGCCCTAGCAGCGCCGCCGGGGAACCAATAGAAAGGAGACCCTTCTTCCGGTTATTGCCGGGCCGAGCCGAACAGAGCCGAAGCGCGACAGCCAATCCGGGCCCGCGCTGCCTGCCCACGCCCACCCCCGCGCCCCGGGTCACACCGCCCAGGGACGGTTTCACGGCGCAGCCCGAGGCGGAGGGCGGGCGCGCGCTGCTATTGGCTTTACCCCAGCGAAGCGCTGCCATTGGCTCGCGGCGATGAGGCGGCCCGAAGACGTAACCCGGCACTACGGCACCAACCAATCGCCGAGCACAAGACCGCGAGCAGCGCGCGCTCCCTTCGGGGCACAGCCGCTCACCTTTATGACCTCACAGGGAGGGGCCGGTGGGGGAGGGGCGGGTCTTGCGCATGCTCAGAACGGAGTTGCCCGCGAACCCGCCCTTCGCGCCTGGAGGAGGTGGCCGCCACCCTTTAGTCCCTCAACCGGAAGACAACCGTTTAGGCTTTGAAAGACGTTTTAACCATGAAGTCTAACCATTAACCCATCTGTACTGCTAAACAGTGTCCCTGATTTCCACGTTAACACGACTTCTAAACACATCCAGGGATGGCAATTCAACCGCCTCCCTGGGCAGCCTGGTCCAGTGCTTGATGACACTTCCAATAAAGTTTTTCCCTAATGTCTAACCTAAACTTCCCCCAGTGCAACTTTCCTCTTGTCCTATCACTTGTGAAGAGAGACCAACACCCACATCTCTTTTCAGGTAGTTAAAGCCTACCTGAAATACACCACCAGACGTTCTGGTTGTGCACTTGAAATTCTTCTATTAGTCTTGACCAAAGTGCCAACATAAATGACAATTTCTTATTTTCTAACAAAGTTCCTTCAAAGTAACTATGTAGACAGGAGAACCAAGAGGAGATGGGTGAGTTTTCTTGAAAAAAAATGGTGGCCTGAAAAGTAGCAGGTGGAGGAGGGTGAGCTCATTGCTTTAGAATTTGTTGTTACTCAGTAGTAAATAAAAATCAGATCATTGCATAATTTATACTGATGGTGTCCATTTGATAAATGTCCTTAAAGCTTTATAATAACTCTACAATCTGATAATAAACCAGGGAAGTCAACTTCATTGCCTGAAAGAGACCTCAGGAAAAAAAACTTCATCTTTGTCCTCCCATGGTACAACCCTTTCCTAAAATCAACCAACTTCCTTTTCAGTATCAAATCAACATGTAGCAAACTCAAAACTCTCGATTACTACTATTCTCACTTAACACCAGGCCTATCCATGCACTTGAAGAATGCACATGACAAAAATCCCAGGTGTTCTATTTCCTATTAGATAATCATACCCACATTTCCAAGTAATAATTAACCAATCGTCTCTCCAAAGCCCATCCACCGAAGTTGTAAAATGTCATCTACCAGGAAACCACATGAGTGTGCTTAGAGGAGGATTATTATGTATTTGATGGGATGGAAAACTATCAACTATCTTTTAGTCTTTCATCATTTCCTTAGCCAAGACTACTTTCAGAAAAAACTCTAAACACAACAACAGCATCTATAAAGCTTTCATCTTTGGTTTCAGAAGTAGACTTATATTTAAAATAACTTGAGTGAATCATGAGTGAGCTAGTTGCTTTTGCATACTGAAAGATTCTCTTTTGACAACATTGCAAAGTTCATATTTATTTTTGGGCCCTTGACTGATGAAATGACCTCCCTTTAGTATCTTCAAATAAAATTATAATTGACATTTTGATGATGAGTGTTCACAAACAAATATAATCCAACATCTTGGGCATTAGTATTGTTCCAAATCTGGATGCAAGGGGCAATTCGGTAGCTGTTGTGTTTCTGTAATGTAACGGAGCTCCTAGGGAGGTTGCCTGGAAATACAAAACATCAGATAAAAATTAATGAAGTGTTATCTCTCTGAAATGCCATAAGGTGGCAGTGAATTGGAAAATTGGTATTATTTCTGAGTAGAACAAAGATGTAAGGAGCTCAGTACAACAGGAGGAGAGGCTTCTTTTGTTTGCTTAGGGGTTTTCATTTGCTCATTCACATTTCATGTATCACCAGACTTCATATTCAATCATCTTAATCAGATGTCTTATAGGTTGGCTTCAACATACACCACTGGACGTGTTCCTGCACAGGAGACTCCATTACTTCCACTTCAGGTGATCAACTGGAAGATTTTCTGTTTGCTTACCTTGTACTAGGTCATTGCTCCAGCAGCCACAGTGACAGGGCCACCACTGTCACTCTGGAAAGGATGCAGTCATTCAAGATTCTTGTGAACTTTGTTATGCAGTGAATCGAAATTATGTTAATGGGTCTACTGGTCTTGCACCCAATTATTTAATAGTGCCAGAAGGAATATTGTTCCATGGAACAATTTAGTAGAGATACCATAATGGCTTATCTCTTTTTGGATTGGCATGGACAAACTCAGTGGTTACAGTTGAACTTTAACTTTTTTTTTTGACCCTGGTGGAAAATCAAAGATTGTAACAGTCAAATTTACTGACTGCCCAGGAGTTAATGATTAGACAATAAATCCTAAGAGGAGGTTTTGATTTTTGTCCCAGAACAGAATTCAAATGTATCCATATTTAGAACATACCAGTTGAGATTATTTTTCTGAGCATGGCAGTTTATAACCCTCAGAATCCGACATTTTGCAATGATTTCCTGTCACAAAATATGTTGCCACCAGTAAGTGCTTCAGAGAGCAGATGATGTTTTGCTGATCCGGGTGTGTGTGGGTGCACTTAGACCTTGCAAGACTTCAGGTAAGTTTGCCAAAACAGATAGAGCCAAGTGGTACAAACAGTTTGATGTAACAAGAGCCACAGACAACTTCCATTTCCCAATTCTGCAGCACATTTGAACATGGCAGCATTGCGACACATGGAAAACATCAGTGACTCACTAAGGAGGCAAATGCATCCTTCTTTGAAAATCATCCCCTCTGATATTCTACAGAGGTTTAAGATTGGTCTTATCCACTGGCTCTTGAAAGAGGCATCAAGTTTCTCACTGTGCTGGGAGAACATCTTGTTCAGTTGGACAGTTTCCCTTGCTCCAGCATTTGTCTGACCACACCTTCTTCATAAATAACCCTGGAAAACAAGTGTCCAGAGCCAGAGAACTTTGTCATTCAAAAGAGCTTTTGATAAGGTTTCCAGACATTTGTTTTCTGGAAAGCAAAAATGCCACTTTCCTTAGGAGTCTGAAAGGGTTCTAATCTAGAAAATTATTGGACCGTTGAACACCACGTCCCTCACATTAGATTCTGTTAAGCAGCTCAAGACTGACATCCAGTTGCTTTATATTTGTATTTTCCTGTGCTTTCAGCAGGTCTGTTTCTCTAAAGTTTATATCAAGAAGAGGATGGGTCATTCTTACAGCAGGAAATTAAAATGTTCCCATTCCCCAGAGTTTACTGGGGCTCCCTCTGCACTACAGTTTTGATAGAAGGGCTACTGAATGTTTCATGCTTACTGTTTCCTGGCTTCCCCAATCAACTTCCAAACTGTTGAGGAGATTTCAAAAATAGCATTAGAGCCAGCCTGATCCCCCAGGCCTTCAGTCAATTCAGGAAAATCTTGTAGCACTAGGAAGCCTTGAGAGGGGAAATTAGGACTACTCTTTTAGCTGGGTATTGGTAGACCCAGAGAGAAGCACAGAGAGGGAAGACGACTCAGGCTGGGTTTCTAAGCTGTTATGGTGATTTAGAAGTTTTACAGAGACCCAAGCACAACAGCTAAAAAAGGGAAAGCAGCACCACTGAGGAAGACCTTGCAGTCTAGAAAACAGTGAATTATCCATGAGTCAGCAATGTGCCCTTGTGGCCAGGAAGGCAAATGGTATCCTTGTGTGCACTAAGAAAACTGTGTCCAGAGGGTCTAGGGAGGTTTTTTGCCTCCTGTCCTCTGCTCTAGTGAGATCACACCTGGAATACTGGGCTCCCCAATTCAAGAGAGGCGAGAATCTACAGGAAAGAGTCCAAAAGAGAGCTGAAAGGATGATTAAGAGACTTGAGCATCCCTCCTATGAAGATAAACAGAGAACTAGGGCTGTTTAGTCTTGAGAAAAGAAGACTGAGAGGGGATCTTATCAATGTCTATAAATATCTGAGGGATGGGTATCAAATGGAAGGGGCCAATCTCTTATGTGGTGCACAGTAATAGGACAAGGTATAAGCTTGAGCATAGAATGTTCCACCTCAAAATGAGGAGAAATTTCTTTACTGTGAGGCTGACAGAGCAGCCGAACAGGCTGCCCACAGTGGTTGTGAAGTCTCCTTCTCCAGAGACTTTCAAACTCACCTGAATGCAATCTTGTGTGGCCTGCCCCAGGTGATCCTGCTTTGGCAGGGGCATTGGGCTCGATGATATCTAGAGGTCCCTTCAAATCCCTAACATTCCATGGTTCTATCATTCTATGATTATTCTTCTTGTCCTTCAGAGAGCTGGTGTGTGTTGAGATGCTACACCAGGGTGATGAAATTTATTGTGCCTTTTCACAAATACAGGAAGAGGATTCGCTAGGTTCTTATTGAAAGAGTTTTCAGCAAGAAAGCATTGGCGCTGACTTGACAAGGTGCTAACTGAAGGAGAAAAGGCCATTGGGAATAGATACCTGCATCACCAAAGAAGCAAATAAAGTAGCAGTGTGCCTGGTGGAGCCTGCCTGAGATGCTGTCCTCGTTGCAAGCACTCCCTGTGGACCAAAATTACCATCCTTAGCTGCAATGAAATGCTCAACCAGCTATTGCTGCTGCAGCTGCTTTTACACTGGCTGAAAGTAACTGCGTAGGTACAGGTCTCCCCAGGACAGCCAGCTCCGTGGGGAAGCAGGGGGATGATAATGCTTGGTTAGAGGCACATCCACAAGGCAAACTGTGGGGAGCATAATACACTCACATCTGCAGAGACGAACAATTGCTCTGCAATATATAACTTACAGCAAAATGGTTGACTAGAGCTACAAAACCTTGATCATTCTACATAATCAGCCATGGTGGTGAACTTGCACTATTGCTGGAAACATCTGTGAATGAGAGGGTCTTTAGTTTTCAGCTGGGAACTAAAGGGGTTAATACCATTCAAAATCTGTGAGAAAATCCACAGTTAATTATGAAGTGGACCAAAATGTAGCAGTATTCTCATTTTGTCCATTAACATTTTGCATGCACTCTAATTGATTTAATGATTCATGGTTACTCTCTAATCATCAACGCACACTACTTCCTTCATCTTTGGCTTGCAAGTGGCCACTAATTGTTGCTGCATCTTGTGTTGTACATCTGGTGTTGACAGCTGCCATTGCCCTGAGATGGGGTAACAGTTGTTTCTAAGAGAGCTCTCTCCCAATTCTCTAAAACATCTAGGAAAATGTCTCATTGAAACTGAATTATCCAATGTAAAGACTTAACAAAAATATGGGCAGGCTTGAGGGTCTGCAAACACAAAGCTTGAAAGTAGGCACAGGAATCTGAATACAAAAGACTCACTGCTGTTTCTTTAAAACAGGAGTCCTGTATGTTTCCCATACAAAATATGCTATGTTCCCTAATTCCCTGTGGACTGCTTGACATGGCAAAGTTGTTTACACTTTGCAGAACAGAGCACACTTCCTAATTTCATCAGGCTAACAACTCATGTTGCTTTTTCCTCAGCCTATTAGATGCCTTTCTACAATGATCATTCCGGATCAGGCAGCAAGACCTAACTGGATCTTAACTGGACAAGAAACAAGTAGCATGAAAACACTGAAAAGACCTACAAGTCAACATGAGCAATTGTCTTCCTTAAAAATAACAACTAAAGAAACGTTTCCAGAATCTCATTTCCTCCTGAACATTTTGTGACTGTGATTGTTACAAGCAACCTACTTTTTTCCCCCTCCCTGTTTATTTTGTGTATTTAACAGCACTGGTCATACAGTCCATTGTTCTGCTAATGTTGAGCAATGCTTATCTCCCAATCTCACCAGCTGCTATGGCTCACATGCTGTTCTGCAAGACTTGGATGAACACTCCTCTCAGACCCTGTGAGAGCCAGCAGCAAGAGCAAAAGCTGAAATCAACAATGAGTGAGCATCTAAGGACATAGCGAGGGAAACGGGCCAGCCTGAAGTACGCTAGTTAGCGTGATTGGAGCAGCAGCCACTCCAAATGACCTCAAAGAAAAGAGCCTACAAGCACAAAAAGTCGGCTAGGATTAACACTACCTTTTTATAAAGGAGTCATTTCAGGACATCTGACTTAAGGGAAGTGCTACATTTCTTTATTTTTAATTGGACTGGATTTGAGCCATCTCAAGCTGATGATACATGATAGCATGGGTGGGGGGGGAATGCCGTTAACAGGAAAGAAGGCCTTTTCAAAAGCAGTAGAAGAAGTATTTTTACATCTAGCAGTTCTTGTAGACATCAGGTACTTAAAGTGGAAGTTTGTTCTAGTCACTGGGAAGTGAGAGACTTCCCCAAACGGTGATTCCAGTTCTCAAGTGGATTTGCTCTTAACTTTTCCTAGTGAAGTCTCTTTTTTTCCACACCATGGAAGGACCATAGAAAGATCTGCCTAGTAAGCAGGCTCTGGGGTAAGAACCCTTCCTCTAGGTGTTGTTGGTGACCACTGGTGAGAAATTACTTGGATAATACTGACCCTTGGAGAAGGCAGTACTAAAATGCCTCTTTTTCTTTTTGTTTTTTTTTTGTTGGTTTTTTTTTTGGTGATGGTGGGGAAGGGGTATGAAACACACTTTGAATTCAAATCACTCTAAGTGTGGAAGTTGGGGAAGCCTTAAAAACACTCAAACATCTTGCCCTGCTCACAATCAGGAACAAGACATTGGACTAGAAACCAGTGGTTGAGCTATTTGGTAATCCCAGAATCCCACAGATTGGAAAAAACTTGTAAGATCATTAAGTCCAATTGTTAGCCTAACAGTGACAAGCCCTCGACTAAACCAATCAAGGATTATCTCCTTGAAGTTCAAGAGTGGTTCATTCTGATAAGAAATATCAAGCAAAGGTAGCAGGAGGCATGCTTGGATGAACAAGAACCCCCTGACTAAACTCTGACATAAAAGGGAAATGTGCAAATGAAGGAAGCAGGGGTAGTTTACTCAGGAGGAAGACTTCCCACTGTGGCTATCATTCAGCAATCACAGGCTCCTGAGTAAAGACCCCAGAAGTGCTGGGGAAGCTGGCTAATGTTATTGCAAAACCAATCTTTGAAAGATCATGATGATCAGAAGTTGTCAAGTGACAATAAAGCAAATGTCACTTCTATCTTCATGAAGAGTGGGAAGGATGATCTGGGAAACTACAGTCCAATCAGTGTCACCTCAATCCCCCAAAAGGCAATGGAGCACGAACTCACAGATACCATTTCCAGACACATGAAGGAGATAGTTGAGTGTAGTCAGCATGGATTTACAAAGAGTAAATTAGGCTTAACCAAACTGACAGTTCCATAGCAAGATGACCACATTGGTGAATGAAGAGAGCAGTTGACACTGTTTCTTTGACTTTAGTGAGACTTTTGACACTATCTTGCATAACATTCCCATAGACAAGCTGACAAAATATGGCTAAGTGTGCAGTGAGGTGGAATAAAAAATACCTACATGGCCAGACCTGGAGCATCATGATCAGTGGCACAAAGTCCAGCTAGATGTCAGTCACAAGTAGTATACACTGTCACTACTTCTTACACTGTTTAACTCCTTCAATAATGATTTGGATCATAGGGCAGAGTACACCTTCAGCAAATTTACAGATCATACAAAGCCATGAGGAGGTGATAACACCAGATGGTGTGTTGCCATCAAGAGTGACCAGGACAGACTGGGTGATGATGCAGGGGATTGAAATAAAGAGTTTAGACAATATAGGAGATGAAGTAAGCCTTAGAGTTAATTAGTAGTTAAGGTAAAGTGATGTTATTATTATGTGGAAATTAAACAATTTGTAATATCAAAGACACGAGACATTTTGAAAAATAGATAACAGGAACTTCATTGTGATGAGGTTCAGCCTTGCATGTAAGAAACAGGCTTCAGCCAACTTTGTGGTTGCTGCTTCATAATGGCCTGATCTTCTTGCCAAAATTACTGAGGAAGATTGCTGCCTTCCTCCCAGGGACCCTAGGCAACAACCATCAGGTGTTACTGTGCAAGTGCAAAAAGGAAGAGACCTACGTTAATGAGTTTCTAGAATTGATTTTAATAACTTAACCCATATCTCAGAAACTTCATGTATATGTATGATTATGTCTTTGTTTATGTGTGAGAACATCCAATATAACGACAACAAACTCACTCTTTGGTGCACATGGCTTTGGAGCATGAGTCCCTGTGTGCCCTGCAGCAATAATACATTACCTCATCAAAAACTCTTAACGAGAGTTCTTTTTTTCTTTCCGCACGTCAGTAACTGGGCAAAAAATTGCTTGAATCTCAACAAATGGAAATGCAAAGTCCTGCACCTGGGGAGAAAAATAAACTCACACACCAGTATATGCTGGGGCATCTACAGAGAGGGACTTGAGACATTCTGGTGGATATCAAGCTGTCCATGAGCCAGCAGTGTGCCTTGACAGCAAAGAGGGCCAGCATTATTTTGTGCTGCATTAGAAAAAGCATTGCCAGTGAGTCAAAATGAGTGATCTTTCCCATGTACTCAGCACAGGAGTCCTGTGTCCTGTGCTGAGCACTCCATTTAAGAAAGAATTTGGCTTAAGGAATCAGTCCAGCAAAAGGCCATAAAGATGATTAAAGGACTGTAGCACCTCTCATATGAAAGAACTAGGTCTGTTCAGGCTAGAGAATAAAAGGCCTAAGTGTCAATCCATATAAGTACTTGGTGGAAGGGAATGAAGAGGGAAATGGGTGTCCACTGACAGGGCAAGAAGCAGTAGGCACTATTTAACACATGAAACTTCACTTGAAAACAAGAAAACACTCTTTTTGCTGTAGGGTGGTCAACAAATGTAGCAGGTTGGACAGAGAAGTTAAGGAGTCTCAATCTCTGTATATAAAATCTGACTGGACACGGGCTTTGGAAACTACCTTTAGCCCACCTTCCTTGAACAGACTGGGTTGCGCTACATCATCCCTCCTGTGGGGTCCCTTCCATCTTCCACAATTCTGTGATGATTCTGTGATCCACTACAGCAGTTCCTGGTGTCCTGTATGCTTATTTTTTCCCAGAGGCAATTCTAGACATTACTGGTATAAATAATCACACTGAATGACACTGAATGCATATATCTCTAGGAATAAGATGGATGTGGAGAAACCTGAACTTAATAAAATAATCAGAGAAATTGTTCACAAACAAAATACAGGAACTAGGAATCATCATTTGTGACTCTGAAGTTTAGGGCACATGCTTTCCGCCGAATAAGGAAGGTGTTGGATGATGAAGACTGACAGAGCTCACAGAGCAGGGTCGGATGAGCAGTGAGAGTTGAGTGACTTATGACAGCCAGTGCTAAGCACAGTGCGTAACATTTTAGTCTGTGGCAACCAATGCCACATAGGCTGGGCTGTCTATGTGGCAAAATTAAAGCCCTAACACTGTATCAAAACAAGGGAACCATGCATGGAAAATTAGACCAGAGGTAGTGTTTTCAAGCTGAGCATCCAGAAAACAGAGAAAACACAATTAATGTCACCTTGGGAGAAGTCTGATTTAAATGACCACCCATGGCCACTGAAGCAGAGGCAGTTTGCCAGGGCAGTAGTTCCCATGTTGAAGTATGAGACTGTCCTTTCTCCAGCTGTGTTCCCAGTCTGTGTGACAGCATAATCCCAGTATATAAAATATATATGTGTGTATATATATATATATATGCATATATACATAAAATGTACTGAGGCAGGATCCCATTAAGAAAAATTATGCAACTGTGTCATTAGTTTGTGCCTCACAAGAGAAGATTATCTAAACATTTTTCAAAAACAATTGAGGAATAAGTGGTCTTGCCTTGGAGGGGAAGAGATGGTCTGGAGTCCCCATATACCTTCTTGATGTCTCTTCCAGGACTGTTTTCTGCAAAGTCAGAGACACCAACATTCATTTGAATTAAGTTTGTGCAAATTATTTTCATTCCAGCCTTCCCTAACTTCTGAATGCTTGATTTCAGAGGTTTTCCGGCATAGATTGCAGCATGCTATTTAGGACTCTGATTGGTTTATTTTAAAGCCAACTCAGCTGAGCAAAGATGCCATGATATGCACATCCACATGGTTCATTAACAATCTGGTAACTGATCCACCACAGGGACCTTTTCCATGGCACTGGCAACCCAGATGACTGTGCCCTCTCTAATTAATGAGGGTAAGGGTGGCAGTAAGAAAAGATCCCTGTACTGCAGGCCTGCACCCGAGGCTTTCCTTTCAAATCTACATGCTGGCAGTAAATAAGAGTCTCAGGAACCAGGGTTCCATTCCAAATTCTGGAGAGGAAAATGTGCCACCAGAAGCTTTTTGCTTGTTTCCATCCGTGTTCTCACCAGTCCTACTTTTTCTAGGCCTTTGAAAACAAACAGCTCCTTCAGTACCTCCTCTGCCGCCTGCTGTGCTACTGTCAAAACAGCATCTCTGCTCTTCCCTTCTTGCCTTCACTAACTGCATTCCACCTCTAGTTACATCCATATCCAACCTCTGTCTCCCTCACACTCTTAGTCATCTGGCTTGTCCTTCCATCACACATTTTCCCACTTCTGCTCTTTTCCCTATTCCCTTACCTTGTTTTTTTGCCCAACAGTTGCTTCCACAACCTGAATCCTTGGTGGTTTAATCATTCTCCTTACTCTCTACTCCTTCCCTCTCTTTGTTGACCCAGAAAACAAAGCTCCCCATCTTCCCTCCTCTGTGCTAGTCAGTCATGTAGTGTTTTCATCTCCCACTGCCTTCACCCCCAGCTATTCCGGCCCCAGTCACAACAGATTTTTCCACAAGACTTACTGCTTTCCTGCCACAACTAGCTTTCACAGCCACTTCTACTGCCGTGCTGCTGCATTGCCAGCATGATGGTCATCACCTTTATGAGAGAAACCCACTTTGCCCTCAGCTTGGTGCACCCTCCCACAATGGTAACTAGAAGTGACTCACAAGTGGGGTGGGCTCAACTACCACATGTGAGCAGCCCAGGTGCAGGGTATTCTTGCAGCTGCAAGGACATGGAGCTTACTCAGCCAGGGTGAAGTTTACAGTGATGATTTGGGGATGGCTTTTTGTCACTTTTTTAACACTAAATGTTAAGAAGCCTCCACAGATCTCTGTGGCCTGTGATTTTCCAAAGTCATATTATGTGGTCCAGTTTGAATGGGTTTTGTCAAGACCCATGAAATTTTGTATGCTGTAAGGGAGACGAAGTGTCTCAGACAAAAAAAAATAACAAACATGCTTGAAATGGAGACAAACCCATTATTTTTAGCCTTGTTCTTGGAAATGTCCTGAATAATTTCCATTTTAACTTTCCAGTATACTCGGCATGAAAATTTTGTTAAGCTTAAGCTTTAAGAAAAAAGGCAACTGAGTCCAAGATATTTTTATGGGAAATGCTGTGCAGCCTTAATTAGCATCTCAATACATAGGGATGTCAATGGTTAGGTAATGCAGTCATAAAGTATTTCATTTTCTTTCACTTCTGTTTTTTCTTATTTCCATTCTCACCAGTTATCAAAATCTGGTAATTGCTGCATACTCTGAGCCTCTAATATTTTAGTCTTCATTGGAGGTCATTTTGCTGCAGGACAAACTCATTATCTGGAACATCCTGTGAATTAATTTATTCCATTGGTTACTGCAGAATGATAAAACCACTAGTATTAAACTGGTCCACACTCAATTCACAGCCAATGCTAAAGAAGAAATCCGCATGAGCAGCTGAATTAGTTTGAGCAACATCCTTCCCAGCACAAGTATCATGGACTTCTCTTACACAATTACTTTGTTTTGCAAAGATGCTATACAGGTTTATTAAATTAATTGGTGCTATCCTGAGCTTGGTCACGCTTGCTGAGCTGCTGAAAAATGACATAAGGTTTATGGAAGATGGAAGACACTGTGCTTTTTCCAGTATACGCAAACATCTTTAGGACAGCTGTTGCTGTCTAAGTGGCATGAGCCATGATGCCTTCTGTCTGCTTCGGTCAGCCCAGCATTTCTTTTATACTCTACAGGTATGTTGCAAACCTGCAAAAACCAATGAGACAGTGGAAATTTCCTTGTAATGAAATTGTGTCTCTCAACACTTCTAGGCATGTTGCAGCAGAACAAAGCTGTGACCTATTCTTTCATCTGCCACCCTAAGGGTAGAAAGATCTTTAAAAGTCAATGTCTCATTTATGACTGTGCATTGCAACAATCTACACTGGTCATGGAAGGAAATTATTTTATAATAATTTCTTGTAAAATGAGAGAGAAAATCTTGGTTGCACAGCTGTTACCTACGCAGAGCTACGCACCAGATTGAAACCCAATTAATAACGTTTGAAACATTATTATTCCAAGACTTCCAGGTATATCAGAACATAGGTGGTCAGTGCAAAACCTGCCTTACCTCCCACTGGTGCTGCTGCAAGATTGATGCTGTCAGCATCAGAGTGGGGATTATGCAAAATCAGTAAGTCCCTGCCCTGTCCAGCATGGAGATGGTGTCTCTCCTTGTAGGACCCACAGTGGGCTACAGACCTGGGGATGTGTGGTTGTAAAACTGCATGTTAGAAAAGGAATCAGGGAATATTGAATATAAGTCAACAGTGTGCTCAGGTGCCCAAGGCGGCCAATGGCATCCTGGTGTGTTTTAGGAATAATGTGTCCAGCAAGAGCAGAGGTGTGATTGTTCCCCTGTACTCAGCACTAATGAGACCACACCTTGAGTAATACGTTTAGTTCTGGTCCCCTCACCACAAGGAGGACATATAAATGCTAGAGTGTGTCCAGAGGAGGGCAGCAAGGCTCATGAAGGGTCTGGAGCTCAAGTCCTGTGAGGAGCAGTCTACCAAACTGGGGTTGCTCAGCATATAGAAAAGGAGGCTAAGGGGAGACCTTATCACTATCTGAAAGGACGTTGGAGCAAGGAGTCTCTTCTCTCTGTTGTAAAACCATAAGAGTAGAGGAAATGTTTGCAAACTGCACCAGCAGAGGTTTAGGCTTGATGTTAGGAAGAATTTCTTCGCTGAAAGAGTTATCAAATATTGGAACAGGCTGCCCAGGGCAGGAATCAGGGTGGAATCACCACCCCTGGAGGTATTTAAAAGGCATTAGATGTAGCCCTGACAGACATGGTTTAGGGATGACCTGGCAGTGCTGAGTCAATGGTTGGACTTGATGATCTTAAAGGTCTCTGCTAAACAAAGTTATTCTGATTCTCTGACTATGGTCACCCTGCAGCCCAGGGTCTGATTGTGTAGCCAGGCACTCATTTTCCCCAGGGGAAATTGCAAGATGTTTCTCTTTTTTTATTTAAGCACTTTACCAGACTCTTGGGGAGTTGCTTCTAATCCTGTCATTATCTGGAAAAATATTTTAGTGCTAAACATACTTGCTTAAGCAGATGCATGGATTGCTGACATGGAGCAGGCTTCTTGGCTCTTTCTAATCAGACTGTCAAATTGCAATTATTCTGAATGGTGGAGTGGTCCTGAGAAATTGGGATGTTTCTTTTTTTTTGTAAGGACACAAATATATGCATGAACACAATGAGAAATATTAGATTCATTAAAACCATCTGTTGTGAACAGACCATCCATATCCATGTGCAGCAACTATTGATTACTCAACAGCCAAAGCATCGGTCTCCACTGTTGACACCCCAGTCTGTTTCTCAAACTCCTTCCTTAGCCTCTCACTCTCTTTTTCCAGAGGATGTTTGGGTTTCTCACTGAAGTTCAAGACTTACTGGATGAGGAAGTTAACCAGTGCCCATCTGGTAGCATTAGCTCTCATTTTTTTTTCTTTGATGGGTCAGTGTGTCTCTCATGTCTTCCTGATGAAGCACCTGAAGCCCTTTTTGCAAACATACAGTTAAGAATCCTTGATACAGCTCAGATAGTTGGCCTTGTGCTCACTTGAATGACAGGTGCCAGTAGGAGAGAAAAGAGACTGCGGGTTTGCTCTCTGAGATAAGCACAACGGTCAGTAGAAGAGACAAGGCTCTTGACTCCTGATACTTCTTGAAAATGCCTTCACCATGAATTAGACCATGCATCATCCTCAGGTACATTTGGTTGTTGCTGGGTTTGTTGCTTTAAAGAGTAAATTCTGATGCCCTCATGCAGATATTGCTGAAGGCAGTGTGAGCAGGGGCTTTTTCCCACCAGGGGGTGGAATTTAGCCCTAAGGTGTCATACTGCGGCACAGCAAGTACAGTAATGCCGGGCTTCCAGGAATGGCAGAACCTCTCTCCCCCATTGATTGCTACATGCTGGTATCAGCTATTAGAAGAAGCAGGAAAAATATCTTGCCATTGCAGATTTGCAAAGAATAGATTGCAGAAGCAGGAGAGCACCAAATGTGGTTTTGTTAGTGGTATGAAAAAGGCACAGAGAGAAAACTATCTGGTATTCACAAAAGCGTGAATTTCACTGTCAAATGAAAGAGTCACCTGTCAGAGTAAAGGAAGTCTTTATGCAGCACCTGGGAGACTGTTACAAAAACCAAGCCAGCACCCAACCAAAAATTATGTACTTTCAAAAAGAGGCTTGAATTTGCTGTATTCATGTACAGAGTGTCCCACTGTTCATGGATTTGCCTAACACTGCTGTAAATTCAAGGTGCAGTTGCATCAGCTAATGTTATTCCTGCAGTTCTCCTTGGTTTGAAATATCACTCCACTCATTTAGGTTAGATATGAGATATAATTGCTTGGAAACCAGCACACAGTTCCAGAAGAATATCCTGCTGGTTCTTGTCCAGTAAAACACCCATGCCAATCCCATGCTGGATCATATCATCAGGTCACTGTACTGGATATGTCTTAATTTTCCCTTCCTATGGGCCCCTTGAGAGGTACTAGGGGATTCATAAGGACTTCTGGTTCTTGTGGATTTTCCAAGCTATGTGAAGCTCCAAGAAACAAAAGCTGTTCACGGTTTCTGCACCTTATGTGTTGGGAGGAAACATGGATGGACAAACTATATCCTTTGAGTATATTAAAATACTCATGGTAAACCTAGCATCTGCTGGGAATCTGCTGGTTCCCAGCAGGGAATCTCATGTCCACTGAAGACTTGCAGAGAAAATGTGAAATTCCTTCTGACCCACACAAAATCTGCCTGCTTCTGGTCTGCCCTTCTGATGTCATAACAACCAGTGGCTATTTCTTCTCATGCACTTTTCAGAAGGTGAACATGATCCTTTTCTAGCATTTTGATAAATTCTTTACAGATTCCTCTGCAGTTGGAGGCAGGGAGCATTGAAACATCATTGCAATGGGAAGAGTATGAATGACCAGTAATAAAACTAAGGCTTTTCCTCAATGCCTTCCTGCAGACTGAAAGAGAGGCTCATACGAGCTGCTAGAGGGAACTAAAATTAGAAAGTCTCTTCTCCAAGAAGATTTTGAGAAGAAAAAGCCACATTGTTCATTGACATGTACAAGAGTAGGTTAGAGATGAGAAGGAAGAAGAGCGACTAAGTAAAAGACAGCATTGGCATGAGAACAAGCAGATAAAAATAGGCTATGAAAAAATGTGGGCTGCAAATCAGAAACAAGTTTCCTTCTGTCAGAATGAGGTTCTGGAATAACCTGCCAAGAAAATTCCCAATGACTTTTAAGATGGGCTGTGATAAGTTACAAAAGGGACTTTATGACTCAATGCTTGTTACGGCTGGGGAATATGAAGATGACTAGGAGATCCCTTCTAGCTCCACATTCCTGTTGGTGTGATAACACAGGAATCTGGGCACAGCACAGTAAATGCTGACTCACAGAGCGCTTTATATAGCTGCCTGGCAGGACAAAGGCTCTCGCACCCATCCTGCCTGCAAGAACTTCCAGAACCAAACAATAAAAAAAAAAATTAAAGATTATTGTTCTCTGGTAGCACAGAGTCATAAGGATGCAGCTTATACTGATGCATTTAATGCCTCACAACTGAACATCTACAGCGTCACTGCTCTGTCTTGAAGAACAGACATTGGGATAACAGCAGCAATTTCAATAGAGGAGGTAGAAATCAAGCAGAAAGTACCCAGGAGAAACTGGATAAAGTAAGAGACTTGCCTCCTTTCTCTCAGGAGGGGAACATCGCTTAGGAGGAGACATTGTTTCTCCATAGCCCTCATGGCTGTTGCACTTGGAGAAGACTTCTAGAGCTTCTTCTGGACACATGGAGGTCACATATAGATATGGATGTTCCCTTGTGCACTCAGAAAAGCAGCACAAGCTACTTAGAGACTTAGGGTTCTTGACTGCTGTTCTCCACTTTACCACAGGTATGTCCCCACAGAAATATGGCACCACCATACAGCCACCATCTGTATGGCTGTTTACCTTGGGTCAAGGATGCCTGTGGGCTTGCTCTCTTGCAGTACTTTTGAATACCCATTTCTAATAACTGCCCCTGGAATCAAAGGTCAGAGTGAGAGGTGCCCCACTCATCCCAGCTGTTAACACCAACACCAAAGCAGTGGGGAAATTTTCATGCCAACAC
>VZRI01011240.1:299594-313683 GCA_013397515.1 Upupa epops | reverse complement strand
CCCCCCATTTTAAAAACCAAGCAGCTGAATCACATTCATGATCAATTTTGTTATTTCCTAAACAGTTGCAAGCTGACAGGGTAACAGGGACAGACCAAGTGACAATGGTTGTCAAACAAGAGCCTGAGGGCTTCCTGTCTTCCTGGCTCCTGCTAAGGGCCAGCCAGCAAGCATGGAGACTTCTCACTTCTCACACTGGCTGCTGTCAGTGAGGAAAGAGCACAGAGTTGTTGGTGCATTGCTGGGTTCAGCCGGAGTACAAAGAGGACAAAGAACTTTCAAAAAGAATAGCACCTGTAAATAGGCCCATGGGCAGCGAAAGGCTCTAGGAAATACTCTGTGAAGTACCTCCTATTACACTGCATGTAGCAGGTCTTAGATGGACTCCTTGTTGGAGCCTGCAGAGGTGCACAACTAGTAGGGGAAGGATGCCTTGGAAAAGTGGCTCAGGAAGCTAAAAACATCCGAAAGACCTCATTGGCATTAAGCACTGTGGCTGCCCCATGTGTCATTGGAAGAGGCAATCTCTCTGCTGGCTGTTAGAGGGAGAGGGTGCTGGGAGAGAGTGCTACAATTAAGGGATAACATGTTGACAAGGGCTGATTTGTCGCTTCTGGATAGCAGGAGTTCTTCATGTGCCCTGAAGTAGTGTGAGCACATTCATGAGGACGGCGAGTCCAGCAGTCACCTGGGAGCGGGCAAGGGACCTCCTTCCAGTCACTTACCTGTCATTGACTTTTTTGTATGATTAAAGTTTATGCCTTAAACTGCAAAGATCAAGTATCTCTTAAGTGTAAAAGACTTAGACAGCAGATACATCAGAGAAGGAAATGTCCATGTGGGATATGGATACTAAAGGCCCCCTGGGTCAGAGAGGGTCTTATAGCCATCGTCAATGGCAAGAGTCAGTTACAGTCACAGACCTTACCACCTCAACACAATATGTGTCACTGCCCCTGCAGCTGCTCACAAGCTTTGGATTTGGGCCAAAACTCTTAAGATATTTTCAGTGGCTTAATGGAGAAAGACAGGCTCCTCCACAGACTGTACAAAGACCTGTGGGGAAACCAAATGCTGAATTCAGGGCCTAAGCCAGGTGCCTAAAATTATGCAGCATGAAGGCTCCTCTGTGTGCCCATGCAATGCAAAGACCCTATAACACCAATGGCAATGAAAGGCTGCCCACCGTCTTGCTCTGTTCTTTCTTCTCACAGGTAGGCAAGCCTGATCTGTCACAGGGTGCTTTAACAATTCTCTATCCAAATGAAATAGGCATTCCCTACTAGCTACAGAGTGAGTCCAGTATTGGGAGACAACAAAAGTCACCAGTGAGGTTTTATGTGCTCATACACACAAATATGTATGGGCTGTGTCATTCTTCTGTGCACATACAGCAAGGAGAATCACTTAAGTCAGAACTTTAAAATCATCAAGACTAACCATTAACCCAGCACCACCAACTCACCATTAAACCATGTCTCTCAGTGCCCACATAGAAGACTTCTAAAAACCTCCAGGGATGGTGACTCAACCACCTCTGTCAGCAAGTTCCAATGCCTGACTACCCTTTATGTGAAGAATTGTCTCCTAATGTCCAACCTAAACCTATGCTGGTGCAATTTGCAGCCATTTCCTCTCATTGCTTGTTACTTGTGAGAAAAAACCAACACCCACCTCACTACAACCTCCTTTCAGGTAGTTGTAGACAATATTAAGCCCCCTTTTCTCCAAAGGAAACCATCCCGGTTCCCTCAATTGCTCCTCACAGGACTTAAGCTCTAGACCCTTCACAAGCTTTGTTACCCTCCTTTGGACCCACTTCAACACTTCAATGTCTTCTTTGCATTGAGGGGCCCAAAACTGAACGTAGTACTCAAGATGTGGCTTGACCAGTGCCACGTACAAGGGATAATCAATTCCCTAGTCCTGTTTCTGATACAAGCCAGACTTCTCAGTAGTTGCATCCACATGTTGTGTGGTTTTCAGCTGCTGGTCACCAGACAGAAAAGCAACTGCCCTAAATTCCAGTGATGAGTTTCCAAACACATCATAGGTTCAAAGTCCTCTAGAGGAATTTTCTGCATTCACTAGTGGATTTTAAGTTAATTTTTAGATCGGCTGCCTCCAGAGAGCTTCATGGTTGATCATTTCTTATGATCACGCTGCAGTGCTTCTTAACTCCACAGCCAAGCACTACTCTCTATATCCTTGGTGTGCAGAGAAGTCACCCCCAATTTGGAAAAGTAGCTTTGTATCATATTTAATGGGGTCCTTAGGGTGTCCCAGCCTTTGTCTCAGCTTCGGGCTGCGGTGGGATGAGCTGAGTGGGACACTTGAGATTTGTTGGTGCGCCCGATGTGGCAGCAGCAGCCCCTGCTGCGTGCGCTGCAAAACTGCAGGTGCCTTTTTTCCAGCCCCAGTACAGGGAATCCTCGGGCAAAGAACCACCCGGGTAACGACGCCACAGTCTCGAGCTTCCCCAGAGAGGGCAGTCGGTGGAACCAGCCCAGGAACGTGCAAATCGGGGGGCTCCCTAGCAGCAGCCCTGCTCCGCTCCTCACTGAGTTGGACACGCTGTCAAATAAATCAGAACGCTGGGGTGCTGGAAGTGATCTCTGAAGATCATCTGGTCCAACCACCACGCTAGAGCACAATCACCTAGAGAAGATCACACAGGAATGCGTGAAGGCAAGATTTGAACCTCTTCAGAGGAGAATCCACTACCTCTCTGGGAAGCCTGTTCCAGTGGTCTGTCACCCTCACCGTGAACAATTTTTTTCCTAAAACTTCTGTCTTCGAGTTTGTGCCAACTGCCCCCTGTCCTATTACCAGGCACCACTGAGAAGAGTCTGGTCTCATTCTCCTGACACACACCCTTGAGATATTTATAAGAATTTATGACATCTCCCCTCAGTCACCTCCTTTCCAGGCTGAAGAGCACCAGCCTCTCAGCCTCTCCTCATAAGATGGTCCAGAACCCTGATCATCTTAAAGGCTCTGTGCTGGACTCTTTCCAGTAGGAACTTGTGTTTCTTGATCTAGGGAGCCCAGAAATGGATTAAATATTCCAAATGTGGCCATCCTTAAACAATGCTTATACATCAAATACTGGCTACTGCATGCTCAGGGATGCTCCTGTTCCACCAAAGCCAGGCTATACGGTGTTTTCTGACTCTACACAGGTTCCCTGCTGCTTCAGTGTGGCAGAGGGTGGATTCAAATGGTAAAAACTCTTCTTGGGTGTGCCAAAGTGCACTGGTTTCACTGGAATAGAATAACAGAATCCATTTTATGTTCAAGAAAGCCTAACTTTTAGGAGGACTACAGCACCCAATTCGATGAGAACAAAGTTGGCAAGACGCTTTGTTTTGTGGCCAGCCATGGTATGCTGGTCTCCAGAGCACTCAAGATCTTCAGCAGTTTCATGACAGCCAGGGCAGCTGACCCAAGCTGGCCAGTAGAAACTTTCCATACTATAAACATTACTCTCCCTACAAAGTGGAAAGTTTGCTGCAGATGGTCTCTTTTCCTCCGTAGCCACCATCCTTGGAGGGTTTTGTCCATCACTGTGTTTCTGAAGTCAACTCTCCTGTTTGTTGAGACCATCACATCTGCACTGGAACCATGGTGCTCACAGTGCTTGACATCCAGCATCCATTTTCTGGGACTGCACAGTCTGTGGCCACCGCATGGGCTGTGTACTTTATATTAATAGATATTACTGTTATTAGCAATATAAATATGACTATTAGAGGGGTTTATTATTTTATTAAATCTGTTGCCCTTTCAACCCATTGGTCTCCTTTCCTTTTCCTGATTTCCCTTCTCAGGGTGTCACAAGGTGTCTTCGGGTGATTGAACTGATTAAATGGGGAAACCAAGAAAGCAGGGCAGTGGCATGTCATAGAATCATAACGGATCGGAAGGGACCTCAAAAGATCATCTAGTCCAATCCCCCTGCCACAGCAGGATCACCTAGACCAAGCCACACAGGAACACATCTAGGCAGATCTGGAATGTCTCCAGAGAAGGAGACTCCAAAACCCCCCTGGGCAGCCTGTTCCAATGCTCTGTTACCCTCACTGTGAAGAAGTTCCTTCTGATATTTAATTTATATGGAACCTCCTCTGTTCCAGCTTGCGCCCATTGCCCCTTATCCTACCACTAGATGACCTTGAGAAGAGCCTGGCTCCATCCTCCTGACACCCACCCCTCACATATTTGTAGACAGTAACAAAGTCATNAGGATGCCGTTGGTTCTCTTGGCCACAAGAGCACATTGCTGGCTCAGAGTCACCCTGCTGTCTGCAAGGACCCCCAGGTCCCTTTCTCCTACACTGCTCTCCAACAGGTCAGTCCCCAACATATCCTGGTACCTGGGGTTGTTCTTGCCCAGATGCAAGATTCTACATTTACCCTTGTTGTACTTCATTAAATTTTTCTCTGCCCAGCTACTTCTTTCTAACCACCCCTCCAGATCTGCTGCTACCCACCTCTGGCTTGTTCAGCATCCCTCTGCACCAGCAAGGGCTGCACTGGCAGTCTTTCCCTCTGCTGGGAACTACAGGAGACCTTCCATACTCACACCCTGTTTGAGCTTCTCTGCATCTGGCCTTCTCTGCGTCTGTGCCAGAGATATAGGGGACCCCCAGTCAATGAATTTCACCCAGTCCAGAGTCACAAGTGCTCAGACAGCTGTGAAAGAAAAAAAAAAACCAGCAACAAGATGCAAAAAAACCCAACCAAACAAAAAAAACAAAGAAACCCAATTGGATCACCCTCTGGAGTATTTCCATCTTAGCAGCAAAGAGGGGCTAGAGGAATGTGGCTCCCTGTAAGATTACTGAGTGTGGTGATTTGCCCTAGAAATTTGGCAAGCTTCAAAAACAGCAGAGATACTGGAGGAGGGAAAAGTGACACTACTGAAGGGAAACAGCAGTGAGGGATTTCACCGTCATAAAGGGTAACAGAGAAGGCAGTGCTAGCGTGCAACATTCAAAATCAGGTTTGGGATTCCCATGTCACTTGCCCTTTTAACAAAGCCTGCCTCCAGAGGGATTTTTTAATTCACTAGCTATTGGGTCTTCTCCCGTGACAATGATTTGCTGAAACGCCTTCAAGAATATCCCCTCTAAAAAGCAGGCACACCACGTGTAGTGTTCTTGATATTTCTAAGGTAAAAATTAAACAGACCATGTTAATTTAAACAAGCCTCATTCCAGACTACATTACCCATATAAATCATAGAGGGGGGCACAAGCTCCAGGAAAAAAAAAAGGCAAAGAAATAAAAACACTTTCCAGATCCTTTTTTGCAGTTGCTAGCTTGTATTTCCTTCCAGCTCTGACCCAGATCTCATCTATGACCATGCAACTACACAAAATGCAGGTACCTCTAGAGGCTCCATCTTTGGACTCCCTTTTCCCCACTTTCAGAGGCTACCAAAAGAACTAACCCCATGAAGTCTCCTGCATACACCCCACTATCAGGTCCTTGCTTTACCAGGGAGCTGCATGCCCCAGGCAAGCAGCCTGCAACTGCTTCTGACATCCAGCTGTATGTCTCATCTCCATCTGGGTGGGAGGCCTTCCCCTCTGGGGAAGGAGTCCTCTCTGTCTGCTGTGTGAAAGAAGCCACGCGTGTTTCAGAGACATGGTGCTGCTACCCACCAGTGCAGATCACCCAGCTCTTGCAAAATAAGCCCTCTGAGATGATGTCTGGGCTCCCACAGATAAACCAGTCTTTCCACTGCAGGCACTGGGATGGACAGATGTGCCAGGTAACTGTGGATTAACAGGCTGGGATTAAACCACTGCCACCTCCCAGAGTGCTGCCAACCATTTCTCAGCCAAATATGATTTGCAATCACTGCTGGCCTGGCTGGGGGTGGCACTGCCTCCCAGAGCAGGACAAGCTTTATTCCTGACCACCAGGTGCCAGAACGAGCTGCATCCCTCAGAGGAACATGTGGCAGAAAACACCCAGCGTTTCAGGATGGCAGGGTACTTGTCTTTGGGGCAGGGGTGCTCCCAGTCAAACAAAGGTGGGTTTCAGATCTTCTTTGAAATTCACTACAGGATGGGGCCCATCATGGTGCTCTGTCCAGTGGCCCACACAGGCACTGGGCTCTGAGTCTGTGTCCATGCTACTGCTATCCAGGGAGCCATGTGGGCTCTGGAAGCAGACCTCACAGCAGGGGCGGTGGCAGCCATGAAACATCTCCTCAGAGCTGCTGCTGCTAGAGTCAGAGTCTGGGTAATAGTACAATGAGCGCAAGGAGGGCTCGGGGGGACATCTCAGGGCACCCTGCCGCCGCCGCCGCTCTCGTGGGATGCAAGGTGAAGCACCCTGGGACTCCAGCCACCTTGTCTGTAGGCAGACCTCCCCAGGGATGGCTGGAGACGATGGTACAGGTGGGTGAAGGAGCCCTTCACCAGCCATCTCCGCTTCCCTCCCCAGGGGGAAGTGTGGTGGCTCCCCACAGTCCCAGTCAGCTGCTTCCTTCATCCCATGGCTGGCAGGAGGGGACACGTGTCCAGGGAGGCGGGTGGAGCTGGGGGGCAGTGGGATTCTCCGTCTCCGTCTTGCCAGATAGGGGCTGAGGGATGTGTGGATGCCTGGGTAGCCTTTCTGGGCCACAGTTCTTCCTCCCTGCTCACCTGGGGGGCCTTGGCTGCTATGCAGGTGTCCCCCAGGCAGAGCCAGGCTGTAGGTTTTAACATTCAGGCTCAGCTCTTGCAGGACTTCCCGCAGCTTCTCGCTACTTACGTAGCTGACTTTGGGAGACGACTCCCAGGCCACGCCAACTGAGACGTCCTGTCCTGGCAGCTGCTCTGAAGGCTGCCCCACAGGTGTCCCAGACTCTGGGCCGTCTTTCAGGCCATGTTCAGTGCCATCATCCATGTCAAAAAGCAATACCTGAGAGCAAACACGTTCCTGGCTCACGCGTTTCCAGAGTTCCTGAGCATTGCCGCAAAGAGGAGGTGAACCTGGTGAGCAGGGACACTGTTGCCCATCCTGCTCCAAATCTGGGGCACAGTGGTCCCCTGGCACATCCCCAGGCCACTGGGAACTCCAGGTACCAGGAGCCACTGGTGGAATATGGGGGTCACAGCTGCTTTCTCCAGACATCAGCCTCATTAGCTTCTCCTTGGCGCTGCTCACTTGCTCCTGCAGGCTTTCAATCACGGCGTTTTTCTGTGTCAGACAAGCACACTGGTCAGGCAGGGGGACAGCAGCACAAAAATACCACCAGTCTGAAAGAAGGTGCTGCTGGAAGACAAATGGCCTCTCTCTGCATGGAGAGGTGCTCTGAGGCAGTGCAAAACAGGCCTGCAAGAGCCACACCAGCAGTGTGTGTGACCCTGTCCTTCCCTGGAAAACCACAGAGTACCCTACAGCTGTCTAGGGGAAGGAGGGCACGCAGCTTTCCAAGCTGAGGTGCTTCCACCTATCACAGAACCAATATCTTTCATTGAAAGAGACCTTCAAGATCATCCAGTTCAACCTTTGTATGCAGCGCAGGGAGCTGGGGACATGTCCCCTCTATATTAATCATGTTTGACTGGGCTGTGGGAACCAGGCTCTCCTGCTCTTTTCCCCATGTGTGTTTTTTTTTTAAACCCTCCTATGCCTAAATTTGGGTGCTTTGGGGTGCTAGAGTGATGTGAAAAAACAAAGCAGCTCTTCCCCTCAGGAGGTTATGAGGTGGAGTGCCAGTGCAGACTTGGATGCAAGAAGGGGCTTCCCACCCTACAAAGTCTTCAGCCCACAGAAGGGAAAAGGATTAACTGGTATGGACAAGGGGGACCAGCAGAGCCCTGTACCTCAGTGAGAAGCTGCTTCATGGAGTTTTTCTCCCCTATCAGCTGATAGAGCTGCTCCTCGCTGTACACAGAGCGGCAGCTCCTGCTTGGGCTGGTGAAGTATTTTGCCATGTGGCTCACAGTCTGGTTTTCTTCTTCAAAGGCTTTCCATTGCTTGAGCTGGGGAGGAGAAAAGGGCGTTAATGCCAGTGTAGCACGCACAGCCCCTGCGGAAATGGTGGGAGGCAGGCGTAGCTCCAGCTTGAAGGAGACAAAGGGACAGAAAGCAGGAGACAAAGGCAGGGTGTGACAAAGGAGCAGAGATGGGCGGCAAGAGAAGCAGCTGGGCCAGCAGTGTAACTGGGAGCCTCCTGCCTGTCTAAGCTGTACCCTGGCTCCAGCTTTTGACATGGAGGGTCAGTGCCTGCCTCAGCTGGAATCTCTAGGCAAGCTGTAAAAGCCCCCTCCCTCTTCTCGACTCTGTGGCAAAGGCAGTGTCACGCATGCCTCATTATCCCTGAATTGCTGGTGACAAGCAGAAAACCAGCAACACTTCGCACCCCGCTTTATCTAGTGCCTGTGTTGAAGTCTTGTGCAGCCCAGCTCCAGCTGCTTATGGATCTTGGAGGAACAACAGAAGAACAAGCCTGTTTGGACAAACAAGTTGATGAATTAAAAGATCTGAATTAAATAAAATGCTAGAGGCCTCCAGGCTACAGCAGAAAAATGGCACAGGCAGACTGCAAGTACAGCTCATCAGCTCCTCCTCCCTCTCTCTGGGAGACCTCATGCTTGGCAGAGCATCGCCAGCAGGCTTAGCACTTGTCAGAGGATGTTTGGATCCTGCTCCCAAGGGCTGCTCATCTAGTGGGTTTGAGCTCCATAGTTACACCTCATCAACTGACATAAGAGGGGACCTCTGGAAATCATGTAGTCCAGCTACTCCGCTCAAGCAAGGTCAGCAGGAACATTACTGCCCAGGACTGTGCCTTAAATGTTTCCAAAGATGAAGGCTCCACAACCTCTCTGGAGCGGATCGCTCCAATGCTTCACGACTTTCACAGCAATAAACACCCCACTTTTTCCGATGTTTAAATAGAGTTTCAGTTTGTGCCCATTGTCCCCATCCTGTCTGAGGACAACACAGAAGAGCCTGGGTAGCCCTTCCCTCCTCCACCCCACACTGGTATTCAAGATCTCATGAGCTGTGGCTTGCAGATGTGCTCTTTTCTTCAGTTTCAACTCTTCCTCCCTTTCTCACCTCATTTCCTTGATCCCAAACATCCCTCCAGACAGTAAATTGAATAAACAACAGTTTCCTCCCCCCATAACAATAGGAGCATTTTTCCCCATTAATGTTGTGGTCAGGCACACCAGTCTGCTTCTAGAGGACACAGGAAGCAGAAAAGCCTTGCCTCGCCACAAAATACTTCCTCCTCACTTGTGGCAAAGCCCAGCTTCCTTCTCCAAAAGTGCAGAGGAGGGCAGCTGCGAAACCTCTGCATCTTAATGTCATGCTTGGGATCGTTTTCAATCCCCCTCTCCACCCCCCCACCCCCCCAAAAAAAATCACCAAGCAGCTCCGGACAGGCTCCCACCCATGGCATGCTTTTGCAGGAGAGGCATCTGAGCAGCAGCTCTGTAATGTGCCTGCATTCCTTTGAATCATAGGGGTCTTGCTCAGGGAAGCAGAACCACCAGGAACTTGGAGCTGTACACAAGAACCCAAATACTCAGGGAAAGAATCAGAAAAATAAACGCTTTGGCCTGCTGTCAGACACAAAAGGTGTGCCCGTTTCCAGCCAGGTCAAGGGACAAAGGTGGCAGCATACCTGTGGGACAAAGATGAAGCAGTTGATTGTGGTTGTACACATGAAGATGCCTCCAGAGGTAAAACCAAACACTAAGTTGTGCCAAGTGCAGAAGAAACGGTGAACTAAGCAGATCACGCCAGCAGCCAGGAAAACAAGGTTGACCCCAACGATGAGCGTCAAGGACTGGTTGACTGGTGGGGAGCTGACGTTGTCGGTCAGACCGGCCAAGTAGGTCCCATATAGCAGGAGGACACTCTGGAAGCAGAAAAAAGAGGTTTCCAGTCAGTGTGGAAAATTACAGCCTGATGGTGTCAACCCC
Organism: Upupa epops; assembly: GCA_013397515.1. NCBI lineage: Eukaryota > Metazoa > Chordata > Aves > Bucerotiformes > Upupidae > Upupa > Upupa epops. The sequence goes on along the minus strand of VZRI01011240.1, from coordinate 303,745 downwards.
CACCTTGTACTGAGCCCTGTTTGCTCAGATACACCCAGCACAACCCTAATTAATGCTCTTTGATCTATAATGCAGACCTTCAGCTCAGGGTAGTGACACCACAGCAAATGCCCAGCACATTGCTGCAGAAGTGGGGCTCAGGAGGGAGGGCAAGAGCAAAGGCACTGGTGGGCCCTGGGGATCCCAAGTGAGGGGCATGAGGAGCTGAGGGTCTGGTTCACAGGTGATGCCACAGATCAGGGCACAGCTAGGGGAAGCACGATGTGTAAGCCTGCTCTTAATCAGCCCCGGGCATGAGCAGCAAAGACAGATAAGAGATGTATGTCCTGTAGGAATGCAGTGGTGGATGCCATCACGAAGCAACAACATAAGTCCAAAGGGACAAGAATATGATTCAGAAGGACATTGAGAATGAGAAAGCAAAGCAGAAGAAGTTATTATAGTGGAGGGAAGAGGATGCATCTGGCACGTCTTTAAATAAAAAGTCAGGAAACTACCAGGTGCAGTTCTTCTCCTTCCCTTTTGCTGTCCTCCCTCACCCAGGGTATGTTTTCCCTCAAGTGTCACAAGCATCTATTTTTCCAGTGTGCTCAGGATTAAACCACTGGGCAGGCTGAATCCCTCCTTCTCTGAGGTACAGTGGCAGGAAACACAATCATTTCTTGCCCACCTCTGTAGTGCAGGGCATGGTCTGTCTTCAGAATCACTTGGAAATACCACCTCAAAATCCTGCTCCTGCAAGGCCAGAGAGCATGATTCCTACATTATTCCTGTGCTACCAGTAAGTGCAACATTTAGCCTTTTATGAAGCAACATTAAATTATTTGGACATTAAGAAGTGGGGGACATGTTCATTAGACTCATCTGGACTCCTCCCTGTTGTGACTGCTTGATGACCATGATGACCGCTACCACGGTTAGGATCTGGAGTGAAACTTTTACAGGCAAGAGAATTTCACGTCCACAGTCCTTGGTGAGACTCTCAACTTCAGAGCACCACAAATTCACAAGGAGGGACTGTAATAGTGAGACCTGCCTTGCCAGGAGGTAGGGCGATGCCCAATCCTGCTTTGTAGAATCTGCACTTGATCATAACCATGTTAATTACTGGGAGCTTTCCAATATGTGGTCCAAAGGCAGCTAACTCCTAATCCCAGAGCAAGGCCCATTTAAAACTCACATAATCTGCCTGGGACACAGAAAACAGCACTGCTGTCCAGTAAACTAGGACTTTCAATAAGCACAGGACTAAGTTTGTTTGTTTTAGTCTTGAGCTTAGGACTTTACTCTTGATTCTAGACATGATCTTGGCAAGCCATTTCTGCTCATTGCTCTGTGCCAGTAAAACCAGGGCAATCCACTGAGTGGCTTCACAAAAGCCCGAGCACATTAATGCTGTGGAAGATAAGAAGATAGAACTTACTCTCACATTAGTGTAAATCCAGATTGAGTCCAGAGAAACCACTCAAGAAATAACTCCATGACCCTCAGTAGGGAGATAAGATCAGGGTCAGGTTCAACACAACACTAACGAAGAGTACCTGGGCTTGATAACAGGGATGTTTTGTTCTTAAAAGCAGTCTGTGGGAGCCCTAAGCAAAAGCAGTGCCTGTCTAAAACCCAAACACAAACCATGGACAAAAACCAGGTGGAGACATGGTACTGAAACCCCAAGGAACACCAGCAATGCCTAGCACTAAATGAGTTTTTATGACAGGCTAGACTAATGTTTAAAATAAAGCGTAGGGGAGAGAACGACTTGGCCATATCCTGAGGTCTTTTTCTGCTCCTCTTCCTATGATGTTGGGTGGACAGTCAATGGCTATGGTGAGTCAGAAAGGAACTGCCTGTACTGCACGTAGAGATGGAGCCATTCCCAAAAGAAGGCTGTGATCTCACAAGCTTCATCAACATCAGCCTTTTGAACTTCATCCAGCTTCTGACAGCCTCTGGTCTCTGTGAGACCACAGACTATTACAGCGATAATTACACCTACATAGTTACATCAGTATAACTGACTCTGTTGGGATAATCATGGCCACGTGCAGAGCTACACCAGTGAAAGTGCACCTCAGCGGTATAATTGAGCTGATACAGATCCTGGAAAGGTAGGCACCAAGCACTTGTCATCAGCACCTCCTTAGTTTGGAGTCAGAGAACGTGGAGGCTGGGCCACACAGAGCATGACTGCAGCGGACGCTCATTTGAGACATTATGAAAAAGTGTGTGTGGTCTAAAAAACAGCAAGACTCAAGTTTTAGGAAAGGAGACAGATGAGGTGTGGGTGTGCTGCAAGGAGAGAACTAGAGAAACAATAAGAGATGGTGAGGCAGAGGAATAAGTGGCTAACAAAGCTTTTGCAAGGAAATGCAAGAAAATAGCCAGATGGGAAGGCTTACAAGACGAACAAGTGTGCACAGCACAGCCCCTGCAATAGGCACATAGCTTAGGAGGGCAGCAACGCTATGGGTGCTACTGAACAGTTTATCAGTGAGACTGGGAAGAGGCTAAATACAACACAAGAATCAAATGGGTTACATACCTTGAACCCTAAAATGAGAATGAGCCAAAGATCGGAGTAAAGAGATGCACAGGACTGCACCCGGCTTACTGAGCAGGTCATGCCTTTCTCTGTCACCTAGGAGGCAAGGGGATGGCAGATGTGAAGGGTGCTGTCCCAGCCCAGGAGCAGGCACAGACCCATGGGTAGTCAGACAGGCAGACAGGTATACAAATCTGAGCGGGTCTCCTCTGGGAATTCCTAAAAAGAAAGGCCAAAGCTGGTGCTGCCAGGGATAGAGGTTTGAAGTAAGGTGGATTTTGGCACTCTGTTGTCAACAGGGCTGGTTAAACCTTTCTGTAAAGCATCTGCAGATGCCATAGACCATTTCTATGTCACCCAGGAGACAACATGGACCTGCACACTGTGCAGCAGATGATCATCTTTACTAAACCATATAAAAACCCAAACTAGAGCAACCAGAGGGCTTTCAGTTTGTTTTGATTTCCATTTTTTTAAACAGCACCTCAAAACACCTAACTGCCCACCGACTTCGCCTACAGATGTGATACAGCACAACCCTCCACTGTCCCTCCTCATCCTTTTACCCGCAGTGAGACGCTGAGGCTTCGGAAGCACTGGACTGGATCAGAGAATACCCACGTCAAGAGCAGCACGGCATCTGCCAGTACCAACGCTGCCACCATAGCCAGCAACTGGAGGTCTTTAATGATCTGCAAACAATGCAAGAAGTGTCACTGTGGCAGGGAAATGGATACCAATAACCTCCAACCTCTCCAGTCTCTTTCTAGTTGTTTCTCCCAAGGGATATTTCTATCCTAACACTTCTAGAGCGGAGTCCAACAGCTCACCAGTATCCAAACTGGCCACAGAATCTATGTGTCCACCTCCCAAACGCTTGGAGACCTAATCAGGCCAAGAATAAACCCTTCCTGACAATGTGGCTAGCTGGTAAATGCTGGGACAGGAAACAGCTCCCCCAGAACTAAAGTATGCTCCATACCACAGGCAGAGGCAAAAAGGGCGACGGGGGAAAAATACTGGCAAGGTGATAATTTTGCAAAGTTAACACAGGTCTAGTACCTCAGGAACTGGGAGTCCTTGCTAATACGCAGTTCCCCTACACAGTCTCTCATCTAACCTTTTGACTAATACCTGCTGGTGTTGCCATTGGAAAGAGGCTTGTGAAAGCTTGAACTACACTCTCACGTGCATTTATGATTCACATTTTAATATTTATATTTATGATTTTTATATTTACTGTATGATTTCTGTAAGTATCACACAGTATCACAGTAATGACAAGGTTGGAAAAGACCTTAAAGATTATCCAGTCCAACATAAAACCAACCAAGTAAACCTAATATCTGACATCTAGATCATGCCACTCAGCACTTCATCCAGCCTAACCTTGAACACCTCCAGAGACAATGACTCGACCACCTCTGTGGGCAGCCCTTTCCAAAATCTGATCACTCTTTCAGTGAAAAACCTTTTCCTAATGTCAAGTCTAAATCTCCCCTGATGGAGCTTAAGACTGTGACCCCTTTTCCTGTGTCCAGGGAGCTTAAGACTGAGTCCCCGCCTGACTATAATTACCTTCTAGGTAGTTATAGAGAGCAATAAGGTC